>MU223804.1:5373715-5383723 GCA_018584345.1 Thuja plicata | reverse complement strand
GCGAACATGAACTTCAAAGCTACATCTATATACAGAAAGGTATATATCAGAACCAAGCACGAGAGCATATTGTTATATTGATGATGGATAAGGGAAATTCAAGGAATATATTATGGATAGAAGAAATCTCTTGACAAAATGTTAGATATTTGTGAAAATATTTGTTTGGCATTGTTGTCAAAGGGAGAGAATGTATCCATATTATCATCATAAACTATTCATTGTCAGTTCACTCCAAACAGGGAGAGATCATATCCATAGGGAGAGTATTTGTATAAAATTTGCAAATACAAGATAGAGACATCAAAGAAGAAGATATAAAAATTGACACCAACAGAGGATACAACACATCAGAAGAAGAAACAAAAGCTACAAGAATCAAATCTAAGCTAATACAGAGCTTACCGACAATCAAACATTTTTATCAGTTATCAAAACAAACTGTTTGGTAAATTGATGAATCTCAACAATTGTATTTCATGTTGTATTAGAAATAGTATAGTGTGATAATATAGTATGTTGCCATCAATGCCAAAGGGAGAGATTGATGACATGTAACTGATTGAATGTTTGATAATGTTAAGTTGAAGATGATGCAAGATATTAAATCAGTTAATGGTTTGTATTGTCATTGATGTCAACTTGATATCATCTGTATGGTCATATACATAATGCCAAAGACTTCAGAGAATCAATGGAATACAGGTTATGCTTTCAGCAATGCATAAAAGTCAAGTATTCACCAAGTGACAGACTACACCGGCGGAGTGCACACCATCAGTAAAGAAAGAGATAAAGTCACAGTGATACCCGATGAGCAAAAGACGGTGTTTCCCGATGAAGAAGAATCACAGGATGCCCACCGAGCTAAAAATAGTGTTTCTTGACGAGAAAGATCCAATGATTCCTGAAAGATAGAGATCCCAAAGCTAACTGAAGTTGTACCGATGGAACTCGCAGTTGTCACCGGTGATGAACTGCAGAATTGACCGGCAGAATAGAGAGACTAGAAAATGACAAAATAGCTAGCTGGCAGAGCTTAAGGATAGACTTAACTAGTTTTTTTATTTTTTTTATTCAACCACAGTTAAGTAAGTGATTTAAAGATGATTTATACAGCTGGCAAGAAGATAACTACAAGATAAATCAGGAGTTAAAGTCGTAAATCAATTTGGCTGGATTATTTTTCACGTCAAGAATCAAGAATCAAGAACCAATAATTAAGGAATATCATGTCTATATAAGAGAAAATTTTAATTCATTTATGCAAGAAATTAGATACACAGGGGAGTGAACTGAAAGAAGATGCTAAAGAGAAACTGATGAAGGTTAAACTTCATGCAGTCCTGATCAATCAAGCTAAGGGAGAGCTAAAGAATTTTGTAGACACCGATACACAGTGAAGCACAACATCATAGAGCAGAAAGAATGAAGAACAAAGGAATGGAATTGATACATTGAGCAGAAAGGTATTGTACATAAATAGATCTGAATATCTACAATTCAAAGGTGCATTAGAAACAGGTCATTGTGTTTCAGTTTAACCATTGAAGCATTAAGTCTCTTAACAGAGCAAGACTTAACAGTCTTTTGTAATTGAGGTATATCCTAATAGATTACCAGAAATTTGACTCATGAAAATAGCATCGGTCTTACCTAAAGCCTATTGACAATCTAAGAAGGAGGTTGATTCAAGGATGGTAGTAATATTAGCATAAAGCCTATTGACAGTCTAGAGACTGATTCAAGGATGGTAGCATAGATGTGAGATACTAAGTGACAACCTATGTATAAAAATCCTCTAACAAGGTCACACTTAACTGTGTGTTTGTAACCTTTAACAGGGTTGGCTCCTAACAGAGCTCACTTCAGAAGAGTGAAAATTTGGGGGTACCGGTCCCAGTGGTTTTTCCCTTAACAGGGTTTCCACGTTAAAATCCTTATGTTATGTGTGTATGGTTTATTACTTTATTGTTTTACATTTCACATATGCATTTATGGATTGACTGGTATACTCTGCATATTTACTGAGTATCGGTAAATAAGTTTTACTACTTATCGATTATCAAGGAGAAGAAGGACAGACAAGGTAAACCGACAGACAATTATTTATTTCAAGTATTTCAAAGGCATACATCTTGTAGGGACTTAATAATTTGAGGTGTATTAATTGGTGGATTTAAGTTTAAAAGGATAATCCATCTCCATCACCATATCCCCATGAACCTCAACATTTCATGTATTCCCTGGGTGTTCCAACACTATCACATGCATCAAACATCAAGATCCAATCAAGTCTCGACAATGACCTTTGTACATAATCACTCATTTTTGTCCTTGTATATTCGTAATGTGTCCAGTCTTCTCACCCTCACACTAACACTTTGAGCTGCAGTCATGCTAACCTTCTTTGCCTAGTCCTTTATAGTCCGCCTGTATGGTTCATCAGTTAAATGTGACACACACCAAAAACATAAGTCCCATTGCATCTGCTCCATACCTGCATTTTCTTATCATCCCTGCATTTTCATTAGGATCATATCATTTGCATACATTGCATCATAAAAAAATTCATAGCCATATTAAATGCATCCATTACATTACATCACAAACACTACAATATACATTAAATGCATAAACATACATCTAGGTACATGCATCTAAAAATCTCATCCTGTATATACATAATCATAAAACATTACATCCTACAAGCATCATTGTTAGTACTCATATAAAGCATATGCATCATAAAGTCATATAGATCAGTGCATAAGAATCACATGGAGTCATAGAGTCACCAATCAATCATCATATATATATATAAAATCATAAGTTCAATGTCTGTCATCAATAAATACATCTTCGTGCACCTAGGTGCTGATATACATATACATCTCATCTCAAAACACAAAAATGTGTGTCACAAAAATCCTCTATTCAGATCATGTCGGCGGCTATGATGATCCCCCTCCTACTGGTGCACATGGCGGCATCCCAACTAATCCTTGAGACATAGATGCCCGACATGTGCTATGTGACCGAGACCTCTCTGTAAATACTTGTCTTTGGCCCTCAGGAACTAAGTCATGATACAATGCCGATAGTGGGATGCCTCCTATTGGTTCTTTTTTATGCTGTGATTATTGAACAACAACCTTTTAAATTTCTAATAGATTTTACAAGTATCCAACTCCTCGTATTCAACCAAGATTGAAAAGGACCAATTAACAAGGATGCGGATCCATCCTTCTACGCTTTAGGTTCTGCAAAACCAAGGCGGGGAACCCTTCAATTCCTTCAATACTCTAATTGGAATCAATCAACAGCAGTCTCACAAAGGATTCAACACAACCGGGAGATACTAGGTGACCGGCTAATCACCCATTTAACATCGACCTTGAAGTGGAGCAGGAGATTATTATAACCACAAACCATATAAAACCTTCAGATATTCAGAGTTTATTTCTTTAAATGCAGAACATAGTCAAGACTTAACTAGATATTCATCAATACAGAAGGTACTACTCAATGATTAGTGCTTTATCCATTGGGCAATCCCCTTTAACAAAATTCAGAAATACAACAATAAACTTCTGTCAGAGATTCCAAGCCATAAACACAATAAATCCAGATCAACGCTACTTATAGAAATCCTCTTTTAGATAACCAAATGAAACTATGTCACATCTACAACATCATTTAATCTAATCCTAGATCAGAACTAAAGAATGATAATACATACATAGATAAACTCCATGCAAAGAATCAGAAAGTTCAGACTTCACAAGACTGACACCAAGGAGAGATTTGAATCTAGGATTCTCATATTAAGTGTGAAGAATCACATTACTATACACAAATTTGCAATCAGGAATATACTGCTTCAATAAGCTAAAAAAAATCAATGATATTTTAATCTATTTGAATACAAAACTAGTACAATCAACAAACTATATCCCTAATGGAACCATGAAATAACTGGAAGCTCCTGGATCCAATGTTCTGCAACTCTCTGTAGAGACCGGGATTTGGAACCCTGTAACAATGGAAGAAATCTACATAAGTAGAAAGAGAAAAACCATCAGATTCATCCTCCCTTCAACATTTGTTCCTTCTCCCAAATATCTTGAACTAAACCTTTTACAACTGCTCAAAAATCTAATTTTATTTACAAAAATATCTTCATTGTTTTTTCCAAATTTAAGTTGACTCATTGTTTCTTCATTCTGTTTGAACCGATTTGATTCTGCATTAAAATGGACTGCAAAAATGAATTCCTGATTTTGAGACCTTTCTGGTAATATATGATACTTGGTATTTTGAATAAAATTTGCCCCCTGAATCATTAAAAAGACTTTCCCTTCCCATGCATATTTCTTGAATAATTTCTAAAATATTTGTGCCTTTTCAATAGTCAAACTATTGAATTAAGATGGGATTTTATTTAAAAATCTGCATATTTTATGTTTTATCCTTATTTCACCCAGATTTAATCAACTTGTGACACTTGTCAATTAGGCTTCATAGCTTAAAGGTTAGATGTTGAGCACTTTGTCATTAAGCCATTAAGTTGACCCTAGGATTAAGTTCAACATGCAAGTTCTTTAACCTTTTCAATTTTGAAATAAAATCATTTTAAATTTCAAATTAATCCCTCTTAATCTGCAATCCACCAGATTGTTCCATATGGCACCCTTTGATTGGCTCTGTGTGTCCACTAGGTGCCATGTCACCTACCCTATGCCATGTGGCATCCTCTGATTCGCCCGCAGGTCCACTTGTGCACCCTACTCTACACTGGACCGCCATGTTTCAGTTTCTGATTGGCTGTGGAAGAGCCACCTCTACATTATATAGGATCTTCCCATGTGTCTGGGGTGCCACATATAGACATGGCTTAGTGGTTAGATGTTGTGCATCTTTCTTATTAAGCCATTAAGTCATCCATTGATTTTGACCACCTTGAGATTTGTGCCCAAACATGCAGCCTATTAGCCAACTCATCTGCCATGTCACACTCAAAGGTCCCATCAAAATTGGGTGTTCATCCTCTGAGCATGCTTCCCAATGCACTCACCACCTGCACGTGCATAGCCTCCAGCTTCATCTTCATATCACTTAGTGTGCATTTTTTCTTTTACATACTTTGAATCTCCTATTTCCCATGCATGTGGGACTAATGCTTTTAGTTTTTTTAAATTTTCCTGTGCATTTTACTTCAAAACTTATGTGGCCCACCAACATGGCTGGCACCCACTAATCTCCCACCAAGCACATGAGCCAATGAAGCTTTGATCCTAACTTCAAACTATGATTTGTGCATTTGCATATAAAAACATTCCAAAACAATGTAACCCACTGCATGTGGGATTAATCCATTTAACCACTGTTTAAAAATTGTAAAGGTCTTCCACCTTGTGCAACACTTTAATTGCAATGTCATTGTTTAAACAATTTTTTTTAAAAAGAACTCCTCCAGCTCATGCACTGGTCCTTGCTCATTGCATTTGTCAAACTGTTCGTGCATTGGCGCCCTGCTTCACATTTGTCTGCGGGCCTTTAAAATTAGTTTACATTCTTTATCTATGTTTCTATGTATCTTACGCTGGGTTCCCTGGTTTCCTCCAAGTAATAAAATGCACATATATTCTACCCATTTTACAATGGCTTGAGGTTTTAAAGTTTTTTGATTTAAAAGAAAAATGTCTCAATACATAACTGCGCTGGCCAGCAGCTTCATCTCTAGTTATGCTGCGCAAGATGACACTAGGAGCGGTTTTGAAGAATGTTTCACACCTATCGATTACATTAACTTGAAATTTTTCTTTAAACAAACCACACATCGCTTCCCTTAATAAACAATAGTGACAGAGAAGATATTGATTGGATAGAGATTGGCAATGTTGGGGCAGCTATTCTAGCACTTTTCTGAGAACAGTTTTGACGTGAAATTAGAATATTTAGAAAAAAACTATCATTTGACATGCCCACACTCATTCTCTACAATCCATATCTTTGAAGGCACTCCTCACTCTCGATCCATTCCATCATCTTCTCGGCCATTACACCCGATGATTGGTATTGGTATTCGACTGATGATTTATGTGTGGAGGGGACAAATGAGTATTTATTCTTGAGCACACAACGAGCTCTAGAAGATGAAATAGAGAAAGCACACATTTCTATAGGAAGATTCTCACATTCCACACCTCCTTCACCTATGTAATTTTGTGCTATAGTGATTTGCACCCCTTCCTTATTTCACTGGCCTCCTCTCTCATGCGCAACTCCAATCTGAATATTTCAAAGGATCCTTATTAAACATTGCACATTCATTTATGGTGAATAGCTTGGCCAGGAAAATAATGAAAGGTTGTTGAATTTGGATTCACAGTTATGAAGTGCATTAGCTTGAAAGTATTATCCTTTCAAACTCCCCACATTTCTAGTGTTGGTTTACTTTGCAACATGTCTAGTTTTATTTTTGCATATAGCGTGGGCTCTTTCCCAAATCCCTGCGTAGCTTCTTAAATTATGCAGACCTCCTTCTTGAATTGAGAATCATTATTAGGTCACATGTTTTCCGCTTGAACTTGGTTTTTTAAAGATGATGTCTCTTCACCTTATATCTTCATTATACTTGTATTCAAAAATGCTTTCAACTCAAATAAATCAATCATCAAGAAGCTTATTCCTATATTCTGTCTCCAAGAAATGATTATTTTGGTGCATTCCATTTTCAGCCCCTCCATCATCAAAATGGTTTGCAGAGGAGTCCACTCCCAATGAAATTTCACATACATCTTCTAAAATATCTTCTATACTAATATCCCAGTAGATTTATGATTGAACAGCTTCAGATGCTTCATTATTTTCTACTTTCCACTCGATCTCACCATCCTTAACATCCAAAGACTTAAATTTATCATTTAGATCATCTTCCACTGAAACAAAATCTAAATTTATGATGAGCGGACACAAACCCTCTTGCATCATGCTATTTTCAGATGTCTCGGTTTGCTCCACAGGCTCAATTTCCAAATCAATTTCAGTCATCTCATCCACTGTTGTATTTACATTCCAATTAATCTCATTCAAAGATATCTCTTTCTCAGATGTTGTTCTCAGTTTATCATAGGAATCAAAATTTATGTTTGATGACAGAACCTTGGAAGCTGAAACCTCATGACTGGTAGAAACTTCAAGAACTGAAAGACCACCATGGATATCTCTTAGACTTGCAAGCTTATTGTCAGGAACTTTCCCTTTTATTCATTATGTTTCCCCATTTAATGCACTAAGAAAAATGTAGTAATATGCATTTATGACAATAGAAGGTTTCCCACTCCATTTTTCCTTTTCTCATAGCTCATACAAGAGTCTAGAGGTCTTCTTCCTAATGGGGAAACATAGTGAAACCCATATTGTTCCATATCAAAATAGAATTTCTCAACCTATTGCCTCCTCTACAATTGACATCTACACCCAAGCACCATGGATCTGCATAGGGTAATATCACAAATATGATGTTGTCAACACATTGTTTGGTCTCATATCCTTGTGCTCCTTCTGAAAGAGCAACTGGCCCTTGGCAATGGCTTTTCATATTTCTGCAAACTGAACTCAATCACAGCATCTGGCCTCAGGAACTAGCCTTTAAAATGATGAAATCAAGTAATCAGAACATGGCGTTGGGCACACACATTCCATGGTTGATATTCTTCCATATCGCAAAGTGACACCTGAAGAAAATAAACAGGTCAAAATATTTTAAACATCCAAGTTGCCTCTTTAGAATAATTCTTCAAATAACCCTGTCAAAAACAATGAAATGCATCTGGTTCAAACTTTGAAAACAAGTCAAGCAACCCCCTGAAAACCTGAGCTTCTGGATATTTGAAATATGTGATATGAAGAATATGTATCTAGAAGGGTGACTCATGATAGTCAACCGGTCATATTTGGCAGACCTTTGAAAGTAGCCACTTGGAAATACAGAACAAGAAGACATGAGAAATAACAATTTCTGCAAATGAAAAGAGTTTGGGAAAGTATGCATACGAAACACTCAGGACCTGAGATATTGCAAATTTGAATTAAAATTGGTCTACAATACAGGGGTACCATTTTATTGATATGACCAATCATGGTATTCAAGATATAACATCACGAACAAGGCCTTCGACTAAACTGTGCAACTGATCTGCATTAAATTGTTAGAAACTGCAAACGGAATCGAATTGGCAAACTGGGTAAACAGATTCATCATGTCCTGAAAATATTCATGGTAGGACATTTCCATGCCTAAAATATAGGGGAGCATTTAATTTTCTATTCAATTCAACCAGGTGTAAACTTGTAAGACCTCAAAGTCAGTAACTTCATAATTCTGGAGTTTCACATTCTGAGAATCAACATTAATTGCAAATTGAATGAATTTGGAAAAATGTGCAAACGAACTCATGGGGATCTGAAAATGGAAAAATATCTTATCTGTAATTCCTACAAAACTTCAGACCCATCCTTATATCATGACACTCTATCAAGTCAAAGATGCAAGCATGAAAAGTAGGCCATTTGTTATAATCAAGAAATATGCAGAATGCATATTTAAGTGAACACCTTTAAACAACTATCTCCAAAACATATCAAATCTGAATTCTGAAAGATGTGAATCATTTCATCTACCCCGTGATAGGTTTTTCACATGTTCCCCAGTCAGTATCTAATGAAAATCATCAGGACATATTTCACTTGCGCTTCAAGTAGGCTTCTTCAAAAAGTTTTCAGGGGTACTCACCTTGCCTTAGAGAAATCTTGAATTGGTCACTCCAAATTTGTGTCAAATTTGAGAGTACCAATAGTGGCTCTGTCTGGGGACGCATTCCCCTTGCAAGCATGTAGAGAATTTAGAATCTCTTGGTGAAGCAGACCACTCAAAAATCAAACTTCTTCTCAACTTTCCAAAAACTGGTTCCTTATTGAAAACGCCAAACACCTAACACACAACTGAAGCAAAGCAACTATACAACAAGTACAATATTCACAAATTTCCTTATACCATCAAACTAAAATCATCACTTACCCCTATCAAATGTTTGATTCTCATCATTCAACAGTATGATCATTCTGTAAAACCTCTTTCCATGAAATTGACCATTCTAAAAATTCTTTGTACAATTCATGCCACTATCATAGTTCTCACTGTTATCACACCTCTCATCTTGTGCCATAACCAAATCATGCATTGGCTGAAAAGATCCATAATCTGAAAAATATCCTTTGCATTCAAAACATGGTGAACTTTCATATGGAACATGATATTCTTCATTATCAATCTTCTTGACATGCTCAAATAAATACTCAAATAGCTGCAATGGAAATTTGAAACATTCAAACTCAACCCCATATAGACTTCCAAAAATATTAATATTATTATTAATATTAATTTCCCTTTTTCATCTAATTATTTAATTTAGTCAATTAAATAGTTTCATAGTTGGTATTTATCAAATGATCAAATATTATTCCAATGTATTTTATTTAAATACATTTGCCTCACAAAATCCCCTTTTTAATAAATTTATATTTATTAAAATTCCTCCATATCCCTAATTCTTCTAAAGTATGATTTATTCAAATCTAATTTGAATTATAATCTAAACCCTAGCTAGAAATCTATTAATCTAATCTAGAGACCTACTCTAAGCCTACCCTAAGCCTACCCTATTCCTACTCTACTCCCATCACCTCACTTCCTAACCATATTTCCCTACCTAATTGTCCTCTGATTATACTTAAAGGGCGATTCCTAACCTTTTTAAGGCTAATGGAATGCTCAGGCACATGTAATAATTCTCTCCAAAATGGGCACCCATTCGTCTTTAAGGCTCTTTACTCCTTTGTCCCCCACTTGGAATTCTTGAGCCACTCAATATTTATTGCTATATTTGACTTCAAATTAGCCATCCCTTCAAGCCTATGTGTCCCTTATGTGGCTCTTATGTG
>MU223804.1:5339488-5373634 GCA_018584345.1 Thuja plicata | reverse complement strand
TTTCATGCTCATAGTTATCTTGCTTAAATCATATAGATATCATATGCTAGGATAATGGATAATGAATCATAGCTTCAATCTTGCATATTTTGCATATCATTTCCATAGCTAGTTTAGATCATCCTTTAAAGAATTTGAGACTAGTTCCTCATACTAGCTCTTGAATTGCTTCATTATTTCCAATCTTGCATTGCATTGGGGATCTATTTCATTTGTGTTTGAGAGAGCACATGCACATTTAATCTAACATAACAAATCAAATAAGTAGAATAGGGTGCAATTTACTTGTTTTAGTTCTATTTGATGTTATGATGAAGTCATGTTTGGTCTTATGCTTATTTCATGGATTATATGTGCTAACCCACTAACCTTCTCATGTTTGAGCTTGCTCCCAACAGGTTGAATATTTCCTCATACACATTCTGGCATACCTGATGGGACCCATGTCCCTAAAACTCTTCTAAATTCTTGTCTTTTTTCTTTCAATTTTTCCAAACACGCGGATCGGCGTCTGCGTTTTACGTAGAGGCGTCTATGCAAATGTCGGTTCTATCTGCACTGTTGTTCAGCATCTACGATGAACCATCATCTGCTACCTGTATCGACGTCTCCACCTAGCACTTTTATTTGAGACTTTCCAAACATAATTGTTCATTTTTGTCAAGATTTACTATCTTTCCCACTGCTTTTTGGTATTTGAGTATTCCATTTTTTAGCAGAGATCGATTTTACAAGTAGTTATAATATTAAAATTTTACTAAGGGAACGAATCTTGATAACTTCTTAAAGAACACTAGCTTTGAAATGTTTGGATAATCTCAAAATGGCTAAATTTGATCAAATAAAAGAGTAAGAAAGAAGGAACAATAACTCTTTTTGCTCTTTTTGCTATGTTTTGTGAACTTGTAGATACAACATCTGCAAAAATGTCAGTTCCAGTTTCGGCATCTGCGCAAATGACAGTTCAGAAAAATCATCGATTAGTGTCTGCATTGCACGAATCTGCATCTCTAACTAGTATAATAATTTTTTGACTTTCTGTATTTTCTGGTTTATTTTCCTGCATTTTGTCTTTTTTCAAGCTAAAACACAGAACCAACGTCTGTTCCCTGAATCGGCGTCTGCGCTCTGGCAATTTTTTTGTTGATCATTTTGCTAACAAATTTTGAGTAGTTTTTGTGATAACGCTTGTCAAAGGTTAAGGTTTTGGAACTACTAATCAGTTGTCTTGCAGCACTATTGGTCAAAGAAGTCAATTCAAAAATTACTCACGCTTTTCTTGCAGGTTGCCTCAAATCAACATCGACCAAACGATCATGTTTGCAATAATTTTCTTAGGCACCTAGCTTAATTAGGGAGATTTTATTATCTAATTCAAATCAAGTGTTAGGGGATTATGCTCTCTTCCCCTTTGGGAAGATCAAAAACCTAGATGCATTTACTTTGTGTTAAAGAATTAAATCTTTGGGAACGAACAAACTTGTCTTGCATGTCTGTGGAGAAAATGATACTGGATAGGAGAGTATGCTCTTTTCCCCTTGATGGAAAATCAGAAATCCAGACTCCTTTTTTTTTCCAATCCAATTTACTTTAGCAAGTTAATCCTTTAGATGGGCCTGCCGGTTGAGGGAAAACTCTCCTGGGAATGACCCACATGAGAACGAGGTGTAAGCCACACCACTCCAACTCACGTTAATCAAATTTACTCCTTGGGGTTAAGGCACCGGGAGTCAATTGGAATTTGAGCTTACACTCGACTCTCATCTAACTTAAGTGTGACCTCGCGGTCTCAATCACTTTATGTGACCACTTTTGTCAAGACTCTCTATGGGGCTATACGCCTGAATCATGCTTGCGCAGACATAGAGAATACAATCGAATGAGGACACTTACTAAACTCTCTAAGCATAGAAGCTACCTAATTCACCTCTGAATGGTGATTTATTATAGTGCGAGGGGAGGGAAGAATCTCCCCCCAATATTCCCATCATATGTGTCCTAAGGTATGGTGTTGCAAAAGAGATATTCGTAGCATGACAACAATACCTGGAAAAAGGAAAAAACAAGGGTGCCCTTTCGGAGGTGAAAATGTTGTGTGAGCTGAAGGACTACCAAGCAATGGGCCTATAATATTTCATGCGAAGCCAACTCCTTAGGTAGAATTGTGCTTGAAGTATTTGAAGAAAATTGACAAATCCAAAACACAAACGAAATACCCAACAATCAAAATTTGTCACTTGCTTGTATCCTTGAAGGTTGCTTTGTCCCTATGTATGTTATTTTTTTATTTGATTGTATTGAAATCAGTTCTTGCCATGGAACAAACCTATTGAAAATCAGAAAGAAATCAGATCAACAAACAACGTCCTTTTGTCGTGAGCTTCATAATTTGGCAACATATTCAAACTTTGACCTTTTATGAGATATGTCCTAAGAACTCCAATTGCTCACCCGAAGTCAAAATTTTTCTATATAGGACATGACCAATTCCAAGAAGCACAAGAAGGTGAAAACTCCATTGCCTTGTGTATACACAGAGAAAAAGAATACAACCAAAGAGGATACCAAGTACCAACACATCATTGATTCAATCAACCAAGAAATCCTCGCACAAGAGAAATTTGACAAAGTGATATACAACAACAAGGTTGCTCGCTTCATGGGAAAACATCATCTAAATGCTGCTTTCATCAGATTTGAAAAATATGACTAGCTGGTCTACCACAACAAACACACATTCTTCCTCTTCTTAAGCTCACTTGGCTTGCATTTCTAGGACCTCCCTTAGGTTTTCATCTTTATAAACACATCACACACTCATCCTAGCCTAACCCAACATAATCCAATCCAATCCTAGTCAACATAGCATCATCCTAATCATCATCCATGACAATCTTAATCACATCCTTCACTTGGTATTGCATGCCCTTTTGAGTTTCTTAGAACCTACATCTTAATCAAACCTCATCCTTGATTGTCCTTAAACTAAGAATTGTTTAGGATAACTCCCTTTGCCTTTGCAACCTCATCACCTTGATCAAAAGGTTGGTTTGCATTGATAGAGAATCCCATCCACTGAAGACCACAAGTATGTCTTAGGTAGACAATCACATCCACTAGATCTTACACTAGGGAAAGCAACCCTTAATCCTTGCATACATCAAGTCATCCTTGGTCCTTAGGAGCATATTCATCATCCTAGATGCATCCTAATCCTAGCACATCATCCTTATCTTCCTAGGAACATCTTTGCATTACATCTTGCATATCATATCCCTTTAAGGTAGTCATGCCACCTATTACACGAGACACTAAGAAGAGGAAGAAAATGGACCCTAATCTTGTCGCTAATTCATCTAATCCTGTGATTGACAACACAAACGCCATGGTTACCTATGCACCTCAGCCCAATGAAAAAATTGAGCATATCTAGGTAGATACTAATGAGACTCCCACCATGAGTACCATAGAAAAATTTATCAATCATCCAGGACATGTCCACATGGTGAACGCCATGAGTGGATGTAACAACAATCAGGTACTCTTGGACATTTAGTAACAAGGAATTTAACACCTACCTTGGATTATACCCACGCTTGTCACACAACCCATGGCACTTCCAGGGGAACGTCCTCATCTCACTAGAAATGAATTCTTTGATCCACTTCAACAAGCCTTCTAGGTGGGAACTCTTATCACACAAGTAGTAAAACCTTCCATCCCACCCTCCATCATTCACACGACACCTTCATCTACTGTGGGAGCTCCACCCCCTAATCCAACATTAGTAGCACAAATGATACCCCCTATCGCGACGCAAGAACCTCCTTAGTTCACATTCACTCCACTTTTACAAACATTCCCAACATTTGTAGCATAATTCCCACGACCACCAGTCAGTACTCAGCAAACCACCATTCCACCTATCCCCACTCAGCCCATTCAAAATATGCCACCTAGTTCATAGTTCACAGCATCAAAGCACCCAAAAATCCATGCATGTTCCACCTTTCTCTTCCACTACGTACTCACAACAAAAACCACACTTGACCACAGGCATGCCACCTACCAACACCTATAACCAACCCTTATTTCCGCAAGGTTCCACCTTCCCCACTCCACTAGCAATGCAATCGCAATGTATGTCAGTAGTTTTTACGCAAATACAAACCAATCCAAATCTTCCCATGCAACAACCATCTACAAATCCCTTCATCGTACCCAAAATTACCATCCAATCAATCCAACAGCAACAACAACTCATTCAGAAGCAATAGCAACCAATCCAAAAACAACAACAACTCATCTAATTGCAACAACAACCAATTTAGTAGCAACAACCAATTCAACAGCAACCAATCCAACAACAGCAACAATCTATCCATCAACCAATCCAACAGTAGCAACAATCTATCCAGCAACCATCCCAAAAACAACAATGGCATAGCAAATTACCAACCCATTCACATCCCAAGCACAAATACCCCCCTTTGCAGCTGCGCAGCCCACCATCCAAGCTACACAACAGCCGCAACCACACACACAGAGGTAAAATCCCTTCATGGTACAACCACTGCAACATTTTGATAATCCTTTCATTCAACCCGCAAAACAACAACAAAATCATTCTGCCAACTACCTGGCCATGCCATCTTCCGTTGCATCACAAACCATTCCACCTCCCCAGCAATTCAATGTCTCCACTGGGGGTATTCCACCGCAAAACACATATCCTCCACCCTATGCAGGTGCACAATAGGTTCATCCCATTTATCCAATGCCTCAACAAATACAAGTATATTTCCAGCAGCTACAACAACCTTATCAAGCGCCGCCAACTCCTCCACTACAATATTCCCCTCAGTTGTAGCTTCTACCACAACAACCCATATACACTAAAAAAAAATTGTCATATCAAACACCACAATATCCCCCATATTTGTCATTTGATCCATATCAAATCCAAGGAAATAATGCAATTGGGGTTAATAATCCTCCCCCACAAATCAATCATGAATGGGAGGAAATGAAGAACGCTTTGAAAGAGCTAAAAGCAGAGATCAAGGCTAAAAAATCTAAGTTTGAAGAGGTGTGTTATTTTATTTTTATTGATCTATCACTGCCATACCCTTCCCCAAGCACTTTGAGACACCCAAATTTGATAAATATCAGGGGAAGGGAGATCCTGTGAGCCACGTGAAAGAATTCTAAATGGCGTGTCAAGAAGTGGCATATAGCAATAATTTCCTCATAAGGTTATTTCCCAAGAGCTTAGGAGGAACCGCTCTCGAGTGGTTCTACAAAATCCCCTACGACATAGTCTCTAATTTTGTTGAATTATCTAAAAATTTTGTGGCCCAATACGCACATAATGTCAAAAATGAACTCTCACTCCTTGACCTATGCAATTCCAAATAGAAGGGAGGAGAGAGCCTGGTCAATTACCTTCAGTACTGGCAAGGGCTTACTACAAGGTTGTCCTATCAGCCCCCCGAGAAACATCTTATCAAAATCTTCATTAACAACTTCCATCCTCAGCTTTCCTATCACACGCGCATGAATTTCATACAAACTTATCAAGACATCAGAATCAAAGGCATGGATCTCAAGCGAGGTCTCATAGAAGATGGTGCCATCAAGCACTACAAAGAATCCCAGCCTGACAAACATAATAATAATTGATCATGATACTAGAATAAGAGCAAGAATGCAGTAACTGAAAGAGCCACTGATACCAAACACATTCACATTGTGGTAGCCGGTCCTAATGCACCTACCCAAACTTATCAACAAGCACCGCTAGTATACCCTCAACCTCCTCCCATGTATCAATAGCCTGCTCCCACATGTACCTGACTGACATACCAGAAAATATGCACCCTCAAGGTGTGACTATCTATCCCCCCTCTAGGGATGTCATATCAACCCAACTATCAATATCCTATGAACCAGAAAAATGCTATATCAGTCCCACATGGACAACAAAGTCCTTGCACTCAAAATGTGCCACAACACACATTTACCCCTTTGGGTGAACCCATAGATGTCATCTTCCATAGAATGGTCCAAGCTAACCAAGTCATGTATCCAAAACCGTAGCCATTTGATGACTCAACACCTAAGCCTACTTGGTATAAAGACAACGAGTACTGTGATTACCATCGTGTTAAGGGACACACCACCCTCAAATGCATGAAGCTAAAACATTACATCCTGAAAGGAAACTAAGTGTGTGGAAAATAGTTCCCTACGCTAAAATCCCAAGAAGAGGATCGTGCAAATTCATATTTAACCCTTATTAATTATAGAAAGATAATACAATAACATGCATACATAGAAAAATGAGAATGACATAATGATTTACCCTGGGGAAAACCTTTCGGTGAAAAACCCCAGCACTCCAAAACCTACACAATGTATTAATCAAAACTATTGTTGTTTACAATACACTTGCAATGCAAGTTCTTTCAGGAGATAATCGACAGTTGAAGACAAATCCAATAGCATAACAGTATGTCGATAATACACTAACTTCACCCTATGATTTGCAACTGAGAAATGCTTATATCATGTGCTTCCCTTTTTAGGGAAACTTCCAAAGATAACCGTATTAGGGTTTTACCCCACGCATTGCAAAAGATTGTACAACACTCAACATAATTAGTTGCCACATGTCTTGCATGTCTTCACCTGTCATCGAATCTTTCACAATTAGCTCTTACAAATATTAATGACTGTCATAGGAATCCGTCATAACCATTTCAGTCATGATTACCTTACACATTGTCCAAAGTTCTGTCATTTGGAAAATAACCTCTATTCACCTAGACCAAGTTTGATCATCCTTGTCATCTTCCAAGTGGAGTGAAAACACAACATGTCCACTTAGCTAAATGACAGAACGGATATAAAACTTAAATACATTATTTGCAAACAATTAAATACAAAACAAATAATATCAAATGTAATGAAATATACAAGGTTGAGACACATTATTCCTAACACATCCAAGATCTCATTGACCGCAAAGATATCCAAGTAGAATCTCCTGCCCAACCATTGCCAAATGCGGGCCTTAAAATCTATCAAAATGCATTTCCTGAACACACCTCAGGTAAAGGCCCAGGCAATCCCACTCAATCCTCCAACCAGGGCAAGGGTAAGCAAGGAGAAAATGCCAGCATCAAAGATTATACAAATGAATATCTCAACTATGATAATCTCATCGGCTGCATATCCCAAGTCTAGTCCTCCATCAATGTCATTCATGTCAAGGGTGTTGATAACCAATGTGCAGTCACCACTCATAGAGGCAGAATAACCACTGCAGGTGCAAGTACCATTCTATCTGCTAGTACCCAATACAAAATTTTGGAACACCTAGGGAATAATCCTGCCCAAATTTCCATCCTAGATCTCCTCCACACCTCACCTACCTATCAAGAGATCCTTAATAAAGCCCTACAAGAATCCCGTGTTCCCAGCGACATCAATCTCACTGAATTCCAAAACCTTGTCTGACACTTATCTGCATCTTGTCAGGTCTCCTTTAAACCAATAGACGTACCCTCAAAAGAATACAATCATAATCTCCCACTCTATATTGTTGTCATGGTTAAAGATTTTTCCATCAAACAGGTCATGATAGATAATGGTTCGGCCCTAAATCTTTGTACTCTAAAATTTATAAAATAATTGGGCTGCACTGAAGCAGATATAACAAATGAAGTCATTACCATCAAAGCCTATGACAATCTAGAGTGTGCTTTTGAAGGCACCATATCCTTACCCATCCAAGTGGGCCCTTTTATCTAGGATACAGTATGTCATGTTGTTGATCTTGACCTTCCCTTCAACATCCTCCTTGGATGCCCATGGATTCATTCTATGCAATTCGTCCCCTCAACCTACCATCAGTGCATCAAATTCACATATAATGGTAGTAAGATCACCATCCATGTAGATCCCAATCCCTTCACATACTGCAATACGTTGGAAACCTCCTTTCCAAATTCCAATCACTGGCCCATGATCGACATTGGAACCTCTGTCGCCAGTTCATCTCGAACTCATTTAGACCCAGAAAAAATACTCTCTTCCACCCTTTCCATGGTCAAGATCAACAACAAAGGTTGTGGTGAATATAGTTTATCTGATGCCTTTACAGTTGGAGCATTTCTAGTTGATCCACACACTCAAGGTTGCCAACCTAATCCAAGTAAGACAGAACCAAAAACAACCAAACCACTACAATTGGGTCCTACCACTATTATCTCAAATGGTATTTTGAACAGCTAGGAAATGACACAAAACATCAATCAATGGCTCTATAAGGATCCACTACCCAAGGACACAAGTCACCTCAACTACTTCAAAGGTAAATACCCTTCAACTCACAAGCTAGTGACAGAAAAATGGAACTACCAAGGAGGTTGCCTCGGTTATGAAGAGCAAGGAATGAAAGATCCTATTGTACCTACCCGATGAAAAAAGCACCTAGACCTTAGCATGAACTCTAACATTAATTGGAGCACCAACGAAAACATCTATGCCTCTTATCCTTCCCTTGGTGAAATCACTGACATCGAAGATGTCCCAGAAGAGAAATTTGTAAGAGCCTATGATGATGTCTTTAACGATGAAACCTTCCTGGGAAATTTTGTCTTACACCAACTTTCTATTCTTTTCATTGACCTTCCCCTCTACCATCTTGAGCTCATAGACTGGGACCAACCAAGTGTCGTACACATTGATGAGTTCCAAAGTGAGGACACACTCCTCAGATTCATGGGAGCAATTAAATAGAGTAATGACTGGGGGAAAGATTCAGCACATGTCTACAAGCTGGATCCAAAAGCATACTTTGGGGAAGAGGAGAACTTTAGCCGCAAAAATGAAGAAGAAAACAAAAATAAAAAAGAGAAAAATTGATCCCCTAGCAAAACCCCTCTGGGGCGCTATCTGATCACAAAAAAGTAAAAACAAAGGGCATATCTGCTGGCAAAAACCTCTATGAGGTACCAGAGGATGAATGCTCTTCTCTTCCTCTAATCAGTGATTACAGGCCTAAATAGTCATTGATTCTCATCAAAGAAACAAAACCTGTTAACTTGGGTACCAAAGAGAATCCTTCCATCACATACATAGCAGTATCTTTGACTGAAGCAGAAGAAAGCAATATTGTCAGTTTATTGAAGGAACCCATCAATAAGTTTGCATGGTTTTACTCCGACATGCTAGGATTAGACCCCAACTTGGTGGTTCACCATCTTGAAGTGGACCCAAACATAAAACCAGTCAAACAAAATCTTAGAAAAATGCACCCTAAAGTGGCACTACTTGTCAAAGCAGAGCTAGAGAAGTTACTCCAAACCAAGATCATTCACACCATTAACTACTCTGACTGGATTTCTAATATGTTGCTAGTGTCTAAACCTGATAAATCAATCAGGATATGTACAGACTTCCAAGATCTCAACAAGGCATGTCCCAAGGACAATTTCCCACTGCCAAACATAGCCGTGATAGTAGATCTCACAATAGGACATGAGATGTTGTCACTCATGGATGAATTTTTTGGATATAATCATATTCGTATTACAGAAGAAGATCAGCACAAGACAACATTCACAACCCCCTAGGACACCTTCTTCTATAATATGATGCCATTTAGCTTTAAAAACATCGGGGAAACCTATTAGAGGGCCATGATAGTCATTTTTCATGACATCATTCACAAGATTCTTAAAGACTATGTAGATGACATCTTGGCAAACTTAGTAAAAAGGGAGGTCACCTAGATGTTTTGGAATGTGTCTTTGATGGGATTAGACACTACTGCCTAATGCTAAACCCTAAGAAGTGTGTCTTTGAGGTCACATCAGGAAAGCTCCTTGGATTCATTGTATCTAGAAGAGGTATTGAAATAGATCCAAAGAAGGTACAAGCTATCATAAAGATGCCTCCACCAAAAACACTCCAACAACTGCACAACCTCCAAGGAAAGTTGCAATCTGTGTGCTATTTTATCTCTCAGCTAGCAGACAAGTGCCAACCATTTAATCATCTCCTACAAAAAGATAACACTTTCAAATGGGATCCTGAGTGTCAGAAGAGTTTTGAAAAGATCAAAGAATACTTGGCTAATCCGCCCATCTTGGTATCACCTGTACCCGGCTGACCACTCATCCTGTATATTTTTGCTACTACAATAGCCCTGGGGGCACTCCTTGCTTAGTTGGACAATGAAGGTAAAGAAAGAGCTATTTATTACATCAGTCAGACCTTAGTGGGTTATGAGCTCAATTATTCCCCTATGGAAAAAGCATGTCTGGCAGTGGTCTTCTCCACTCAAAAATTGTGCCACTATATGCTTAGTCATACAACCAAGCTCATTTCAAAAGTGGACCCTCTCAAGTACCTACTCGCCAAGACTACTCTCACAGGATGAATGGAAAAATGGGTTATGTTGTTAAGCAAGTTTGATATTCAATATGTAGACAGAAAATCCATTAAAGGACAGGTCATCCTTGATCAAATAGAAGAAGCGCCATTGGTGCATGCATATCCTTGGAGCACAGAATTTCTAGATGAGCATTTATGCATGATAGAAGAGAAACCTACTTGGTAAATATACTTTTATGGGTCCTACACAACTCATGGCGCAAGGGCAGGAATACTTTTCTTCACACCTCAAGGTGACTGCATCCCTATGTCATTCAAATTGGGATTTCCCTGCACAAACATCATTGCATAATATGAGGCACTAATCAAAGGACTCTGCATGGCTATAGAATGGAACATCATAGATATACATGTCTTTGGTGATTCCCAACTCATCATAAAATAGGTCCTAAATGAGTATCAAACCAAAGATGACAAATTGATGCCATATAAGTAGATGGTTGATGAGATGAAAGAGCATTTCCTCCACTTGCAGATAACACAAGTACCATGCTTGCAGAACAAGGTTGATGATGCAATGGCCATAATTGGCTCCCTCTTAGAGATTCCTCATGAGTCTATCCAATATGAATTCTATCCCCATAGTACCATGATATCCAGGCTTACCTAAAAAATGGTATCATATCCCCTCATCTCACTGCAACCCAATGCCAAAAATTCATTTGCACTGCTTTTCGCTACACACTTGTAGCCAACACCCTTTATTGTTGAGTCTATCACAACATGCTCTCCAGATGTCTAGATGAAAATGAAGCTGTCCAGGCTTTACAAGAGGTACATGCTGGAATTTGTGGTGCCCACATGAGTGGCATGTTCCTAGCCAAGCAACTTTTACATACAGGGTACTATTGGTGTACAATGGAGCATGATTCTTGTGAGTTCGTCAAGAAGTGTCTACCTTTCAAACAACATGCTAATATGATCCATGCTCTTGCACAGGACCTCAGACCTATTGCACCTCTTTGGCCCTTCTCTTGTTGGGGTTTTGACCTCGTTGGTAAGATTTCTCCCATTTCTTTTGAAGGCCACAAATACATAATCACAATAATGGAGTACTTTACCAAGTGGGTTGAAGCAATTCCACTCACCATCACTACAGGTGTTCAGATCTCAAAATTCATCCTCTACCATATTGTCTTCCACTTCGGCATACCCTCCACTATCTTCACATATCATGGATTACCATTTGAAAATAAGCACGTCAATGATCTATGTGCTTGCCTCCATATCCACCACTATTTCTCCAATCTATATTTCCCTCAAGGTAATGGCCAAGCTGAGGCAACTAACAAGACCCTTCTCAAAATCCTCAAGAAAGTTGTCAATGATACTTGTCATGACTGGCATCTCTAGATCAACCCCGCCTTCTGGGCATACAACACTTCCTACCATACTCCTACAAGCACTACTCCATATTCTCTAGTCTATGGTGTTGAATCTATCTTACCAATTGAGGTTGAACTACCATCCCTCCGAGTATCACTCAGAGGCCTGGTTGATGATGAAGATTCCTGAGTAGGATGACTCACACAGCTTGATCTACTAGATGAAAAGTGCCAACAAACCTATGATCACCTGATTGTCTATCAAAATAGACTCAAGTGGAACTATAACAAGAAGGTCCACTCATGCCAGTTCTAGGTGGGGGACCTTGTGCTAAAGGAAAATCAAAAAGTGGGTACTGATCGAGAAAAGAAAGGTAAGTTTAAAGTCACCTGGCAAGGTCCCTATGTTGTCACTGCATGCTTCGGTTTTGGGTCATATCAACTCTCCACTCCTGAAGGAGAACCATTGGATGATCCTATCAACATCACTCATCTTAGGTGCTTCTATGCCTGACTGCTAGTTGTTCATTCCAGTCATTTGAGAAAATCCATTAAAAAGTATAAAAAGTCCTAAAGAAAGCACAAAAACAATGCAAAATAGTCCTAAAAAAAAATCTAAAAAAGCATAAAATAAAGCTGAAAAAATGGTTCTCTCGGCAAAAATCTAGCAAACAAGCGCTTAGAAAACATTAAAAACATCCAAAAAATAAATTTAAAAAAAAAACATAAAAAAGAGAGAAAAGAGAAAAATTTTGTCCAATGGTGAAAAGTTGGCCATCAAGTGCCTTGGACAAGTATGGGTGATTAAAACCTGGCAATAGGTGTCACACATAGTGGACTATTTCATTATCTATCAAAATCTCTCTCCCTTCCATCCCCATCCTCACATCTCTGCAAATCTCAGCATTTCACATATTCCCTGGGTATTCCAACACTATCGCACGCATCAAACAACAAGATCCAATCAAGTCTCGGCAGCTACCTTTGTACATAATCACTTGTAATTAATTGCTTGTAATTAATCGCTCGGTTTGGTCCTTGTATATTCGTGACATGTCCAGTCCCCTCACCATCGTGCTAACACCTTGAGCCGCCATCATGCTAACCTCCCTTGCCTGGTCCTCCATAGTCCTCTTGGCTGGTTCATCAGTTGAATGTGACACACACCAAAAACACGAGTCCCATTGCATCCACTCCATACCTGCATTTTGATATCATTCCTGCATTTTTATTAGGATAATTGCATTTACATACATTACATCATAAAAATATTCATAAGCATATTAAATTCATCCATTGCATTACATCATAAGTACTACAATATATGTCAAATGCATAAGCATACATCTAGGTGCATACATCTAAACATCTCATCCTTTATATACATAATCATAAAACATAACATCCTACAAAAACCAATGTCAGTACTCATAAAAGCATATGCATCATAGTATCATATCAATCAAAGCATGAGAATCATACATCATAAGTCATAGGAATCATCAAATCGATCATCATATATATATATATATATCAAATCATCAGTACAATGTCCCTCATCAATAAATGCATAGTCGTGCACCTAGGTGCCAAATATACATGTACATCTCAAAATGCCAAACTACGTGTCACAAAGAAATCCTCTGAAGGAATCATGCTGGTGGTTGTGATCCCCCTCCTGGTGGTGCCCGTGGTGGCATCCCAACTGACCCCTAAAATGCAAAATCCCGACCTGTGGTCTGTGTTCGAGACCTCTCTGAGTACTCTTGTCTCTATCCCTTAGGAACTAGTTGATGGTACAACACCTGATAGTGGGCTACCTCTCTGCCTACCCTAGCTACATCTCTATGAGCTGTGAAAGCCTCTGCCACCACTTGTCTTTCCCCACCTATACTGGCCTCCTATCTAGTGATATCTCACTCTGTCCTGTAGGCCTCGTCCCGCCTCTATGTTGCATCCCTCTCTGAGGTCAATGCTATGATCTACTCTGTGGCCTGATCCATCTTCTCGATAAGGGTCCCCAACTGATCTGTCAGTGTCCCTATCTCAGTCCATAATTCCGCAGCATCCTGTGTTAGGTCCACCATGGAAAACTCCCTTGAGTCCACTCTACCCTGTAAGGTGTCGAGTGCACCCTCAGCCATGTCTGCCCATACTATCTCTGCAGCTAATATCCCCTATTCTTGGGTCATCTCGTTCTATAGGCTAGCCTCAAATACCTCTGCCATACCCAACAGTCCTCATAGTCTCGCACACTCGGTCTATAAACTGTCTCTCTTTGCGATGACAGTGTCATGTTTGTCCTGTGCCACATATCATGCTGGTGGCCCTTGTGGTCCCTGTGGTACCTATACTATGCTGGTACCTAAGGTTCTTGTACCTATCCCTAAAGAGACACCTAAGGTTCCTGATCATGTCCATCCCCTGGTGGCCCCTGGTCCTATCCAATCCCTGCCTGTGCCTCAATCCGTGGCTGGACCCATCTCTGCTGTGGTCTACTCCTATGCCCCGCTGCTGAGGTCTCAGGGGCATCTCCTATATCTGTCCCATCATCAACCTCAATGTCTCCTACTGGTTTCTCATGGGCCGCTACCTTAACTGGGTCTGTCAGCCATAAGGGTGTGTGTGCGGCCCACCATGCTGCATACTATGTTGTCATCTGGCGTTAATGGCATCTGGCCTAACCATGAATTCTATCCTCACCATGGTCCTCTAGGATACCCTCACTATGAGAGAATCTATGTATCTCCCCCACACGCCTACCTCTCTAGTGACATGAGGATGTAAATCATCCTTTGCCACCACTCCCTGTTGTAGTATGAACTGTCTCATAACCCTGGATGACCTGTATCTCTCTATCTGGTGGATGGTCCTCCCTAGTAGAAAGCAATCTATCTATATGTACCAAAGATATAAGAATTCCTCAAAACCATCTCTACTTCCGCCTCCCAATCCATAGCTCCCCACGGCTTGCAGAATCTATATGGGGTCCAACAGAAAACCTGAACCTCATCTAGTAGTCATTGCCAGTATCCTGTCTGGACAACAGAAGTATATCTCAAGGGAAGCCTATATCTACATGCATATGGCTCTCTTGGCTTCCATGCCTCTCATACCTACATCAGATGAAACACTAAAATGTGCTCCCATACCCATACTAATAAGTCACCCTAGTCCCTATGTTGCATACCCCGTGGTACGCAGCCATGTGCAGAACATGATATAACTGTCCCAAGATGACATACCCCCAGTAGTAGGTCATCCCCTCCTCAAGCATCCCTACTAATACATGTGATCACCCCATACAAAATCCATGTCTGGTCAGGTCTGCCAACATCTTTCCATCGATCAATCCAGCTAAGAATAGAGCTATCTGTCTCAATCTCCTGTCAACCACTGGTTTCCAAGGCATCCAAGTCCTATATTTCAAGATCCTCCTCCTTAGTCTCCTGAAGGAAATTTCCATGTAATGATCACTATCCTCTAATCTATACTATGGTACCAACCCTTGGATCAGCATCCGTAGAATCCACCACACATCCTTAAGAGTGATAGTGGCCTCTTTAGTTGGTAGATGGAATGTGGTAGTATCACTGTGCCACCACTCAATCAAAGTGGTCATCATCCCGTTGCGCGCCTATAGCCTAGGCCAACAGGGCACATAGTCCAATCCCACCGCTACTAACAATCCTTAGTTTGCATCCATTAGTTGGGCCTCCAAATCCATCGTCGATAGCCAGTGCTCCCGAAATCCCAATGGTGGGAACTGCTCCTGGAAAAATCCAAAATCCACCATGTCAACCCATATTTCTTTTATTCCTAGCCTAACCCCTCCCAAAATGGGGCATCTTGTCCCTAGGTCCTTTGTCAACCCATCCCCGGCCCCCATTGGGTCCCTCTATTTCCCTCCCCCTCGGCGTCTGCCCCTTTTGGCACAGACGCCGATTCAGCCAGAAATGCTAGTTCTTACATTAGCGTCTCCACCTGTTTCACCCCCCAGACCGCCATCTTCGAAGACGTGGATCCGGGTCTGGCGTCTTCGAAGATGTCGGTTCGGCAATGACGTCTATGAAGACATGGGTTCGAGGATCAATGTCTATGAAGACGTCGATCTAGGGATCGGCGTCTTCGCATACACCGGTTCCAGAATCAGCGTCTCTAGTCTGAAACCTTTTCTACCCGCATTAAATGCCCCCTCCCACTCCAAAAGCATTAAAAAACTTTGACAAAAGTAACAACAAGGTATCGGTTGAGTTACTCATCGGTAATGGTCACTCCATAGGTCTCCTGTGTGTATGAACACGCTCTCCCAATTGCCCCAGCATCCTCTCATCAGCCATGATTTCTCTCTAGAGCTCTCTTTTCACCTAAACACTATTCACAAATGACCTTCTTTTAGCCCCCCGACCCTCTTATAGCCCCCCGTTTTCTTCAAAAAATTTCCCCACCCATTTTCTTCTTCTGATTATATATTTTTGTATTATTAGTCCTATTGTACAACCTAACTGCGCTGAAAACCCATAAACATTTAAAAATTGCAAAAATCCAAAAAATTTAAAAATTCCAAAAATTCAAGAAAATCTAGAAATTCTCCAAAATCTTGCAATAAACTCTTGTTTCTTTCCGCATCGGTCATTTTTTCAATTTTTAGTGATGTTTTGACTCCTACAACTGCAATCCTATTTTTCAATCAATTTTGTGACCAACTATCCTCGCTCCTCATTATGTTCATAGCTTTTGCCAGTGAATATCTATCAACCCAATCAAATCCAATACTTGCCCATCAGGATGCATCCTTCTGGCATCGGCTTATCAAATCATTCATCACATCAATCTTGTTTATGGCAAGAACTTTGGACTGAATGACTTCTTGGTCATTAGGCCTTCTATATTGATTTTATCTTTTTGTTTCAATTTACACCTACTCACCACTACCTCGATCTGCTATATCTTGGTGCGTTGTGACTGGTGACTACTAATACATGTATCTTTTTGCAGTGTGCCTTTGTTTGAGCGTCTAGTCCATGCAAAGGAATCTTGTCATCTATGTTTTCTAACACCTTATGCATACCTCCTTTTGCAATATCAAAATCAGATGTGTACTCCATATTTTTCACACAAATGGATCCCCAACGCTTGTTAGATGCATTTAATCTCATCATTACATTTGAATTCTTAATCGCATTCTTAGTTACATTTTAGAAGGCTTCTATTTATTCCCTTCTTACCCTTCCTCCTTCCCATTGCATCCTTTTTTGAGAAAATCTCACAACATTGACATTGTTGTGTTCTTTTCTCGAGGGGGCACAACCCTATATCGTCATCGCTTTGACATGACTCCTAGAAACCCTCTTCCTCTGGGGCAACTTATTTTCTTGTCTTTGACACAATGTCCCTTGCGATGCCATGTCAAAGAGGGGCAAAATGTAGACGTCCAAAAATATTATTAATATTATTAATATTAATTTCCCTTTTCCATCTAATTATTTAATTTAATCAATTAAATAGTTTCATAGTTGGTATTTATCAAATGATCAAATACTATTCCAATGTATTTTATTTAAATACATTTGCCTCACAAAATCCCCTTTTTAATAAATTTATATTTATTAAAATTCTTCCATATCCTAATTCTTCTAAACTATGATTTATTCAAATCTAATTTGAATTATAATTTAAACCCTAGCTAGAAACCTATTAATCTAATCTAGAGACCTACTCTAAGCCTATCTTAAGCCTTCTCTATTCCTACTCTACTCCCATCACCTCACTTCCTAACCATATTTCCCTACCTAATTGTCCTCTGATTATACTTAAAGGGTGATTCCTAACCTTTTTAAGGATAATGGAATGCTCACCCACATGTGAGAATTCTCTCCAAAATGGGGACCCATTTGTCTTTAAGGCTCTTTACTCCTTTGTCCCCCACTTGGAATTCTTGAGCCACTCAATATTTATTTCTATATTTGACTTCAAATTAGCCATCCCTTCAAGCCTATGTTTCCCTTATGTGGCTCTTATGTGGATGCCACATAGATGCCACCTCATTCAACCTCTCCTCTTCTATCCCAAAAATCTATAAATAGAGGCCTTCTCCTCTTCAATTTTCATCTCTCATTTTGCATTGTTATTATGCTAACATAGCTCTAGATTTTTATAGTTGTTTTCATGCTCATATTTATCCTACTTAAATTAGATAGATATCATATGCTAGGATAATGGATAATGAATCATAGCTTCAATCTTGCATATTTTGCATATCATTTCCATAGCTAGTTTAGATCATCCTTTGAAGAATTTTAGACTAGTTCCTCATACTAGCTCTTGAATTGCTTCATTATTTCCAATCTTGCATTGCATTGGGGATCTATTTCATTTGTGTTTGAGAGAGCACATACACATTTAATCTAAAAGAACAAATCAAATAAGTAGAATAGTGTGCAATTTACTTGTTTTTAGTTCTATCTGATGTTATGATGAAGTCATGTTTGGTCTTACGCTTATTTCATGGATTATATATGCTAACCCACTAACCTTCTCATGTTTGAGCTTGCTCCCAATAGGTTGAAGATTTCCTCATACACACCCCATAATCAACATCATAATGATTTACCTCAGCGAGTGCTTGGATATCAAAGAAATGATTCTCACACTCAACCCCATACATACTAGACCAATATTCCGGAACATGATTTTGAGTTGTAACTTCTGATTTTAGACTTGGTTAATAATAAAAAAATTCATTCATTTCCAAGCTAAAAGAATCTTCAAAATCAATACTAGAAGAAGATTGATCATTAGAGAAGGATATTGAATCGGATATTTCATCCTGGTCCCTATATTCATTCTTTTTATAATCTGATATTTTTTTTTCAAATCAACTAAACTTTCAACTATGTCCTCATACAAAGGATTAGAAACCACATGGAAACCTTTCTCAAAATCTGAAAAGCAAAGAATTAGCTGGTCCATATGTACTTCTCTATCAAAGAGTGGATTAAGAACTTCATTATATCCACAAACACTTTCAAAATCACAGTCATCCTCATCCATGAGAGAAAAATATGAATCACCATCTTGCTGATGAGAATGTTGAAAAGGAACATCACCAACTGTGTGAAGAAGCTTTTGTGCTAACACATCACATACATAATTATTTTCAAGTTTGGATTCATGCATACACACATCAGTTGGTTTTTCATAGAGAAAATTTGGGACACATAGACCTGAATTAAGCACATGATGAGACTTATCCACTCATTCCGAGCATATTATACAATTTCTTGGCTCAACATCAGCCTCGTGAGAAATATAACCAACATTGCTAGGAGATTCATAAGACAAATCCAGAATTAGAGAAACATTCTAGTAATTATATAAATCAACATTTATAACATCTTCAGAAAATTTATCACTTACATGATCATTAGAAGGCTATCTTTGAACCTCTATTGCTAAAAGAGTCCCATCCCTTACTTTCTCTGTTACCTTTGTCTCAACTTGAAACTGAATGTGTGAAGAGGAATCAACAGAAACTTTATACTGTGTTTGAAATCTGCATTCTCAATCTGATTTGTATTTGTTATCTGTGTGTCATTTGGGGCAGCAAACTCACCAACATTTTGAGAGATCCATGGAGATTCTGCACTTTTATATTTAGTTCTATATGCGGTCCCAAGAGAAGTTGTATTTTCAATTTTATGACTTCTCATGAAACCAAACTTCATCATTCCTTCAATATCCCTTGCCATCTGACATGCTTGATATAAATTCTAAGGTTCTCTATATCTCAAGTTGTAACTCATGTTTTTATCAAATGCATGCAAGTATATAACCAAAGCCATGGCATCTTGGAGTCTTCACTTCTCAGCAATTTTCTTCAAAGTTTTCATAAATCTGAGATTGAATTTAGATACCAGCTCCTTATCTTGAATATGAGTATCAAAGAGATCAGCAATCAAATCAAATTCACTAACCCATTCTTTTTACTGTTCATTGAAAGCTTCTTCCAATTCTTTCCATGAGCTAATAGATTGTGGCAAAAAAAATGATAACCATTCTCTTGCCTCTTCTTTCAAGGACTGTGCAAACAACTTCATAATGACATCCTCATGAACAACATCAAAGTCCTCTATCAAATTAATGGACTCATTCAAATGCTTCTCAGCCAATTCATCTTTTATACCACTGAACTTTGGCAAATGTTTTCTTATTTTTGATGGAATAAAATTAGGGTAACCCTGAATGCCATTGAAATTCAGGGGTGCATACAACTTAATGTTGAGACCCTGTTTACTATATTTCTAAGACATCTTATTAGGTATGATTACTCTCAACATACACAAGGCTGGAAATAAACATAATACATTCCCAAATGCCTTCACCAACACTTCATTTTGAACATAAAGAACTTTATCAAACTTTTCAAACCACTTGCATACCACAACCAAAGATAAAGGCTAAAACTAACAACATAGTAGTATGCAAACCATATTTCAATACTTTTCCCTTTTAACTAGTGCTGCTATCACTTGATAGGGAAACAATTCTTGATTCTTTCTCAAAGAAAATGAGGATTACCTAGATAATTCTCTTGTTGCTATCATTCTCCTTATTCCTTTCTAATTTGGTCGATCCACCACTGAATCTTTTAAGAATATGCTAAATCCTTGCTGCAAGTGTCTCCCACTAATCATCAAATTTATTTATTAAATGCACACTGGTGCAGAGATCTTTCAGAGTCACCACTCACTACTGTGAGAATGAATAAAACATCAATATAATAAGGACAAGTTGGGATTCAAACAAAGATAGTAGACTTTCAACAAGTTAATAGGATTCGACACATTCAAAATTCTTTTAACAACAACAACCAGGCTGAAAATTAGGATCTAAAGAACTTTCAGATTTAAAAACTTTTATAATTCTATCCTCAAATGGATAAGGAAGAAACGACTGGATTTATAAACAAACAGGCCAGGAGTCTAGCTCAACTTGAAAAACCTGAATTATTTATGATAATAATAAAATCAAATACTTTTGGAAGTTCAGCAAAATTTCTTACATCTCTATCCCCAATAGAGTCACCATTTTGTTGGTTCTTTTTTATGCTCTAATTATTGAACAACAACCTTTTCACTTCTGATAGATTTTATAGAGTAGCCAACTCTCGGTGTTCAACCAAGATTGAAAAGGACCAATTAACAAGGATGCAAATCCATCCTTCTACGATTTAGGTTCTGAAAAACCAAGGGGGTCACCCTTCAATGCCTTCAATACTTTGTTTGGCATCAATCAGCAGCAATCTCACAAAGGCTTCAACACGATCGACAGATACTAGGTGACCGACTAATCACCCATTGAACATCGACCTTGAAGTGGATCAGGAGATTAGTACAACCAAAAACCACATAAAACCTTTAGATATTCAAAGTTTATTTTTTTAAATGCAGAACATAGCCAAGACTTAACCAGATATGCATTAATACAGAAGGTACTACTCAATGATCAATGCTTTATCCATTGGGCAATCCCCTTTAACCAAATTCAGAAATATAGCAATCAACTTCTGTCAGAGATTCCAAGCCATAAACACAATAAATATAGATCAATACTACTTATAGAAATCCTCTTGTAGACAACCGAATGAAACTATGTCACATCTACAAGATCATTTAATTTGATCATAGATAAGAACTAAAGAAGGATAACACATACATAGATAAACTCCATGCAAAGAATCAGAAAGTTCAGACTTCACAAAACTGACACCAAGGAGAGATTTGAATCTAGGATTCTCATATTAAGTGTGAAGAATCACATTACTATACACAAATTTCTAATAAGGAAAATACCACTTCAATAAGCTGCAAAAAATCAATGACATTCTATTCTATTTGAATACAAAACTGGTATTATCAACAATATATATCTCTAATGGAACCATGAAATGATTGGAAGCTCGTGGAGCCAATGATCTGCAACTCTCTGTGGAGACCAAGATTTGGAACCCTGTAACAATGGAAGAAATCTTCATAAGTAGAAAGAGAAAAACCATCAGATTCATCCTCCCTTCAACACCTATCCCTTCTCCCAAATATCTTGAACTGAACCTTTTACAACTGCTCCAAAATCTGATTTTATCTGCAGAAATGTCTTCTTTATTTTTTTTCCAAATTTAAGTAGAATCATTGTTTCATTATTCTATTCAAACTGATTTGATCCTACACCAAAATGGACTGCAAAAATGAATTCCTCATTTCGAGACCTTTCTGACAATATATGATACTTGGTATTTTGGATAGAATTTTCCCCCTAAATTACTAAAAATACTTTCCCTTCCCGTGCATATTTCTTGAATAATCTAAAATATTTGTGTCTTTTCAATAGTCAAACTATTGAATTAAGATGACATTTTATTTAAAAATCTGCATATTTTATGTTTTATCCTTATTTCACCTAGATTAAATAAGCTTGTGACACTTGTCAATCAGGCTTAATGGCTTAATGGTTAGATGTTGAGCACTTTGTCATTAAGCCATTAAGTGGACCCTAGGATTAAGTTCAATATGCGAGTTCTTTAATCTTTTCAATTTTCAAATAAAATCATTTTAAATTTCAAATTAATCCCTCTTAATCTGTAGTGCACCAGATTGAGCCATGTGGCACCCTTTGATTGGATCTCTGTGTCCAGTAGGCACCATGTTACCTGTCCTGTACCATGTGGCATCCTCTGATTTGCCCACAAGTCTACCTGTGCACCCTGCTCTACACTAGCCTGCCACGTGTTAATTTTTTATTGGCTATGGAAGATCCACCTCTGCATTGCACATGATCTTGCCATGTGTCTGGGGTGCCACATGTCGCCATGGCTTAATGGCTAGATGTTGTGCATCTTTCTCATTAACCCATTAAGTCATCCATTGATTTCAAATGCCTTGAGATTCATTCCCAAACCTGCAGCCTATTAACCAACTCATATGTCATGTCACACTTGTGGGTCCCACCAAAATTGGGTGTTCATCCTCTAGGAACACTTCCCAATACACCCACCACCTATGCATGCATAGCCTCCAACTTCATCTTCATATCACTTAGTGTGCATTTTTGCTTTTACATACTTTGGATCTCCTATTTCCCATGCATGTGAGACTAATGCTTTTAGTTTTTTAAAGTTTCCTGTGCATTTTAATTCAAAACTTATGCGGCCCACCAACATGGCTGGCACCCACTAATCTCCCACCAACCGCATGAGCCAATGAAGCTCTTGCTCCTAACTTCAAACTATGATTTGTGCATTTTCATATAAAAACATTCCAAAACAATGTAACCCACTGCATGTGGGATTAATCCATTTAACCACTATTTGAAAATTGTAAAGGTTTTCCATCCTGTGCAACACTTTACTTACAATGTCACTGTTTAAACAAAAAAAAATTTTAAAAAGAACTCCCCCAGCTCATGCACTGGTCCTTGCTCATTGCATTTGTCAAACTGTTCATGCATTGGTGCCATGCTTCGCATTTGTTTGCAGGCCTTTAAAAATAGTTTACATTCTTTATCTACATTTCTATGTATCTTACGCTGGGTTTGGTAGTTTCCTCCAAGTAAGACAATGCACATATCTTCTACCCATTTTACAATGGCTTGAGGTTTTAAAGTTTTTTTATTTAAAAGAAAAATGTCTCAATACATAACTATGCGGGCTAGCAGCTTCATCTCCAGTTATGCTGCGCAAGATGACACTGGCAGTAGTTGTGAAGAATGTTTCACACGTGGCGATTGCATTAGCTCAAAATTTTTCTTTAAACAAGCCATGCAACCCTTCCCTCAATAAACAGTAGTGACAAAGAAGATATTGATTGGATAGAGATTGACAATGTTGGGGCAGCTATTCTGGCACTTTTCTGAGCACAGTTTTGACGTGAAATCAGAATATTCAAAAAAACTGTTAGTTGACATGCCCACACTCATTCTCTGCAATCCACAACTTTGAAGGCACTCCTCACTCTTTATCCATTCCATCATCTTCTCATCCATTATACCTGATAACTGGCTTTGGTATTCGACTGATGATTTCAATGTGGAGGGGACAAATGAGTATTTCTTCTCGAGCACACAACGAGCTCCAGAAGATGAAATAGAGAAAGTGCACATTTCTATAGGAAGCTTCTCACATTCCACACCTCCTTCACCTGTGTAATTCTACTCTATAGTGATCTACACCCCTTCCTTATTTCACTGGCCTCCTCTCTCATACATGTTGGAAACACTGAGAGGGGGGGTGAATCAGTGTTTAACTAATTATTCTATTTCAGCAACTTTAAACATAAATCAATTATATATCACTTGAAGCTTAACACAAGATCACATAACACATAATATGATTGCGGGGAAACCTTGATTAGAGGAAAACCCTGGTGGGAATTAGTACCCACAAATATTGCACTAGTATAATGAACTTGTTAAAGTTCCTTTTCCCTGTTAGGAGTAGTATTTACAATGCAAGTACAATGACCTGGTTAAAGGCCTAACCCTATTAGGAGTCTTTTACAAACAACCCTATTAGGGGTGAGGACTTACTATCCAAGAACTCACTTCTCAATAAGAAAGAAGGCTACAACCTCCTTAGAATAGATATGCACTATATCCAAAAGTGAACTGTTGTATATGACACAGATGTCTGATCAGTTCTAGTTACGTGCTTATGCTCTTATCTTCTTTAAGGGCTCTATTTCATATTGAAGTCTTTATACTATTCTTCTATATCTCTGCTCTGTATCTTTTTTTTTTTGACACTTCAAATATATCTTTTCATTACAAATATATAAAAATATATATATATATATGTGTGTGTGTGTGTGTGTGTGTGTGTGTGTGTGTGTGTTTATGTCTGAGTAGATGCGACTATAAACAAGACCTTAGTCGGCCCAAAAAAAACATTCACAATGCTTCCAAACAAATTGGCTTAAGCGTGTTTACCATAATGTTTAATACATGATTAAAAACTTGTTACAATAGGTGCTTATCCTTTACACAACAAAAGATTACACGCTAATCAAAAACCTGAAGTCAGCTTCATACTTTGTATTCTGAACTACTAGTGTACTTGTTCTTTCTGTAACTTGTCTGTACTGACATTTCATACCATGCGTGTATAGGGTAAGCATAAAAAAATATCATAGAGCTTATGTTTGAAGGTGCTTGGTCTGAATCGGTCGTACGCACATGCGCTAGTGCTCTGATCATCTGTGTATCTCTGTTCTGTATTGTCTTCTATACTTAGTCAATTTTCACTACTAAGTTTGTTGTCAAAACTTAATATGACTTTGTTTCCATAATTACAAGACAAAATAAGTCATATACTCCCTGGGAGTCAACTTGCCAACAATCTCCCCCTTTGTCATTAATGGCAACAAAGGAATGTGGCCAAGTTTCTCAAAATTTGACTAACACCAAAAACTGTATATTCTCTTCTCTTAACATATACTATATATTTCTTTGCATATATATACACTATTCCTCATACATAAATTACTCCCCCTTTGATATTAATGACAAAGGTTTCAAAACTATAAGTCACTAGATACTTACTCACTATATACATCTGGATAGGCTATATGTAGATTCTTCATCTCTTACTGCCAGAATGCCTTTAGTACATCAATTGTTTGTAGATGGGCACATAGGGCATATGTGAGTTTTTCCATCTTTGGAAAATCCATGCTGAGTCCTTGATCATAGGTAGCAATGGTTGCATCAATCTGTTTAATGTTCTCATCTAGATCTATTAAGGAGGGCGCAAGTGCATTTCTCAACTGAGTCTGCCTGATCCTTATCTTACTGATCTCCATTTTAGCTTTTTCTATCTTGTCTATCTGAGCTTGATAGATATTGTTGTAGATGTTTATGTCTTGGGATGATATTTCAACTGAGTGTCTTATGTTATCAACCAAGATATCTGCCTCTTCTATCTTTTTGATATATTCAAAGGTGAGTTTGCCTCTTTCCATGCAATTTGCTATAACCTTTCTGCCTTTTGATGCCAACTCTTTCAACATAGACTGACCAATCTTTAATGACTTTAAATCTAAGGAAAAATTCTTTACCAATTCATTCAATCTTTCCTTTTTATACTCATCTTCTGCAATTCTAGTAGATGAGTCTACTAAGCTTGTAAAATGTGCTTTGAAGCTTGTTAGGATGTTGTCTACATCATCAACTGACTGAATTTTAGCTACTTTCTTGTCCGCAGGCACTAGGCCATTCAGAATGTTCACCGATTCCAAAAAGAGAGGGTTTCTCATAACTTATTTCTCTTTGGCTTTTTCCATGGCTAGGACAATGATCTTGATTAGGTCTTCTTCTCCCCATGCATCCAGACTTGATAATTCAGGAGTTAAGCTTGACAACAATGAAGTAGATGGTTGAATGGATGGTGTGAATATAGTATTCTGACTAGTATCCATGCATTCACTTTTTACTGGGATCTCCATGACTTGTGTCTCATTATTTTGATTATCTTCCTCTTTATTCAAGTATGTTGAGTCTTTAGAGGGAACTTCATCTTGTTGTAAAGATGTGTCATCAGTGCACACCTCCTTTGTCTCCTTAGTGCTTAAAAATGTTTTTTCAACTTTGTCCATATCATTGTCAGAGGCGATCATGGATATTTTGATATCATCAATTACTATAGTATCTCCTGAATATTTTACTATATCAGAGGCTATTGAAATTGAGGGCACTGAAACATGTGGACCTGTCTTAGGTGCATTTTGAATCACTAGTTCTGTAACCTATTTGGGAGGAACTGGAGTTACCTTTTCTATAGGTGTTGTTGAAGGATACATATGTCTATCTAGAAATACCTACTCAAAATATTTCTGAGTCTCTTCACCAACCAGATCATACTCCTTATTCATGATATGAAGAACTCTTTTTTTGGTTCTTAGGTGCGGCTTTACTAAATCCAACAGAATGGATTTCTCATCATGCAAACATACCAGAAGAAGACTATCCAATGTTTCTTCTCTTATCCTCATATCCTCTTCAATTTCTTACCTCTTTAATACATCAAGTATGTTCCATACCTTGTCTAGTATGATTGTTTTGAGTTCCAATACTGTCCTTTTGAACTTAATCATGTGGGAGATGATCATAGAATGAATTTTTGATTTGTCTATCTTTTGATACTTATCATAGACATTCTTGATAGATTCTAGTTTGCCTTCATTAACAATTCTATTCTTTAGGACTGTTAGACTAGGTCTAAATCCTACCTCAGGAGGGGCTTGTGTGTTCTTTACCTTTCTCCTTGTAGTTCTTGAGGATGGATGACTTGTAGGAACTTTCTTCTTCCTTCTAGTCAGCTTGCTGGGTACAGAAGGTGGAGAAGATTCTATATCAATGGTGGTTGATGGTGCCGATGTGTCTTTATTTGATTTCTTCATCTTCCTCATGGGCATATCATCAGACTTTTCCATTTTCACTTCTGTTGGAATTTTCTCAAGTTCTTTGGCAATCTTAGCTTCCCTAGCTCTGTCTAGGTCTTCTTGTGTAACACCATGAAATTTTAGGATATTTGAAGTAATCCTAGATGCCTTCCTTTTGTTGTCAGCACTGTATAAGATAGAATCAACTTGATTTGTCTTTTCTCTATAAGTACCCCATCTAGGTTCATTGGGATCCTTGGGCACAGATAGGAGGACTTGTGCATAACATTCCAAAACATGTTCTTCTACTTCATAACCGAGAGGGTGAATCCATTTTGTTCTAGCCTCAACTGCCTCCATGCAAGTACAGTGAGTTTCCACCATGAAGCATATGGTGTCTTTGTATTTCTCAACTATCTTCTCAGGTATTTTGAACCACTTCTACATCTTGATCCTAAATGTTTTGATATCCATGTCCATAGTATCTTTTGCACTACTCTCTGATGTAGCTTTTAGTGATATCTGAGACATAGTAGGTTTACTCCTATCTAGGTAAATATTTTCAACCTTACCAACAATGTGGAAGTACAGGTAGATGATCAAAGAGCCAAACCTGAATATCTTTCTCTTTTCATGCTTAATAGTCTTAATGTTCTCAATCAAGTGTGTGCACAATAGTTCATAGAGATTGTACTGAGTGTTATCTCTCACTATCCTTATTCCTGCCAGAACTGTTGTTGCAGATACATAGTTCAATCTGCTTTCCTATTGAAACTTGTATCCAAGTATCATAGTGAGTAGTTTGATGTCATTCTACTTAATAGGATCAATAGTCATGTCGTGCCTATCACTTCTAAGATAAGCAAACTTTTTCAACCTGCTTCTTAACTTCCTTGAAAATAGGAAGAACTGGTCCAGTCTTAGGAAGCCTAGTCATTTCATGGATTAAGTCTACAGTGATGCAGATAGGAACCTCACCAATCCAATATAGGTCATCATGTATCCTACTCAGTAATATCTTCACCCATTCTATCTCATAGAACTCATGCACATTGGAATACTCAAAGATAGGGTTATCAGTGAGATGTGCGTATTTGTCCTTGAATGAGTAGTCTAGTTTCATCATTGAACCCATAAGAGTAGCTATGTTGTTGTCTCCAACTGTTTCCTTCTTGTACTAGATGTACACGCAAATGTCTTCCACGTGCATGAATCCTAGCGGAGTCTTAGAGAATTCTCCTTCAACATCATCTAATATAGACTTGAATGGATGCTTCTTAAAGACAAATCTCTTCCTTTTAGCAATGTCAAATACAACTGGGGTTGACATACTTACTTGCAGCTTGATTAAGTAGGGTTTCATGGTAAATCAAAATGACATGACTTCTAGGGTTCCGTTTCAAATTGCAATTTGTTTACCAATTGATCAAATCGATACCTTTGATTGATTTTGATGCTTAGTGCTTCTATGCTTTGCAAATTTTTGATCTCAGATGTGAATAATGATAATCAATCAATCTACCAATTTATATAAAGTTTTTCTACATTTGATGTTGTAAGTGCTTATACTGAGACTTTCAAACTTTCTTCAGAATGAAGTATGGACAATGTGTGAATGTATACTACATTCTTTTGTTATCACTGATATGAATCCAAAGGCGCATACTCGAAGGTGAGTATAGTAGCCACGCTGGGGTTTAGAGCTAGAATAGCTCCCCCTAAGACCCTGAGGGTCAATTGTTTAGAAGTAGAAGGTGCGTCCACTGAGGATGGATCTACTACCTTTTTCTCTTTATTATCCTTTTTTACTTCAACCCATATTTTATGTGAGTTAGTTTCAGCTTCCACAATCTTAACTTATCCTGATTCTTCAAACAGAGACCTTTTAGGATTCTCTTGTCCTTGTGTTCTTGACCTGCAAAACCTTGAGATGTGTCCATCTTTTCCACATGAGTGACAAATGATAGGAGGTATAATGTTTTTATTCATCATGTTGCACTGCTTAGCTATGTGTCCATTGTAATTACATATCTGACATGTAATGTTCTGTTGGTTTCTATGATTGTATTGAGTCTGATTCCTTTGGTTTAGTTGTGACTGATTTCTTTGATTTGTCCTACAATTAATAGCCCTATGACCAAACTTATTAAAGGAGTAACAATAACCATTGAATGGTTTTACTTCCTTACAATCTCTTGCCAAGTGACCATGCTTTTTACAGGCATAGCAAGTACAATTGACTTCCTTGTGCTCTGCTTTAGTCTCTTCATGATTTTCAGTTTTCTTTTCTTCTGTAGATTATGTTTGATCTTTCTTTCTTTCTTGTAATGAATTGATCTCAATTTGAGATATACTGTATCCCATACCAGTGGTGTCACCTTTTAGCTTCTGTGCATAAAGCTATGATTGAATTAAATCAGAACTTGTGTGAATTTTATCAATCTTGTCTTTTGCTCCCGATAATTCAGATTCAATCTTATTCTTGATGTTTTCCAATTCCAAGATTTTCATATTGGCTTGCATGAGTTCTTCATCTAACTATTTATTTTCTTTGTTCTTCTCTTCAATAGCTATTAGGCTATCAGTTAACTGATCATTCAATTTTTCTATCTTATCCTTTAAAGATAAATTTTCTTCATTCATTTTCTTGACCATTTTCCCAAAATCATTTGTAGAGCAATCTTTCAAATATTTTCTTAACTTTTTGATAAGCATTTGCGAGCCATCAAATTTTAGTTTAAGTTCCTCATTTTCTTTCTCAGATCTATCTAGATCTTCAAGGGCTGCTTCAAGAATCTTTTTCAGATGTTTTTCTTCTGCTGAATCCATGATCTCCTCAAGTGTTTAAACTTTCTTTCAAATGACCAGAGCTCTGATACCAATTGTTGGAAACACTGAGAGGGGGGTGAATCAGTGTTTAACTAATTATTCTATTTCAACAACTTTAAACATAAATCAATTATATATCACTTGAAGCTTAACACAAGATCACATAACACATAATATGATTATGGGGAAACCTTGATTGGAGGAAAACCCCATCAGGAATTAGTACCCACAAATATTGAACTAGTATAATGAACCTATTAAAGTTCCTTTGCCCTGTTAGGAGCAGTCTTTACAATGCAAGTACAATGACCTGGTTAAAGGCCTAACCCTACTAGGAGTCTTTTGCAAACAACCCTATTAGGGGTGAGGACTTACTATCCAAGAGCTCACTACTCAATGAGAAAGAAGGCTACAACCTCCTGAGAATAGATATGCACTATATCCAAAAGTAAACTATTGTATATGACACAGATGTCTGATCAGTTCTGGTTATGCACTTATGCTCTTATCTTCTTTAAGGGATCTATCTCATATTGACATCTTTATACTTTTCTTCTATATGTCTGCTCCATATATTTTTTTTTGACACTTCAAATATATCTTTTCATTACATATATATGTGTGTGTGTGTGTGTGTGTGTGTGTGTGTGTGTGTGTGTGTGTGTGTGTGTGTGTGTGTGTGTGTGTGTGTGTGTGTGTGTGTGTGTGTGTGTGTGTGTGTGTGTGTGCCTGAGTAGACGCAACTATAAATAAGACCTTAGTCAGCCCAAAAAAAACATTCACAATGCTTCCAAACAAATTAACTTAAGTGTGTTTACCATAATGTTTAATACATGATTACAAACTTATTACAATAGGCGCTTATACTTTGCACAAAAAAAGATTACACGCTAATAAAAAACTTGAAGTCAGCTTCATACTCTGTATTCTGAACCACTAGTGTACTTGTTCTTTCTATAACTTGTCCGTACTGACATTCCATACCATGTGTGTATAGGGTCAGTATAAAAACATATCATAGAGCTTATGTCTAAAGGCACTTGGTCTGAATTTGTCGTACGCACATGCACTGGTGCTCTGATCATCTGTGTATCTCTATTCTGTATTGTCTTGTATACTTAGTCAATTTTCACTACTAAGTTTGCTATCAAAACTTCATATGACTTTGTTGCCATAATGACAACACAAAATAAATAATATACTCCCTGGGAGTCAACTTGCCAAAAATACACAACTCCAATCTAAATATTTTGTAGGCTCCTTATTAAACATTGTGCATTCATTTATGGTGAGTAGCGTGGCCAGGAAAATACTGAAAGGTTGTTGAATTTGGACTCACATTTATGAAGTGCATTAGCTTGAAAGTATTATCCTTTCAAACTCCCCACACTTCCAATGTTGGTTTACTTTGCAACATGTCTAGTTTTATTTTTGCATATAGTGTGGGCTCTTTCCCAAATCCCTGCGCAGCTTCTTAAATTGTGTAGACCTCCTTTTTGAATTGAGAATCATTATTAGGTCACATGTTTTCCACTTGAACTTAGTGTTGTAAAGATGATGTCTCTTCACCTTCCATCTTCATTATACTTATATTCAAAAATGCTTTCAACTCAAATAAATCATCAAGAAGCTTATTCCTATATTCTATCTCTAAGAAATGATTATTTCGGTGCATTCCATTTTCAGCTCCTCTATCTTCAAAATGGTTTGCAGAGGAGTCCACTCCCAATGAAATTTCACGTACATCTTATGAAACATATTCTATACTAATAGCCCAGTAGATTTATGATTGAACAAATTCAGATGCTACAATATTTTCTACTTTCCACTCGATCTCACCATCCTTAGCATCCAAAGACTTAATTTTATCATTTAGATCATCTTCCACTAAAATAGAATCTAAATTTATGGTGAGCAGACGCAAACCCTCTTGCATCATGCTATTTTTTGATGTCTCATTTTTCTCTATAGGCTCAATTTCCAAATCAATTTCAGTCATCTCACCCACTGTTGTATTTACATTCCAATTAATCTCATTCAAAGATATATCTTTCTCAGATGTTGTTCTCAATTTATCATAGGAATCAAAATTTGTGTTCGATGATAGAACCTTGGAAGCTGAAACCTCATGATTGGCAGAAACTTCAAGAACTGAAAGACCACCATGAATATCTCTTAGACTTGCAAGCACATTGTCAGGAAATTTCCCTTTTATTCATTATGTTTCCCCATTTAATGCACCAAGAAAAATGTAGTAATCTGCATCTATGACAATATAAGGTTTCCCACTCCATTTTCCCTTTTCTCATAACTCATACAAGAGTCTGGAGGTCTTCTTCCTAGTGGGAAAATATATTGAAACCCATATTATTCGATATCAAAATAGAATTTCCCAACCTATTGCCTCCTCTACAATTGGCATTTACATCCGAGCACCATGGATTTGCATAGGGTAATCTCACAAATATGATTTTGTCAACACATTGTTTGGTCTCATATCTTTGTGCTCCTTCCGAAAGAGCAATTGGCCCTTGGCAATGGCTTTTCATATTTCTGCAAACTAAACTCATTCACAGCATCCGGCCTTAGGAACTAGCCTTAAAAATAGACGAAATCAAGTAACCAGAACATGGCATTAGGCACACATGTTCCATGGTTGACATTCTTCCATATTGCAAAGTGACACCTGATGAAACTAAACAGGTCAAAAGATTTTAAACATCCAAGTTGCCTCTTTAGAATAATTCTACAAATTACCCTATCAAAAACAATGAAATGCATCTGGTTCAAACTTTGAAAACAAGTCAAGTAACCCTCTGAAAACCTGAGCTTCTAAATATTTAAAATATGTCATATGAAGAATATGAATCTAAAAGGATGATTCATAATAGTCAACCAATCATATTTGGTAGACCCTTGAAAGTAGCCACTTGGAAATACAGAACAAGAAGACATGAGAAATAACAATGTTTGCAAATGAAAAGAGTTTGGGAAAGTATGCATACGAAACCCTCCAGACCTGATATCTTGTAAAATTGAAGTAAAATTGGTCTATAATATAGGGGTACCATTTTATTGATATGAAAAATCATGGTATTCAAGATATAAAATCATGAACAGGGCCTCCGACTAAATTGTGTAACTGATCTGCATTAAATTGTTAGCAACTACAAACGGGATTGGATTGGGAAACCGGGCAAACGGATTCATCATGGCCTAAAAAATATTTTGTTGGAAATTTGACTTCCCAAGGAAGCATGACTTGTTTTGTGTTGTCAATCATGGCAACAAAGTCATACTAAGTTTTTGTCAAAGGTAACTTTGAAGATAAAATGACTAAGTACAGAAAATAGGACAGACAGAGAGATACAGAGATCAGCACATCAGCGCACGTGTTAGAGATCACACCAGAGCATGTGTGCTTAGGTATATACTATATGATTTATATACATGCTATATGAAAATGTGCAATGTATGAAACATCAGTACGAAAAAGTTACAGGCAGATCAATAGACCTACAGTCCAGGAAACAGAGCATGGAAGCCGACTACAGTTTTGATCAGCGTGAATGATTTCGTAATGTAATGGCTAAGCGCCTTTAGTTATAATTTTTTATTAATGTAATTAATGTTTTAGTAAACACACTTAGGCTGACTTGTTCAGAAGCATTGTATATTTTGTTTTAAGGCCAACTAGTGTTATATTTTGGGTCGCACCTATTCAGTTGTAAACATATAAGTATGTAATGTTACAAGCGTCGATTATTATGTAAGAGAAAGTTACAGAGGGATATTACAATAAAGTCAGTATATGATATATCTCTTTAAAGGAGTAAGAGCATTTGCACATACATGGAACTGATCAGACAACAGTGTCATCACAGTAGTTCATTTTGATATAGTACATATCATCTTGCAGTGAGCCATATACCTTTAACAGGGTTTTGTAAAAGACTCTTAACAGGGTCAGACCTTTAACCAGGTCATTGTACTCAATTTGTAAAGACTGCTTCTAACAGGGCAAAGGAACTTTAATAGGTTCATTATACCTAGTACAATATTTGTGGGTACTAATCCCCACCGGATTTTTCCTCTGA
>MU223804.1:5319855-5339363 GCA_018584345.1 Thuja plicata | reverse complement strand
AGATAAACACTAATTCCCCCCCCCCCCTCTCAGTGTTTCTAACAATTGGTATCAGAGCTCTGGTCCTCTGAAAGAAATTGTAACCACTTGAGGAGATCATGGACTCAGCTGAAGAAAAACATTTGAAAAAGAATCTTGAAGCAACTCTTGAAGATCTTGATAGATCTGAGAAGGAATATGATGAACTAAGATTGAAAAATGATGGCTCTCAAACTTGAAGACAAGATCAAAGATAGCAAACAATTGGAAGATGAACTTTTAAAAGCGAACATGAAAGTTATGGAATTGGAAAACATAAAAAAGAAGTTGGAATCTGAATTAACAGAAGCAAAGGATAAGATTGATAAACTTCACACAAGTTCTAATTCAATTCAATCCCAGCTCAATGCGCAAAGGCAAAAAGGAAACACTACTGGTCTTAGATTCAGTACAGCACAAGATGAAATCAAATCATCACAAAAGAGAGAGAAAACACTTGAAACATCTTCAGAAGCTAAGAAAGTTGAAGATACTACAGAGGTTATATCTGAACCACCTAAAAGAGAAATCAAGCAAGTTAACAGAACTTGTTATGCTTGCAATAAACATGGGCATTTGGAAAGAGATTGCAAAGAGGTAATACCTTTTAATGGTTATTGTTACTCCTGTAATAATTTTGGTCACAGGGCTATTCATTGCAGAACAAGTCAAAGAAATCAACTCTCAAGAAATTTGCTAAACATTACATGTCAGATATGCAACTACAATGGACACACAACAAAGCAGTGTAGCATGATGAGAAATAACATCAGACCTCCTATCATTTTCCAAACATGTGGAAAGGCTGGACATATCACAAGGTTTTGCAGATCCAAAACTCAAAAACAAGAGGATCCTAAAAAGTCACTATTTGAAGAGAAAGGAGAAGTCGAGTTTGTCAAAGAAAATGATGCTTCAAGTAAAATCTAGGTTGAAGTAAAGAAGGAAAAAGATGTTGACAAAGTAGTTGATGCATCCACAGTGGATGCACCCTCTACTTCTACCTAAATAGACCTTCTTGGTCTAAGGGGGAGCTATTCTAGCTCAGGACCCCTGCGCGGTTGGTGTACTCACTTCAGAGTATGCACCTTTGGATTCATGGTTAAAAGCACATGTTATAACTATATGCATTCTCACATTATCTAAATTGTATCGGGATCAAAGTTTGAAAATCTCTATGTATGGTTGCAAGCATTAAATGTGACAGATTGTATAAAAACAAGTTCACGGTCGATCATTCTCACATTTATATTCGAGAGCATAGAAATTGAAGAGCATTGGAGCACTAAGACATCAAGGCACAAAGGCATAATAGTTTGGCAGTTGAAGCAAATGGATAATCAGGTTGAAACGAAGCCCTAGTCATCGCGTCATTTCAAAATTTTGTGGAAACCCTATATAAAAAATCACCAAGTAAGTATGGCGACCCCAGTTGTGTTTGATGTAGCAGAGAGGAAGAGGTTTATATTTAAGAAGCATCCATTCAAATCCATACTGGATGATGTGGAAGGGGCTTTCTCCAAAACCCCGCTTGGCGTTGTTCACATGGAAGATATCCGTGCATACATTTACTGTAAGAAGGAATCATTAGGAGATGATAATATAGCTTCTCATATGGCATCAATGTTAAATCTGGACTTCACATTCAAGGATGAGTTCGTGCACCTACAAGATAACCCTATTCTTGAGTATTCAAATGCACATGAGTTTGAAGAACCAGAATGGGTATAGATTTTGTTAAGCAGGATACATGATGATCTTTTCTAGATTGGAGATGTCCCTGTTCACATTACTACAAAACTAATCCATCAGTTAACTGGACTTCCAATGAATGGACCTATGTTTCCCACTGGGAAGGATGTCAAGAAACAAATTGAGCAAGTATGTTTGTCTAGGAGTGATAGGCACAGAATGACAATTGACCCTATCAAGGAAGATGACATAAAACTCTTGACAATGATACTTGGATATAAGTTTCAGCATGCAAGCAGGTTGAATAGTGTCTCTACAGCAAGAGTCCTTGCAGCTATCAGAGTAGTGAAGGAAAACACCCAATACAACCTATGTGAGATCTTACGCGGTCAATTGATTGACAATATCAGAATTATAAAACATGACAGGAACAAAACATTCAGGTTTGGATCTCTGATCATCTATTTATATTACCATATATAGTTGGAAAGGTTGCAGACCTTTATCTAGACAAAGGAGAACCTACAATTTCTCAGATATCTCTTAAGGCCACATTAGAAAGTAGTGCAAGGGATACAACGGATATGGATATAAAGATATTTAGGGTCAAAATGCAGAGCAGGTTCAGACTATCTGAGAAGATAGTTGACAAATATAGGGATACAATATGCTTCATGGTAGAGACAGATTGCACATGCATGGAGGTTGTTGAGCCGAGAACTAAGTGGATTCATCCACTAGGGTGTGAAGTAGAAGATCATGTATTAGAAGGATATGCGCAAGTCTTATTGTCAGCACCTAAAGACCCTAATGAACCTAGATGGGGCACTTACAGAGAAAAGATTGACGAAGTGGATATTGAACTATAACTTGTTGTTAACAAAAGAAAAGCATCCAGAACTACATCCAACATTTTGAAAAAGCATGGAATCACTCAAGAAGATTTGGAGAAGGCAAAAGAAGCCAAAATTGCTAAAGAACTTGAAAAATCTAAACAGATTCAGAAAAAGAAGAAAGTAGAAAGCACCTCTGTGCCTACTACCACAATTGATCTAGATACATCTCCACCTTTTGTACATAGCAAGAAACCTAGAGGAAGGAAGCAAGCACCTAAAAATCACCCATCCTCAAGGAACACTCGGAGAAAAGCTAAGAATGTTCAAGCTCCACCTGAGGTAGGATTTAGACCTAGTCTAAATATTTTGAGAAACAGGATTGTTAATGAAGGCAGATTAGATACACTCTCCAAAGTCTATGACAAGTATCAAGAAATTGATAAAATAGAGATACACTCTATGATCATATCTCATTTGATAAAGTTTAAGAAATCAGTTCTTGAACTTAAGACAGTGATACCAGATCAAGTATGGAACATATTGGATATCATGAAAAGACATGCTATAGAAGAAGACATGAAGATTAGAGAAGAAACCTTGGATACTCTTCTCCCTATTTATTCACATGATGAGAAGGCTATTCTGTTAGATCTGGTGAAGCCTCATCTCCAAACTAAGACAAGGACTCTAGAAATTATGAACAAGGAGTATGAACAGATTGGTAAGGAGACTGAAAAGGAATTTGCACAAGTCTTTATGGATAGACACATGTATCCACCAATGGTGCCTACATCAAAATTTACCCCCGCTCCTCCCAAACAGGCTACAACTCCAGTAATTCAGATTGTGCCTATGACAGGTCCACAGGTCTCTACACCCACAGTGACAATAACCTCTAAGATAGTCAAAGATAAAGAGGATACTATAGTAATTGATGATGTAAAAATATCTATGATAGCTTCTGATAATGATATGGATAACATTGATAAAGCATTTGTAAACACCGAGGAAATGGACACTGATGACACATCTCTACAACAGGATGAAGTTCCTTCCATTGATCCAATAGACTTGGATAAGGAGAAAGATACTCAAGATAATGAGTCACCAGTAAAGGAAATTCATGTCAAAAGTGAATGTGTAGATACAAGTCAGAATACTATTCTCTCACCATCCACTCAACCATCCACCTCATTTTTGTCAAGGTTAACTCCTGACTCAGCAAGTTTAGATGCATGGGAAGAAGAAGACCTTATCAAGATTAGCGTCCTTGCCATGGAAAAGGAAAAAGAGAAACATGTGATGAGAAACCCTCACTTTGTGGAATCAATAAACATTCTAAATGAATTAGTTCCTACTGATAAGAAAGTTGCTAAAGTTCAAACAGTTGAACATGTGGATAGCATACTGACAAACTTCAAGGCACATTTCACAAGTCTAGTAGAATCAGCTACTAAGATTGCAGAAGAAGAATACAAGACAAAGAGACTAAATGAATTGGTAAAGAACTTTACCTTAGGTCTAAACTCCTTAAATATTGGGCAATATATATTAAAAGAGTTGGCAGCAAAAGGCAAGAAGGTTATTTCAAATTGCATGGATAGAGTGAAGCTCACCTCTGAGCACACCAAAAAGATTGAAGAGGCAGAAGAAATGGTGGATAGAATAAGGAAATTAGTTGAAAACTCCATGCAAGATATGAACATATGCAATAATGTCTATCAAGGTCAGCTGGACAAAATTGAGAAGGCAAAATTAGAAATTAGCAAGACCAGAATAAGGCAAACTCAGCTGAGGAATGCACTTGCGCCATCTCTAGCAGTTCTTAATGAGAACATAAAATAGATTGATATCACCTTACAGACATATGATCAAGTTCCTTGCATGGATCTGAGAAAAATGGAGAAATTGACATATGCTTTATGCGTGCATCTTTAGAAAGTTGAGGCAATGAAAGTCTTTTGACAGAAAGAGATTCAATCTCTTCAAGTTGTGTACCCAAAAGTCTACATGGAGTAAGTATTTTGAAGACTTACAGTTTTTTGCACACTTTTATCATTAATTTCAAAGGGGGAGTAGTATAAAATGTGTATATGTGGAGAACTATATATGTATATAGCATAAAGTATTATGATATACAGTCATTTTTGTATGAAGTCATTTTGAGTAACTTAGCCACATTCCTTTGTTGCCATAAATGAAAAAGGGGGAGATTGTTGGAAAGTTGACTTCCTAAGGAAGCATGACTTATTTTGTGTTGTCAATCATGGCAACAAAGTCATACTACGTTTCTGTCAAAGATAACTTAGAAGATAAAATGACTAAGTACACAAAATAGGACAGACAAAGAGATACAGAGATCAGCACATCAGTGCACGTGTTAGAGATCACACCAGAGCATGTGTGCTTAGGTATATACTATATGATGTACATACATGCTATATCCAGATGCGTAATGTATGAAACATTAGTACGGAAGAGTTACAGGCAGATCAATAGACCTGCAGTCTAGGAAACAGAGCATGGAAGCCAACTACAGTTTTGATCAGCGTGAATGATTTTGTAATGTAATGGCTAAGAACCTTTAGTTTTTATTAATGTAATTAATGTTGTAGTAAACATGCTTAGGCTGACTTGTTTAGAAGCGTTGTATATTTTGTTTTAAGGCCGACTAGTGTTATATTTTGGGTCGCGCCTATTCAGTTGTAAACATATAAGTATGTAATGTAATGTAATGTTACAAGCATCAATTATTATGTAAGAGAATGTTACAGAGGGATAGTACAATGAAGTCAGTATATGATATAGCTCTTTAAAGGAGTAAGAGCTTTTGTGCATACACAAAACTGATCAGACAATAGTTTCATCACAATAGTTCATTTTGATATAGTGCATATCATCTTTTAGAAGGTTTTAGCCTTCATCTTATTGGAAAGTGAGCCTAGGCAGTGAGCCATATACCTTTAACAGGATTTTGTAAAATACTCTTAACAGGGTTAGACCTTTAACCAGGTCATTGCACTCAATTTGTAAAGACTACTTCTAACAGGGCAAAGGAACTTTAATAGGTTCATTATACCTAGTAAAATATTTGTGGGTACTAATCCCCACCAGAGTTTTCCTCTGATCAAGGTTCTCCGTAATAATATCATGTGTTATGTGTCTTGTGTTATGTTTCTTTGGATGAACATTTGATATATGTTTAATTGGCTAAAATATAATTACTAGATAAACACTGATTCACCCCCCCCCCCCTCTCAGTGTTTCTAACATATTCATGGTAGCACATTTCCATTCCTACAATACAGGGGAGNCCCCCCCCCCCCCCTCTCAGTGTTTCTAACATATTCATGGTAGCACATTTCCATTCCTACAATACAGGGGAGCATTTAATTTTCTATTCCATTCAATCAGGTGTAAACTTGTAAGACCTCAAAGTCAGCAACTTAGTAATTATGGAGTTTCACATTCTGAGAATCAACATTAATTGCAAATGGAATGACTTTGGAAAAATGTGCAAATGAACTCATGGGGGTCTGAAAATGGAAAGATAGCTTCTTTTTCATGCCTAAAAAACTTGAGACCCATCCTTATATCATGACACTCTATCAGGTCAAAGATGCAAGCATCCAAAGTAGGCCATTTGCTATAATTAGGAAATATGCAGAATGCAGATTTAAGTGAACACCTTTAAACAACTGTCTCCAAAACATATCAAATATGAATTCTGAAAGCTGTGACTCATTTCATCTACCCCATGATAGGTTTTTCACATGTTCCCTAATCAATATCTTATGAAAATCATCATGACATATTTCACTTGCACTTCAAGTAGGCTTCTTCAAAAAGTTTTAGGGGTACTCACCTTGCCTTAGAGAAATTTTGAATTGGTTACTCCAAATTTGTGTCAAATTTGAGAGTACCAAAACCTCCCTGCATGCTATGATTGTGTATCTATGAGCTACAAAAGCCTCTGCCACCACCTGACCCATCCCGCCTGCACTGGCCACCTGCCTAGAGATGTCTCATGTTGTCTTGTATGAATCAGCCCGCCTCTATGTTGAATCCCTCTCAGAGGTCAATGCTATAATATGCTCAGTCACCTACTCCATCTTCTCTGTGAGGATACCCAACTGATCTGTCAGTGTCCCTATCTCTATCTATAGCTCATTAGCATCCTGGGTCAAGTCCACCATCGAGAACTTGTCTAAGTCCACTCTACCTTGCAGAGTGTCAAGTGCACCCTCGACCCTATCTACCCATGCTATCTTTGTAGCTAGTAAGTCTTGTATCCACATCATCTTTGTCTACAGGCTGGTCTCTAACACATGTGAGATCCCTAACAGTCCCCGTAGCCTCGCACACTTAGTCTGTAGACTGTCTTGCTCTGCGACAACAATATCATGTCTCCCTGTGGCCCCTATGGCCCCTCATCATGTCCACCCTTTGCCTGTACCTTTGTCCATGGTCAGACTTGTCTTTGTTGTGGTCTCCTCCTCTATTCAGCTGCTGAGGTATCCAGGGCATCACCTACTACTGTCCTGTCATCAACCTCCATATCCTCTATAGGCTTCTCATGGGCCTCCACCTGTACTGGGTTTGTGAGATGTAAAGGCACATGTGCGACCCACCATGTTGCATACTCTACAGTCATCCCTACATCTACTATGCTAGGCCTTGCTACGTAGTCAGCTCATGCCATAGTCCTCCATGATACCCTCATTCTGAGAGCATCAGTGTACCTACCCCAAATGAAAACCTCCATAGTGACATGAGGATATAAACCATCCTCTGCCACCACCCCATGTTGTAATCTAAACTGCCTCATGACCCGAGACGGCCTGTACAACTCTATCTGATGGATGGTCCTCCCTAGTAAAAAGAAATTTTTCTACACATATGAGAGGTATATGAAATCCTCAACCTATCCTCTACTCCTGCCTGCCAGTCCATCGCTCCCCAGGGCTCACATAGCCTGTATGGAGTCCAGCAGAAAACCTGGATCTCATCTACCAATCGTCACCAGTATCTTGTCTGGCCAACAGAGGTGTATCTCAATGGTAGCCTATATCTACATGCATAGGGCTCTCCTAGATGCCAAGCCTCTCATACTCTCATCAGTCAGAACATTGCAATGTGTTCCCACACCAACACTAGTAGACATGTCACCCCTATGCCCATATTGTGTACCCCGCGGTACGCAGCCATGTGCAAGTCATGATATAGCTATGCCAGGACAACATATCCCCAACAATAAGTCATCCCCTCCTCCAACATCCATGCTAGTACCCTCGACCATCCCATCCCAAACCCATGACTGACCAGGTCTTCCAGCATCCTCCCACCGATCAATCCAACCAAAAAAAGGGCTATCCTCCTCAGCCTCTAAACAACCATTGGCTGCCAGGCCATCCATGTCCTGTATCTGGGTATCCTTCTCAGGGGCCTCTTGAATGCTATCTCCATATAGTGCTCTCTATCCTCTAATCTGTACTATGGGACCGGTCCCCACATAGGTATCTGTAGTATCCTCCACACGTCCTCCAGCGTGATCATTTCCTCTCTAGTAGGCAAGTGGAATGTAGTGATGTCATTGTGCCACCACTCAATTAGTGTAGTCATCATCCCATTGTGCACCCATATCCTAGGCCATCAGGGCACATAGTCTATTCCCACTACTGCTAACAGCCTCCAACTCCATCATCAGTGGCGAGTGCTCCTGAGATCCCAGTGGTGGGAACTGCTCCTAAAAAATCTGACACCACCATGTCACTAACATATTTCTTCTACTTCTATCCTAACCCCTCCCAGAATGAGGCATCATTTCCCTAGGTCTATTCCTAACCCATCCCGGGACCTTCCAAGTCCTTCCTTTTCTCTCCCCCAGATGTTTTTCCCTTTCAGTGCAGACACCTGTTTAGTCGAAGATGTTGGTTCTTCAACCGACGTCTATGCTTGTTTTCCACCCAGACCCTCATTTTTGAAGATGTGGATGGGCCCAGCGTCTCTGAAGATGCTGGTTTGAAATTGATGTCTTTGAAGACACGGGTTTAAGGATCGGCATCTACAAAGATGTCAATCCGGGGATCGACATCTTCACATACATCAGTTCAAGAACTGGTGTGTCCAGTCTGCTAACCTTCTACTCGCATTTATGACCCCCTAACCCAACCCGAAAGCATTAAAAACTTAGAAAAAGGTAAATGCTAGCTCTTGATTATGCTACTCACCACAATCGTTCACTCTGCAGATCTCCCATGAGTCTGCACATGCTCTCCCAACTGCCCTTTCAACCTCTCATCTGCCATGTTTTCTCTCTAGAGCTCTTTTCTTATCCAAACACTATTCACAAATGACCTTCTTTTAGCCCTCCGCCCCTCTTATAGCCCCCCATTTTCCCCAAAAATTTGTCTACTTTCTTTTCTTCCCCCGCCTGTATATTTTTGTATTGTTACTCCCGTTGTATAGTCTAAATGCGCAGAAAATTCCAAAAAACATTTAAAAATTGCAAAAAAACCAAAAAATTCAAAAAATTGCAAAAATTCAAAAAACATAAAAAATGCTCCAAAATATTGCAATAAACCTTTCCTTCCTTTTGCATCGCTCAATTTTTTTATTTTCAGTGACATTTGGACTCCTGTGACTGCGATCATGTTTTTCACCAAATCAGTTTTGCGATCGACTATCCTTGTTCCTCATTTTGTTCATAGCTTTTGCCAGTGAATATCTTTTAATCAAATCCAATCCAATCCTTACCCGTCAGGATGCATACTTCCGGCATCAGCTTATCAAATCCTTCATCACATCAATCATGTCCATGGCAAGAACTTTGGACTAAATGATTGCTTGGTCATGAGGCCTTCTTTATTGATTTTATCTTTTTGTGTCAGTTTAAACCTACTCACCACTACCTCAATCTGCTATATCTTGGTGCATTGTGACTGGTGGTTACTGGTACATGTGTCTTTTGCAATGTTCTTTTGTTTGAGCATCTAGTACATGCAAAGGAATCCTATCATCTGTGTTTTCTAACACCTGGTGCATACCTCCTTTTGCAATATCAAAATCAGATGTGCTCTCCATATTTTTCACACAAATGGATCCCCAAGGTTTGTCATTACATTTGCATTCTTAGTTACATTCTTAGTTGCATTTTAGAAGGCTTCTATTTATAACCCCCTCTCCCTTCCTCCTTCCCGTTGCATCCTTTTTTGAGAAAATCCCACAACATTTTCTTGATTGTGTTCTTTTATCGAGGGGGCACAACCCTATGTCGTTGTTGCTTCGGCACGACTCCTAGAAACCCTCTTCCTCTGGGGCAACTTATTTTCTTTTTGTTGACATAACGTCACTTGTGATGCCATATCAAACAGGGGCAAAATGTAGACGTCCAAAAATCAAAATATTATTATTAATATTATTTTCCCTTTTGTTCATCTAACTATTTAATTTAATCAATTAATTAGTTTCATTGCTAGTATTTACTAATAATCTAAATACTATCCTAATGTATTTTATTTAAATACATTTGTCTCATAAAATCCCTTTTTAATAAATTTATATTTATTAAAAATCCTCCATATCCCTAATTCTTCTAAGTCATGATTTATTCAAGTCTAATTTGGATTATAATCTAAACCCTAGCTAGAAACCTATTAATACAATCTAGAAGCCTACCCTATTCCTACTCTACATCTATCACCTCATCCCCTAAGCATACTTCCCCGCCTACTCATCCTTTGATCCTACTTAAAAGGGTGATTCCTAACCCTTTTAATGCCAATGGAATGCTCACATATGTGTGAAAATTCTCTCCAAAATGGCCACCCATTCCTCTTAAATACTCTTACAAATTTGTCCCTCACTTGAATATCTTGAGCCACTCAAACATTTAATGATATGTTTGACTCCAAAATAGCCATCCCTTCCAATCCCATGTGTCCCTTATGTGGCTCTTATGTGGATTCCACATAGGTGCCACCTCATTCAAGCCCTCCTCTTCTCTCCCAAAAATCTATAAATAGAGGCCTTCTCCTCTTTTATTTTCATCTCTCATTCTTGCATTGTTATTATGTTTCATGCTTTTTATGTTTAAATCATTTAGAAATCACATTCTAGGATAATGGATAATGAATCATAGTTTCTATCTTGCATGTTGCATATCATTTTCATACTTAGACAACCATCTTTCAAAAGGATTTGAGACTAGTTCTTCATACTAGCTCTTGAATCTCTTCTTTGTTTCCAATCTTGCATTTATGAATTGCATTGCATTGGGGATCCACTCCATTTGTGTTTGAGAGAGCACATTCACAATCCATCTAAAAGAGAAAATCAAACAAGTAGTATAGGGTGTTGTAAGGTATAAAATGTGGCACTAGAAGGACTCCCTAAATAAGATTTATGTAATATGATAAAGCGAGATCCTAAGGCCAAATTTATGTTTTCTTACACTTAATTATTATGATAAAATAGCTTGAGGAACATATAAGAAATAAATGGACAAGATACCTACCTGATAACATAGTAGATCTAGAAAAACTCATTTTTTGAGGTCTGTATTGAATTTCTAGAAAAATTGACAGTTGATACCGAACCAGAATGCAGAGACGAACAAAAACTAGAAATCATTTTCCATTCCGATGTCTTCTAAAAAAGGTCGACCTTGACCCATAAATGTCAACCCTAACCCAATAATGTTGACCCTGACCTGTACAGATCCGAAAGTGACTTTATTCACACCGTCTAAAAAAAAACCAAAAAGGGTATCCAGATCTGGTTCCTGATCTGTTGTTCTACACCTGCAACTCCTAAAAATAGCACCTACAAATATCTAAAAAGAGGGATTTTGGGGTGGCTATATAGGGTTTTTCCTTAGTCAAACCCCCGTTTTGGTGATCTCCACCTCCACGAATAGCCGAATATAGAATTTAATGTGTGTGTGTATTGATCTCTTGGAGAGAGCTTGTAAACATGCAATATCAAGATCTAATATTCTAGATTAAAAATCCTAACATAACATGGAAATGAGAAAGCAATGCATATATTTGAATATGACAAAGAAAGCATACCAAGCCCCCAAGGCTAAAGTATTCCTATCAACTCACAATCCATAATTGCTACCCCATGATAATGTCCTTTGAATGCTTGAATGTTGAAAATAGTAGATCTAAAGAGAGATCCTCCTTGCTTCAATGAAGATCCACCATAGATAGTCCTTCAAAATTCTTGATAGAAGATGATGATATGTCCTCCTAGCTTGTCCTTCTATATCATCCTCTTGCTTTTTTGCATCATTTCATCATGTCATCTCCCGATTTCATCTCATGATCAAATGAAGGCAAAAGAGAGTGTTTATATAGAGATTTCAACATAGGCCTCCTAGGGAAATGCAAGGGATCCAAATTCAAATTTTACCTCGAATCATGATCCAATCACATTTTCCAACTAAGGAGAAAACATATTAATTCAAATATCAGAGAAAATGCTTCCACCTCTGAACTCAAGGACCTATTTTAAGTTCTGGACCCCGATAAGCTCCAGATTTGAAAGTGGGGACCATCACCTAGAAAAGGTCAGGGTCAACCTCGACCCTGACCTAGGTCAGGGTCAACTTCGACCCTGACCTGAGATTTCAGGCAAGTCACCAGGAAGTTATAGAAAGGTTTCCAGATCAGCTGGGGACCTAGAAAGGTAGGAGAATGTGCTAGAGTGTTTAAGGCCTAGAGAGAGAGTAGGATGAGGCCTATAAGGACCAATACTTAGATCCTACCTAGAGAGAAGAGCCATGGAGAGAGAAATCTAGGAGAATCCACAAGATCCTAACCCTAACTTCATATATACATGTATAATCGAGCACAGATGCAAATCTAATATGCCAATCATACTAAATGAGGGTGCTAAGTCTATCAAAATGGAAGTGCTTCCATTTTAAGATCATACATTTAGCCCCCACTTTAGCTTAGATATGATACTACATGAATATTCAAGCTAAAGTAAGAAAACATCATAGAGTATAAAAAGGATATAGCTAAGTCCTCAATGCGAAGATCCTACAAGAAACTATTAGTATCTGCAACCTGCAGCACATGAGGTTAATCTAGAAAACACATGAGTCTTACTATGATGATATTGAGAAATATATAGAGCCCCTTATGCCCCCCCTAATTCGGCTTACTAGTTTATGGAAAGTGAAACAGGGTGATAAGGTAGTTACTATATACTGAATATGTGATTTAATGAAAAAGTCCTTTCCTAAACTAGTTAGAAGGTTCATAAACCTTCCTAAACTGATTTATGATGTTAGGTATCTGAATCATGATTCTAACACCTCTGATGGCACTGAAAAAAGAGCTACCAAACTCAAGTTATGATGAAAAGAGTAGATGCCTATCTAAATGCATATAAAGGAAAATTTCGAATTTAACCTAGATATTCTCACAGGAAACCCTAGAAAAACCCTAATTTACTGACTATAAATAGGAGAAAGAGACACTTACCACCTCATTCTTACCATTTTTAGAGTTTGGAGAAGGAGATAGGATGTTGAAGAGAGGAGAACTCTGAGCGAACCGTATGGAGGTCCTGAGAGAGTGCCTGGCCAGCCGACAGCCACTGCCTGAGGTATATCCCTATTTCTAGTACCTATGATTGAAATTTTGATGTTTCTATAGGGAAGGTCAACCCTAACCCAATAAGTTCGACCCTGACCCAGTAAGGTCAACCCTAACCCATAAAGGTCGACCCTGACTGGGGAGGTTCTGTCCTTTTTGGGGCCAGGTCGACCCTGACCCATAAAAGTTGACCCTGACCCATAAAGGTCGACCCTGACCCATAAAGGTCAACCTTGACCCAAAAAGGTTGACCTTGACTAGGTCAGGTGGGTACAGCAGATGTTTTGATGTAGAAGTACTGATATCATCCATATTTGTGTTTGCAGGATCTAGTCCGCCTGCGAGAGCTTCCCTTTGGAGGGTTACTGTTATCTGTCAGAGGGAGTGTTGCCAAGCTATAGCAAGATGAGATATAGTTATTGAGGGATGTAGGATTATACTGGGTAGTAGTCCTACCACAGCTAAGATTCCATTGGCCTATGATATCAGCCCTGGTAGAGAGATGGGATGAGGATACATTGTCTTTCCATCTTCCAGCAGGAGAGATCACAGTCACACTGGAGGATGTGTATAGGATCCTACGGCTTCCAATCCGAGGTGAGCCTATTAGACTGAGAGGACCATAGGATTCATCTAAGGTTTTTGCAGATATGGAGTACTGTTTGGGATGGGTGGCACAGATGAGGACCCAATCAGATATAATATCATTGGCATCAAAACTAGCAGGTCTGACACCCTTAGTACGGATGGTGATGTTATGTATACTTGCTTTGGTTGTAGTGCCCAACAAAAAGGGTACAGTGTTTTTAGTGCCATTCACCCATCTTGTATGTAGGATGGAGAGTGATAGAGTCACTGTCACATGGGGCCGCAGTAAGTTGGCCCATCTTTATCATGATCTGAGTCAATTGGTGAGGTACCAACGGGAGAGTCTAACGGTGTGCACCCTGCTATAGGTTTGGATGTTTGAGAATTTTACATGTACATGACCATAGGGTACTCCCATGATGGTAGATGCGAGCACACCTAGAGCCTTTTCATATCCATTGGCAGATGTCTGGAAGCACAAAGATATCCTCTTTTGGAGGGTATGCTTTGACCGTATCCCGGGTACAGATGTGATATGGAGACCTTACTGTGAGATGGTAGAGTGGCCAGATACTCAACATCAGTTGAGAAACTCCCAGCAATGTAAGCTATTGGAAGGTCCAACTAATCATGTCGTGATGCCGTATTATTATGATAGAGTGATGAGGTAGTTTGGGTTGGTACAGGGGGTTCCTCGTACAGTACCTCGATATGTATATCTTATGAGATATTATCAGAGACCCAGTGCCATACGTCGACTGATAGTAGCTGATATTGTGGATAGTGATACAGATGAGACTGAGGATATAGAGGTAGCACCTGAGCTATCCTATGCCGATTTTGCTAGAGAGTATATCAGATATTGGAGTTTACAGGGGACCCATCCTATCTTTCCTGATTACTACCCCACAGGTGATCCAGGTCCTTCAGAGAGCAACCACCGAGGGGATGACATACCAGTAGGAGGAAAGGAGGAGGAGGAGGATCAAAGAGATGAGGAGGATCCTCCCCTTGGGGGAGATCCTATGGAGGAGGATAGAGTAGAGGAAGAATCAGCAGAGATTCCCCCAGGTCGTGGTACAGACACAAGTGATCTTCCAATTTATGTTACACCCTTGAGATCATAGTGATCTCCTCGAGCACATATAGAGACACCACCACTGAGGCCTAGATAGAGTGAGTGAGGGGAGAGTAGTCATTCCATGCCCCCACCATCTAGAAATTTTAGTGACATCCAGGCCAGAGATCCAGGCATGATATAGTTTTAGAATATATTTAAATAATGATTTTATCTTAGAAACAAAAAGAGAGGTTGAGTAAACTTGTCATTTTGAATTTTGCAGGAAGTGTAGTGGAGTGGAGGATCTTTGTATCTGAGGTTCTGAAGGATACATGTATATCCTACCGCTTTCCAGCTAGTGAGAGAGAGTCCCATGAGGGACAGAGGGATCCTAGAAGGCATGCAGATATCTTCTTGAGCATGCGGTGAGAGTTGAGATTGTGCAAGGAAAGAGAAGAGAGATTGATGACAAACTTAGAGAGAGCCTAGGAGCAGATCCAAGAGATGATCATATCAAGGAGTCACACACGGACTACCATTTCAAGATCCTCAGCCTCATATCATAGATCTAAGAGATCCGGGAGCCATCGACCTTCAGAGCATAGAGATACAGATTGATGGCCCTTTGTGCCATATATGTATTGGACTTGAAAAGTTTATTTATGAAGAAAACTTTGTTTTAAAATAATTATTGCTATGGTTGATTAATTTCCCCTTTTTTTTTTTCATCAATGCATAAAACTTAATAAAAGAAAAGGAAAGGAAAATATGTATGAATGTATTTACATAACCTATAAAATAAATATTCTATAAGGAATACATACATACATAAAGAAATGATGATTAAGGGTAATAATGTTTGAGATGCATGATATTAATAGGTTCCCTAAGAGGAACACCATTCATATCAGCGATTTTATAAGCACCTAAAGTAAAATCCTCAATTACAACAAATGGTCCAAGCCAATTTGGACTAAATTTTCTAATTTTCACCAGGTAAAGCATTTACATTCCTTTGATTCTCATATAAGACCAAATCACCAATGTTGAATGATCGCTCAATTACTTTATGATTATATTATTTTTGGAGTGATTTATGATAAGCTTTAATGTGTTCCAAAGCATTTATTCATTGTTCGTCTAACATTTCTAATTCTTGTAATTGTTGTTCCCGAAAAGTATCTTTGTCAATGATCCCATGAAATGAAACACGCAAAGATGGTATTTCTAATTCCAAAGGCATGATAGCATCTATCCCATAAGCAAGATTATAAGGTGAAGTGCCAGTGGTCGTACGAACACTAGTCCTATAAGCCCACAAGGCATAAGTGAGTTGTGTATGCCAATCTTTTGCATGTTTGTTGACTGTTTTCTTTAATATTTGTTCAATAACTTTGTTTGATGCTTCAGCTTGACCATTAGATCGAGGGTAATAAGGAGTAGAAAATCTATGTTGTATATGATATTTCTCCATGAATTTCATGACTTCTTTGTTCTTGAAAGATGTACCATTATCTGAAAATATCATTGAGGGGATACCAAATCATGCTATAATATTATTTAGGATGAAATCATAGATAACATCTACAGTAGTAGAACAAAGAGGAATAGCCTCTGCCCATTTTTTAAAATAGTCTGTAGCCGTGAGAATGTACATGTGTCCTTGAGAGGAAGCTGGTGAGAATTTTCCAATAAGGTCAAAACCCCAAATGCTAAAAGGCCACGGAGCAACTTGATTACGAAGCTCGTGAGTAGGAGCATGAATTAAATTACCTTGTTGTTGACACTGAGGACACTTTTTGACAAATGTGAAAGAATCTTGTTCCATTGTTTGCCAGTAGTATCCCATTCTGAGAAGTTTATTAACTAAATATTTTCCACCAAAATTTCCTCCATAAGACCCAGAGTGAGCTTATGTTAAAGCTATAGGTACTTCAGTCTTGTTAAGACATCTTAACAATAAACCATTGTAAGAACGTTTATAAAGTGTTTCCCCTAAAATGATATAGTGGGCTGCAATTTTTATAATACGACTACGTGTGTTCCTTGTTGCTGATTTTGGAAAAGTATTATCTTTCAAAAAATGAAAGATATGTGAATACCATTCATCTAAATACAAATTACAACAATCCACGGTAACCTTATCATAAATTGCAGGGAATTTAAGAGTATGTATAGTAAATTGAAAGTCTTCCTTTTTGTTCTCGAGGCAAACCAAAGAAGCTGCACTTGCCATGGCATCCGCATGTCGATTATCTTTCCTAGGTAAAGTTTGAATTGTGTAAGAAGAAAATTGTGAAAGAATATCTAGAGCCAAATCTTGATACTGTTCCATCTTATCATTCTTAGTTTGATAGCCTCCTTTGATTTGTTTCACAATCAATTGCGAATCCCCATAAATTTCCAAGTTTTTAATATGAAGGGATAAAGATGTCCGTAAACCAGCTATAAGAGCTTCATATTCTGCAATGTTGTTAGTACAAGGAAAAGTTAATTTATATGACATAGGGATTGGTTTCTTCATAGGAGGGATCAAGATAATGCCCACCCCAGCACCTGTCTTGCATCTAGAACCATCAAAATATAATTCCCAAATGTCATCTTGTTTGATTGCCAATATATTGTCATCGGGAAATTCTGCTGAGGTAACATGTGTATTAGAATAAGGGCAAGGTGCATCAGCTAAATAATCAGTTAATTCCTATCCTTTAATTGACTTTTAAAGGATGAAATTAAGATCAAATTCTATAAGCAACATTACCCATTTAGCTAATCGACCAGAAAGATCAGTTTTTGAGAAAAGATGTTTTAAAGGATCGAATTTAACAATCACATTGACTTCAACATTGAGTTAGTTGTATAGTCAGAAAATGGAAGCACTTCCATTTTAGAATTTTTTAGCCTTCTGAGTAAGTGGTTTGGGGTCATTACAAGTGCCTTGACTGGGTTCCTGATCTTGACATGGCTTCCCCCTGTTCTACTTTTTTGTCCACCATTTTCTGACCTAATTTCTGCATTCTGGGATACAGACCTGTGTTTCTGGAATTTAGGGACATGGTCAACCTCCTACGACAAGTTCAACCTTAACCCTGACCTAGGAAAAGGTCAACCTTGACCCTATCCCAGGGTCCAAATCCTGGGAACTTTCAGTTTTCAGATGTCGATCTTTGCAAAAGTTGTTTCCCGCTTCCGGGTCGGCTGTTTCGGGTTCTGAATCGGTTGATTCCTAAATTATATTTAATATAGGTCCTCTCCTAGGGGTAAAGGCTTAAATGGTGATTTAATTATCCTATGTAGGCCTCCTTATAATATTGTGCCCTAGTTTCATATAAAAGGGAGCTTTCTCCTCTCATTTTCACTAAGCATCATTACGCAATTGAGAAGGATTTTCAAGTGCAATTCAAGAAAGATAAGGAGAAAGATTTCAAGAAAGAATCCATCCATTCTCAATCATTCAAGCATCCATTTTCATGAAGAAGATCCATTGGAGGCCATTTAAGGATTCAAGCTACATAGTGCCCTTTTGGTGATCTCTCCATCCACCTTCTTCCAAGCCTCTTCCAAATTCAAGAACCCATTCAAGACTTGGTGTTGGAGATCTACAAGCGATTGATTGAAGACATCCTACATGATACATTCTACATTCTAGATCCATTTGATGCATACATACTTGTGGATTCACGGATTTGAATCTGCCACAAGGCCTTCCATATAAGCAAGGTGAATTTATGTGTTTACTTTGTTTATCTTTGCAATTTCAATTATATTATAAGGTTAATTCCAAAACCAGGGTTTGACCAAGGAAAACCCCTCCCCAACAACAAAAAAACATTTTTCTTGTAGGTACAAGTTTGGGACTGTAGATCTAAGGCTAGATCTAGATACCCTTTTCAAATTTCTTTTGGACTGTGTGAACAAGGACACTTTTGGAGTTGAGAAAATCGAGTTGGCAAAAGTGGTATAGGGTCGACCTTTTTCATAAGACGACATCAGAACGGAAAAATATTTATGAGTTTTGTCCATCTCTGTGTTTCAGTTCGGTATCAACTGTCAGCATCTCCAGAAATAGTTTACAGATCTTAGAAAATAGCAATCTTTGATCTGCAATTTTGTAAGGTTGGTACTTTATCTCATCCATTTCAATTCCTAGATCTATCATATACATTCCTTTCTAAAATGGGAATTTAAGATCTTTCCTCTTTGCTCTCATTTCCAAATGATTGATTCATTTGTGCATTGATCCTTTTTGGGTTGATCAATTCGGATCTTTCATTTGTGCATTTGAGGTTGAAAGGAACATCTTATCTTCCCCACACATCATACAAACATCTACATTTTCATATGTGACATCTTTTCTTATGTTACACATAATAACATTTTTATATGTTACATTTTGGTGAACCCGCAATAGACAACTCTTTCTTTTTAGTGTTAGATTTGCATCTTATGTTAGATCTTACATGCATTTAAAAGTAGATTTATTTTATGCTCTTGAATTTATATATCAAAAATTAAAAATCACAAATTTTTTTACAAAATACAAAAACATTTACATTTTTCATACTTATAGATTCCATTTGCATGCATTTGGATGTATTTAAATCTACTTTCTATGCATTTCTTTATTCATTATCATGTTGCACAAGTTGTTTCAAGTGTTTTCCAAACATCCTTCTATAACTTTTGGGATTAAACAACATC
>MU223804.1:5275006-5311698 GCA_018584345.1 Thuja plicata | reverse complement strand
TTATGTTTTCTTACACTTAATTATTATGATAAAATAGCTTGAGGAACATATAAGAAATAAATGGACAAGATACCTACCTCATAACATAGAAGATCTGGAAAAACTCATTTTTTGAGGTCTGTATTGAATTTCTAGAAAAACTAATAATTGATCCCAAACCGGAATGCAGAGACGAACAAAACCCAGAAATTATTTTACGTTCTGATGTTGTCTTCTAAAAAAGGTCGACCTTGACCCATAAATGTCAACCCTAACCCAATAATGTCGACCCTGACCTACACAGATCCGAAAGTGACTTTGTTCACGCCGTCTAAAAGAAAACCGAAAAGGGTATCTAGATCTGGTTCTTGATCTATTATTTTGCACCTGCAACTCTCAAAAAAAGCACCTGCAAATTTCTAAAAAGAGGGATTTTGGGGTGGCTATATAGGTTTTTGCCTTGGTCAAACCCCCGTTTTGGTGATCTCCACCTCCACGAATAGCCAAATATAGAATGTAATGTGTGTGTGTATTGATCTCTTGGAGAGAGCTTGTAAACATGCAATATCAAGATCTAATCTTCTAGATTAACAATCCTAACATAACATGGAAATGAGAAAACAATGCATAAATTTGAATATGAAAAAGAAAGCATACCAAGCCCCCAAGGCTAAAGTATTCCTATCAACTCACAATCCGTAATTGATACCCCATGATAATGTCCTTTGAATGCTTGAATGTTGAAAATAGTAGATCTAAAGAGAGAGCCTCCTTGCTTCAATGAAGATCCACCATAGATAGTCCTTCAAAATGCTTTATAGAAGATGATGATATGTCCTCCTAACTTGTCCTTCTATATCATCCTCTTGCTTGTTTGCATCATTTCATCATGTCATCTCCCAATTTTGTCTCATGATCAAATGAAGGCAAAAGAGAGTGTTTATATAGAGATTTCAACATAGGCCTCCTAGGGCAATGCAAGGGATCCAAATTCAAATTTCACCTCGAATCATGATCCAATCACATTTTCCAACTAAGGAGAAAACATATTAATTCAAATATCAGAGAAAACACTTCCACCTCCGAACCCAGGGACCTATTTTAAGTTTCAGACCTCGATAAGCTATAGATTTGAAAGTGGGGACCATCACCTAGAAAAGGTCAGGGTCGACCTCAACCCTGACCTGAGATTTTAGGCAGGTCACCAAGAAGTTACAGAAAGGTTTCCAGATCAGCCGGGGACCTAGAAAGGTAGGAGAATGTGCTAGAGTGTTTAAGGAGGCCTAGAGGCCCAGAGAGAGAGTAGGATGAGGCCCAGGAGGACCAATACATAGATCCTACCTAGAGAGAAGAGCCATGGAGATAGAAATCTAGGAGAATCCACAAGATCCTAACCCTAACTTCATCTACACATGTATAATCAAGCACAGATGCAAATCTAATATGCCAATCATACTAAATGAGGGTGCTAAGTCTATCAAAATGGAAGTGCTTCCATTTTAAGATGATACAGGTGCAATAGCTTGTTTTAGCTCAATCTGATGTTATGATGATGTCTTGTTGGTTTCTTTCTTATTCCATGAATTATATGTGCTAACCCACTAACTTCTCATGTTTGAGCTTGCTCCCAACAGATTGAAGATTTCCTCATACACAGGCACCTATGATAAAAATTTCTAGGTTAAGCTTTCATACCCTTTGAAACCTCTTTGTCTTATTCATATTCATTATAGTCAAAAATTTGGGGTTTGGGTATCATTCAAGAATTGACGTCAAAACCTGAGTCTTCAAATGGAACTATTGTTTCTTCATTTTCTTTTCTTTTATGTGTCACTGTTGTCTTTATTCAGTCAAGTCAAAAGTATTTCGCTCTTCAAAAGTTAAGCATCAGAGTTAACTAGGGCTTCTAGAACAATCTTCAGAGTCTGAAGCAAGGAATGGAACCAACAGAAGAATGGCAAAAAATAGAACTATTCATGAAGGGATGTTCATTCAGAAAGGAAACTCGACTCTAGAATGGTTGTCAGAATCCAAACATGTAAATGGAACCAAGAGAAGAAAAGGAAAAAATTTTGGAAGAAAGAAGAGCTGGAAGAGAACTAAGTTTTGGAACATCCATCAGAGTTCAAAGAGAGAACATGAACAATTGATTTAGAGTGGTTGTTGCAAGAAAGCTATAAATTTGAAAAAGTAAAGGAAATTGAGATTTTCAGAAATATCGTTGGAACCTGAAGCTTGGATTGGAACAAGTTATAAAAAAGAAGAAAATGGTCCTTTTCAAGAAAAATAAAAAGAAGGCAGGAGCAATCTCTGGTTCTAGAAGTTTTTTCATGACCCGATAGTAAAGAAGGAATATGTAAGAAGAGAATAAGAATGCTTCCATATCACTAAGAGGAGATTCTATTTTAAAGTGTCAGGTCTGACTCTCAAAGAATGAACATGTTGTGAATTTAAAAATTGTTGGCATTGCTTAATGACAAGTTGGACAAGTATTTAATGCATGAAAAGACCCGCATTAATGATGCAAATGGTGAATTTTAATGTGTGATTTGTGTGGCTGATTTATTCATTTTCAAGAACTGAGGAGATAAGAACTAAGATGAGATAGGGCATCGAGCATAATCAACACAGGATCAATAGCCATAAAATACAGCGAGTCTTTTCTGATTTTGCTTCTATCGAACTCTTAATTCAAATTTTACCTGCTTAAACAGTTGCAAGATTGTGGTCATTTTAGAAAATAAAAAATGTGATTCAAAGACCCTGGGTATGATCATTTGAATGGGTTGCAATGTACATTGGAAAATATAGGAGATACCAAGTTGGGAAAGTCAATTTAGCATAATTATTGAGTAAAATAAGATAGAAAAATAGGCACCCTATTACCAAATCATTGGTTCAGAGCGGACTAATAGAAGCCATTGGCTTCCCTATAGCGGTGCAATGTAGACTTGATTATGGAGTGTGTTACCAGATACAATCCTAACACTAAGGAAATTAAAACACAATATGAGAGGGTCCTCATCACCCTCAATCGAGAAACAATTAAGAATTATTTTTGGTTTTCAGCAAGAGATGTATGCATGCCCTGGGATTTCACCCTATCACAAACTCACTTCAGTGAAAAGAGAGAAGTCAACAAAATAGAGATAGCTAAAAATTGGTTTCATCCTCCGAGAGTAGAACAATTGAAACTTTCTCAAATGATAGTCCACACATCAGTTAAAGGGGAAATAGCAGACATAATTGTGTTTCTACACCAGCTAAGAGCATATGAAGACACAATCACCCTTGATGAATGAATGTTTTACTTTGTGCAAGTAATATACTCTAGGTCAGGTTTTATAGATTGGGTGGGCATCATTAATGACATAATCCACCAACTCATAAATGTGTTTCCTTTGTATGAATTTTTCTATGTCTTTATATTTGATTTATGCCCTAGCTTGCACATAGTACTAGTGAGGGTTGGAGCATGTGGAAGAATTGGATAACTATATCCAAATCTATGACTTTTACCCTAATTTGCAGTTATATAAGAGTTATGCAAATTTATACAGGGTTAATGATATATTCACTATGAAATTGGTGCACAAATTGCAAGGCTTCCCTGAGATAAGGATCTCACCTGAAGCCACTACTTTGATTCAGTCATACAACATTTATTTTATCCAATTCTCAAAATTTACATATATCAGAATCGGAGCTTTTGACAACTTCCCATGGAAGTTTTCTAGGTATTTTGATGATAATATTATTATGGTAGAACTTTGCAGAAAGATATGTGAAGTTAATAAGTGGTGTGAAGTGAGGTGTAAAGTTAGCATCCCTTTCCCTATTTCTTTCAGAGTGTATACATGTACCTCTTCCTCTAACACTATAAATATTACTCAGGGTGCAAGGAAGTATCATATGGACACCTATGATGTTTTGAGGATGCATTTTGATTGTAGAAATTTTGTGAAAAATAAATTGCAATTGGGCCCCACCTTCAATCATGACCCAACCTTTGAGGATTACTGGGAAAATTGTGTCAATGATTATGAAGTGAGAAGAGGATCATGGTCTAGGTTGACCATAAACCAAATCAAAGAGTATCAGCTTTAGTTTGATGTTCATGGAGTTATAGACAATAGGTCAAACATAGTAGATTCCAGATATTATGAGAAGATACATGGTACTCCTTTAGACCCTATTAATTGGGAGACTGAATAACTTGATGACCCAGAGGTCAAGCTAGCTCCTGTATTGAGAAGAACCAAAGTGTGGATGTTAAAGAAAAGGGGAAATGGGAAGGATTCCACTACATCATCATCAACCCCTACTTCTCCACAAAATACTCCACTAGCAACAACAAAAAATGTGACAATCTCTGGTGTTCTAGTAATAGGTTCTTCAAATGTTGCTGGAGGAAATGATGAGCCACCTTCAGAAAATGAAAAAGGGATCAATCCAACATGTGAGTCTGGCTCTGTACTAATCACTGATTGAACCCAAGATGAGGAGACAGGAAAGGGAGAACAAGAGGAGATTGTTTAACAGGGAAACCAATATAATCAAGAAGTGAAGTAGGAGCATCTTAGGGTCTTGGCAATCTTGCATCAAACAAAAATTTTGTGTTTTCCTGTTTAATCATTTTGGTGTTTTGGTTGGTGGTCTATCTGTATTTTTTCTTTTTTTTTGCGATCGTGACAACATGTTCTTGGTTTTTTCTTGGAGCTTATCCTATGATCGCACATCATTTGGTTTCATGGTGCTAGAGTTATGGAAGATTCTTCATGGGACTATCTTGTTCTTCATTTTCCCAGTTGGTTGTTGTGTTTATGATCATTTCCTAATCTTCCCATGGGATTATCCGTTTGTGATCATGCTATCTCATTTTTATGTTTGAGGCCAATATTATTGTGTGGTCACTTCTCTTAATTTTCTTTGGAGGTTGTTCCTAAAGCTTTGGGTCCTTATCTATTTGTTGTAAAATGTTTTCTCAATTATTGGGAAATGTAATCTTTTATAGGTTGACAAGATGTTGTGTTGGCTTTTTAAGCTTATGGAATTTTTCCTAATGAAGAAGAGGTGATATCATAAGATTATTTGGTTTATCTTGGGTAGGATTTGTGAGGGTTTAGAGTGTAATTAGGTCTATTTTCTTGGCATGTATGACTAGCATGTCAAAAAACATGTTGTAGATCTATTCTAAATGATTTTTCGATGATAATAAATGTTGAATCTCTCATTTTCTTCCTTCTTGTCTTGTTTCTTTCATTTTGTTATATTGGCTGCAAGGTTTGGACTGATATCCTTTAGGTTTCTCCATCATTGACTGCATCAGGTGGTATCAAAGCATAAGGTGGTATCATTGAGGTAGGGCGTGGTTGAACATAAGGTTGACCAAGGTTGAGGTTGAGTGAGGTTGAGATTTATTTATTGGTAGATCTGAGTTCCTTACTTGTAAATCCCTAGACCTGTTGATAGTGAGGTGGCAGAGTGAAGATCTGACTTGCAATCATAGAGGACTTGTGCAAGGGGATGAGGATGGGTTTTCTTCTAGTTGTTAAGAGTTGAAGGCATACTGATTAGAGGCAGGTTGTATGTATGTATAACAGATCACTGATTAAAGGAGCATCTTATAATATATCACCAGTTGGAGAGGAAGTTGTGTTGGAATTAATGGGAAGTAGTACTGAGAGGGGAGGGGTGAATCAGTACCTCTAAAAATTTTAACACCTTTCACAATTCATTATTAGTAATCATTCATTACTGCATTACCGACCATTACTGTTGTTCTTTCTTATGCATGTATTGTTTATTCATAATCTTTAATAGTTTACAACATTCATAGAAACATTCATGAAAGTGATAAACACATAACACAAGATATGGTATCACAAAAAACTCCTGTTAGGAAGTAAAAATTGTAGTGGGGATGGCACCCACAAAACTTCACTATCTATAGAATGGAAGGGAGTCGGTTAAGGCTTACAATTTGATCACTTCTGATGATCTACCCTGTTAGGAGTATTCAGGTGGACACCTTTTAAGATCTACTTTGTTAAGAGCTTTAGCAACACTGATTTAAGTGTGCACTTAGTTATGAGATTTACAATAAAACTGTTAAGTCCAACTTTCTTGAAAGGATTTCATATGAGTACTACACTTGTTAGAATGAGTAAAAATGTTGACCTAACTGTATGTAATCTACAATTGCCAATTACAGATCTATTAAAGCTCTTAGAATAACAATATCACCTTAAGTGATTGATGAATACCTTTTCTCTGCTCATCAGTAGCCTCTATTCTATTCTTGAAACTGATTTGATTCTATTTTTGTCCTTCTGCATGAATTCTCTTGACTGGTCTCTAGATGCTCTCCATGGCTACAAGCTTCATTGAACAACTACTATTCTCAATAGATTGAGAACCTATTTATGCAAGTATTTGACCTATCTTGGAATCACGCATTACAATGTTAACTCTTAGATCCAAGGTTTACAACTTGACCTTGATCTTTAGTTTGCATGTTTTAAATCGGTAAAAATAATTAAAACAATATTAAATACATTTCTTCCTCTGCACATAATGGATTTAAAAGTAAATCAAGAAGCTATAAATACAACTTCAGTGATTTATCTGATGTGGAAAGTCAGATCCACTTTTTGCGAGATGTAACTAACTGTCGGTTCTTGGTCATCAGTTTGAACTTGAAGAGTCTGTCGGCATTCCTTTTTTGAACTATTCGTTGGGTTCCCTTTGTCTGTCGGGTTCCTCTCTTTGTTGTTCCATTTGGTTTCATTTTTGTTACTCGTCAGGTTTTCTTTACCTTTTTGTCATTTGGTAACACAGAATAGTGTTTGTCGGGTAACCTTGGCATCAAATAGTGTTGTTCCCTATATGTCGGTGTAGTGATAACTGATGGTGCAGATTATGATTTTCTTTGTGTATACTAATGGAAAAATATAATGCCTTCAATCTCCCCCTTTGAAATTAGTATCAAAAACTGATATGTGCATAATACTAAAGTGTTTAGTATGTACACCATGTTTATATCCTTGTCATTATATGACTCCCCCTAGCTATATGCATTGGTATAGTATAAGTATATGTACATGTATACTATACATTTTTTTGTTATTTGCTTTGTATGTACATATTATTTCCTCCTTGTATTTTCCTTTTTCTTTTACTATACATAATATTTCCCCCTTTTAACTAAGGTGAGTGAACAAATCAATTTCCCCCTTTCTTTGATACTTATGAAAAAAATGTACAACTTATAATATGTCAAAGTTGTGACAAAAATGTGTAACTTACAATGTGTTAAGTATATTGGAATGGGTTGTCTTGATATCTTCTTTCATTTTCTCCCATTCTTCTTTCAGTTGTTCTAGTTCCATGTGTTGTAGCTCTAGCCTTGCGTGCACATCATAAATGTTTTCTAGGACAAACATTTCAGGGGTGGCAATTAATGTATTTGCCTCTATCACATGTTGTTGCAGGAGTGAAAGTGTTGGTAAGAGCTGAGCTTGGAGCTCATTTACCTCATCTATGTACTTCATCTCTGCAATCTATATGTCGTGTCTCTATTTCTGAGCCTGTTTGATTTTTTCATCGTGCAATTTAATTGCTTCTTCATTTTTTGTGGGACTTTTGTTGGAGATTTGCTTCTATAAAAATAATTGATTGTATGTTTGTCATTGATGACAACATATAATATACAGCAGTGTTCTATATGCAATTATTAGTACAGATTTTCTAGAGCTATGCGTGCTTATTTCCATGGTTTATACATGTTATAGATGCTATGTGCATTCACCCCGAGTTAGATATGAAGTTTCAGTTATGTTATGTTATTCAGTTATGACAGTTATAGTGACAGAAGCCTATCTAAGAAGAGCCAACATAATAACATTATTTCTTGAGTTGCGCCTATCTTTGGGATATGCATGTTTGTATTCATGTTTAGTTATGAGTTAAAGATAATTATCTAAAGGAACAAAACATGTTCTAATAGAATCATAATGTTGGAGTTGATTTGGTGGAGCTGAATTTGTGAAGCATTGCATCCATCTAGTTTGATTTGCGTGATTCAAATATGATTGCGTGGTTGATATGGCTGAATAAAGAAGTAGTGAAGGGACTCCTTGAGCCGATAAAGATCACATCCTTGGAGAAGATACTTATAGTAGTTCATTTTTTGAATGCCAAGTGTGAATGATAATAAAAAGACAAAAAAATTACATAGAAGAATATCAGTTGTGTTTCATTCACCAAAGATCTATGTGAAGAAGCAGTGGAAGCATATAATACATTGGAACTGATCAAGACAGCATGTCTACTCTACAACTCATTATCAGATATAGTGTGTATCTATTTTACAGAAGGTTGTAGCCTTAGCCATTGAAGTAGTGAGCTTTTGGACAGTGAGTCCTCACCCCTAACAAGGTTACTTGTAAAAGACTCCTAACAGGGTGAGACCCTTAACCAGGTCACTATACTTATTGCATTGTAAAGAACAACTCCTAACAGGGTTGCAAGATCTTCTAATAGGGATTATTATAAACAAGTATAGTTCTTTGTGGGTGCTAATTTCCACTAGGGTTTTTACTGATTTGGTTTCCCCGTAACCAAAATTTTTGTGTTCTCCATTGTGTTATTTTAATGTGCACTTACTTTATGTTAATTGATATCTAAGCAAAGAAAAGAAAGAAAATAGCTGATAATTGATTCACCCCCCCCCCCCTCTTAGTTATCCTTTTGGGACTATTCTAAAAATTGGTATCAGAGCCAAGTGCCTTGGAGAGAAAGCCTAACAGCTTAAGGTAGATCATATGGCATACTTCAGGAAGGAGAGTCCTAAGTTTGATGGAGAAAACTATCTTGACTGGAAGAACAAAATGATAACACATCTTCAGTGCATTGGATTTGAGATCTATGATATTTCCACTCAAGAAATTGAAGTTCCCACCTTGAAGGACCTTGCAAAAGATGACTCTAAATTCAAACAAAAGGAAGTATTCACTCATAATGCAATAGCCAAATAATCCTTAATCAGTGGCCTATCCGACAGTGAATTTTCTGAGATCAAGAAGGCAGACAAAGCATACTCTATTTGGAAATACTTAGAAGATATATTTGAAGGAGATATTCAAGCAAAGAATGTGCACAGAAAGACATGGAAGAAAAGATACAACAATTTAGAAATGTTACCTAAAGAAAACATCAGAGCTTATAATCAGATGATTAATGAAGTAGTATCAAGTATAAGAAAAAATGGTGGAGAAATATCAGAAGAAGATATAATGGACAAATTAATGACCACATTGATAGCAGATTATGAGAGCAAGATCAATATCTTAGATGAGACTATGCAATTTTAAAAATACTTCAAGAGGGAGACTTTGATTAGCAAAATATCTGCATTTGAGATATCTAGATTGAAGACAGAACCTAAAAGTGAGACAAATTTCAAAGCCTTAGTTCATAACAAGAAACCTATAAGTAGCTCTAGTAACAATGAAGAAGTGGATATAGAACTAGAAGAAATCATTTCTATGATTTCCAAGAAAGAAAGGAAAGGTAAAGGGAAATATGAAGGACAACTACCATTCAAATGTTTTTCATGCAAAAAAATTGGTCACTTTGCATCTAAGTGTCCTACAAGAGTCAAGAAGTTTAGATCAGATTACAAGCCCAAGTACACCAAGGAATGTTATCATGCTGAAGATGGTGTAACTAATGATGATTCAATAGAAGATGAAATTAGTTTCATTGCTATTAAAGACATTGAATAGATGCTTGATAAAATGGACAAAGAAGATGAAGAGAAAGAACAAGAATTAGCATTAATCTCAAAAGCTGACATCATAATAGACTAGATCATTGACAGCGGATGCTCACACCACATGACAGGAGACAAAGATAGATTTGTACATTTGGACAAGTACAAAGGTGGAATGGTTAGATTTGGATATAACACTCCCAAACCTATCATAGTTAGAGGCTCTATTACCTTATATGGAAAGAACAAAATAGATGATGTTCTTTATGTTGATGGTCTACATCACAACTTACTGGGTGTTGGAAAATTGCTTGACAAAGGATATCATTTGTAATTCAAAGACAAAAATTGCATCATTAACAACAAAGAGGGATACACGATTGCATCAGGCTCAAAAAAAAAAGGTAATGTTTTTTAGCTCAATTCAGATGTTAGTTGTTTTGTTGAAAAAGTGGATGACAGTTGGTTATAGCACAAGAGACTTTGTCATATCAACTTTGATAATATAGTGAATATAAGCAATGTTAAAGTGGTAAGAGATATTCCAACCATTGCAAGACCAGTTGATACCATGTGCAGGGAATGTGTGATGGGCAAGCATGTGAGGACCTCATTCAGGAGCAAAAAAGACTGCAGAAAACAAATTAGATCTAATACATACAGACCTATGTGGACCTACTCAAACAAGATCATACTACAGAGAAAAGTATTTCATTTTGTTTGTTGATGATTTCTCAAGGATGATGTGGATTTCATTCTTAAAAGACAAATCTGAAGCTTTTGAGGAGTTCAAAGTGTTCAAATCTAAGGTTGAGAATGAATCTGGATTAAAGATAAAATGTCTGAGATCTGATAGAGGAGGAGAATTCACCTCTGACCAGTTTTATGACTACTGTGAAGAACATGGAATCAAGAGACAGTTAAGTGCACCTAGAACCCCTCAGCGGAATGGAATTGCAGAAATAAGGAACATAATAATACTTGACACAATGCGCACTATCATGATTGAAGGAAAGGTTGCTCATACCTATTGGAGATATGTGGTCAATACAACAGTCTACACTATCAATAGAATACAATTGAGGCCAGGCACAGACAAGACACCCTATGAACTTTGGTTTGGTAATGTGCCCACTGTAAAATACTTCAGAATCTTTGGAAGCAAGTGCTACATCAAGAGGGATGATAGCATTGGCAAGTTTGATGCTAGAAGTGATGAAGGTATTTTTCTTGGTTACTGTACTAAAAGAAAAGCCTATAGATGTTTTAATCTAAGATTAAAAAAGATCATTGAAAGTACTCATGTGAATATTGATGAGAAATTTATGATTCAAGAAAGATATTATGACTTTGCTCCCATGATTGAAGATGAGCCCGGACCTATCAATAAGGACACAGTTACTGAAGAAATGTTTGACTGTATTGATGTTTCATGTAACAATCCTGAACCAAGTGAAGAAGAATCACATATTATAGATGAAAGTATCACTCCTAAGAATTCAAGATACACATCCAAATACCACTCTAAGGAAGATATCATTGGATATTAGAGAGAAAAAGTCTTGACAAGATCTAGAGAAAAAGGTTCAACCGCTGATGAAGAGGTATGCTTACTTTCATAGATTGAACCCCTAAGTGTTGAAGATGCGCGCAAACATTCAAATTGGCAAAATGCCATGCAAGAAGAATTAGATCAAATAATCAAGAATAAAACATGGGAACTGGTCCCTAGACCTCATGACAAGAACATGATTGGAACAAAGTGGATATTCAGGAATAAAATGAATGAAGAAGGCAAAGTGGTAAGGAACAAGGAAAGATTAGTGTGTAAAGGATATGCATAGAGAGAAGGCATAGATTACACTTATACATTTTCCCCTGTGAGTAGACTTGAAGTTATCAAGCTATTTTTGTCCTGTGCTACATTCAAGAACTTTAAGGTATACCAAATGGATGTCAATTCAGCTTTTCTAAACGGTGACTTGAAGGAAGAAGTTTACATAGAGCAGGCTAAAGGAGTCAAACTTTCAGATAAACCAGACATGGTATGCAGATTAAAGAAATCACTTTATGGACTAAAAAAAGGCCCAAGATCGTGGTATGAGGTACTTTATGGTTACTTAACCAAGATAGGATTCAGAAAAGGAGAAACAGACTGTAACTTATTCACTAGAGAGATAGATGAAGGACTACTACTCATTGTTATTTTTGTTGATGACATTAGCTTTGGAGGTAATGACAAACTTAGTGTAGAATTCGCCAAAGAAATGAAAAGTGAATTTGAAATGAGCATGATTGGACCTATCAAATACTTTCTTGGATTGAATGTAAAACAAACAAACAAACAAAGGCATATTCATAAATCAATCTAAGTATGAGAAGGAGATATTGAAGACTTTCAAGATGGAAGACTATAAGCCAGTATGCACTCCTATGATAACAGGAAGCAAACTTTCTAAAGATGATGATTCCACAGTAGTTGACAAGACATTATACAAATCCATGATTGGAAAACTTATATATCTTACTCAATCGAGACCTAATATTTGTAATGCAGTTGGCATTGTTGGTAGATTTGCAGTTGAACCTAAATAGAATCACCTGATGGTAATAAAGAGAATATTCAAATATCTAAAGGGAACTATAGACTATGGTTTATGGTATCCCAAATAAGAGAATGTACAATTTCATGTGTACACAGATGCAGATTGGGCAACTTGTATTGATGACAGGAAGAGTACCTTAGGAGGAGTAGTATTTCTTGGAGACAGGTTGGTTTCTTTGACAAGAAAGAAGCAGAATTGTATCTCTCAGTCAACAATAGAAGCTGAGTATGTTGCAGCAGCATTGAATTGTTCAAAAATGGTTTGGACCAAGCAGATGGTTAAAGACTTTGGCATTCAGATTGATTATCCTATTGTTATTCACTGTGATAACACTAGCACTATCAATATGTCAAAGAACCCTGTGATGCACACAAAGACAAAACACATTGAGATCAAATACCATTTTTTAAGATAAAAAGTTGCAGACAAAGAAGTAAAATTGGACTATGTCAGCACTAAAGAACAGTTGGAAAATATTTTCACAAAGCCTCTATCAAAAGATACTTTTGAGTATCTCAGGGAGAAGTTGGGAGTAATTTCCTTTCCTAAGTTTGATTAGATGATGCAACAAGAAACATTAGTCCTTGGTGACTGATGAATGGTTGACTACTCTACTTCTGGAGTAGTACCCGTGCTTAATAGTGTTTAACACCCTTTTTCATTGATGTCAAAGGGGGAGTATTAGTAAGGGGGGCATATACTCTGGGGGAGTATACAGAGCAGTAGTGTAGAGGAACTTTTGATGAGGATATTGAGAATATTGTAAAAAGAAGGAAGACACTTTGAGTTTATGATATCATATGTTGTCATCAATGTCAAAGGGCAAGATTGTTGGAGATTTGTTCTATGAAAATAATTGATTGTATGTTTTTCATTGATGACAACATATAATATACAACACTGTTCTATATGAAATTATCAGTACAGATGTTATGGAGCTATGTGTGTTTATTTCCATGGTTTATACATGTTCAAGATGCTATGTGCATTCACGCTGAGTCAGATATGAAGTTTCAGTTCAGCTATGTTATTCAGTTATGACAGTTACAGCGACAGAAGACTATTTGAGAAGAGATGATGTAATAATATTATTTCTTGAGTTGCATCTTGTAATGCCCCGCCAGGGAACCCAAGAGAGATTAACCTAGAATATGATACTATGTGTGCTGAATAAAAAAAAATTTAAAGTTAACATAAAGAAACATACATTCACACGGAAGCAATTACCATTTATACACTTGTCTTACACTCACATAGATTACACAACTCAAGGGTTCCATGATGTTGAATTACTTAAAGAAAAACACAACTAACAATATAACAAAAGATTCCATCTAATTAAGTATACCAAATACAACTTATAGAACCATAATTACAATCCTCATGGATAACCATGAAACCACCATAAACTCACATCCACTGCACATGTCGCAGGGTATGTGGTAATCACTCTAAACTACTTAATTACAATTTCCAGATTAGGTATCACATGCGATACTCTAATACAAGATTTACAATAATGAAATTACATAATAAATGATGAAGGAACATAAAGAGCTCATCTGCAAGAACCATCAAGCACCTGGTACAAGGACGTCAAATCTCAATGGATAAAGAATCACTACCACCTATCTGTGTGGAACCACAAAGGTCCACCCCACCGTGCTGAGGAGATAACAACAGATCCCAATCGGATATCCAAAACCAAGAAGGAATAACCACTAAGCAAGGGATCCTGATAGCTCTCTAATCTGGTGTACTAATCATCATAAAAAAGGTAAGACTCGCTAATCCAAAGGCAACTGACAACGTAGGAAATATAGACTGTGTAAAGGAAGGTGTCATCATGTACGTCTAACCCTTAAGTCTCATCCTAGTAATCCAATGGATTTTGGCACTTAAGTGACCATACACGGAGGTAATGACCTCTCAAACTGACAAGGCCACTAACTATGTCAGGTACCTCGCAGGGCAACTAACATCTTCTCAACACCATCTTAGCCTATACTAGTGCTCAAGCATGGGTGAGGACACATCTTATTAATTCATTTTAATATCTCTAAATATGTCTTTAGTTATCACTTATTAAAGAACTCCACAATAAGCAATCTAGTAGTCTCTTACGAACACGGAGCTTATTGCAAGCCATCCCCTACTACACATCTAGGTAACCTACCCTAGGCTCAGAGATCCTAACAGATCTAGCATAGGTCACAACCCTAGTGTACCCCAAATCCAATATCCCACACAATCAGGAACAGTCACATAAGTACACAAACAGATAACAGAATCGAAAGGGTCACATGGTCAGTTTAGGGTAAAAGCATAGAACACACACGCCATAGAGTAACATAAATGATAAACACTCCCCCAGCCTCTGTATACATCCTAGGTCATCTAATGCCCCATAATAATACAATTAAAGCACAAGAGATCCATATGAATGCATAGAAACAAAAACATCTTAAAAGACTGAAAAATAAACTATAGACATGTATTCTTGTACACATTACTCAACTGAAAGTAATACTTAATCCATAATCTCACAAAACCCATAATTCATTAAATTTGACTATTTATCATTTCTCTTTCTATGCACACATTATAAATCCACCATATTATAAAATATTCCTATACTGAATTCATTTTAGCATGCATCAATTATTTCATAATTAAATATAACATAAATTGATTAATTGCAAATCAACTACATTATATATATAATAACTATATTTAAGTTCATCTAAAGTAAAAGTCAATTTAAAAATTGTCATCTCCAAAGATACTAAATTAAATAATGAACCATATTGATTAAAATTAAAAATCCTTTATTAATTAAAAATTAATCAACTCACTTAACTAAAAATCAACAATAGCTCATTATCTAAACATTGATGTACATATGAATTTAAAAATTAAATTTAACATGTATATATAAATTAAAATTAATACAATACATATTAATTAATAACTAATAATATTTATAAACTAAAATTTAATTAAAAACTGAATATATAACAAAAAAAACTATTTAAAACATAAAACAACCAAATAAAAAAAAATTAACAAAATTATTTGGGGGGAGTGGGTTCCCTGCGCCCCCCCCCCCCCCCCCCCCCCCCCCCCCCCCCCCCCCCCCCCCCCCCTCTTTTCTCCTGCGCAGCAGTACCGAACCGGCTGTCGTAGGCAGGCAGTCCGGTACTGTCGTAGGCAGTCCAGCTGCTTACGCAGTCGGCTGCCGCAGTAACCCGTGGGGTGGTGGGGTTGGGACCCACCCCCCCACTAAAACATATATTTTTTTTTTTAAATAGATTTTTTTTAAAAAGAGTTCAATACTGTGCTTTCCTCTCTACTAAAACAATTTTTTTTTTTTTTAAGTAGACCCAAAAACGGAAAAGATAATGGGTTTTGTCTTTTTCCCATTTTTTTTTCTTTAACCACTGGTGAATTTTTTTTTAATTCATTCGGTATTTTTTTTCTAGAGAGTTGATTCTTTCAACTTATTTAATTTTTTTTTCAATGAAATACAAGGCTAAATATTTATTTTAATTTTCCTATAGTTAGGACTATAAAGGGGGTTTGATTTTTTTGATTTCAAAGAGTTCTAGGAGAGATCTTTTCACGAAATTTTTGACAACATAAGGGTACTATGCTAAGAACCATATTAACATGAAAATGACAGATCTAAGCTTCTCTTGAACCCCGAAAACATCAAAATATCAATAAACCATAAATTTAACTTTCTCTATAGTATAAACTATACAAAGGATTAATTTTTCATTTTCTAAGAGATCTAGCGGGAATTTCTTCCTAAAATTTTGACAGCATAACCCTACGATGCTAAGAATACATAGAATGAAAGAAATTTAGATCTATGATTTTTATAAACACCCGAAAAATGTAGAAACAACCATAAGCCATTTTAAAAGCCAAAATAACAAACATGCACTAAATAAACATTGAAAACCTCAGATCTACAAAATTGAAACCATACATGGCAAATGAAACCTACCTTGATTCCAATGCAAGAAATAGAAGAATGTAGCTTGGAAGATGAAAGCAAATCTGAAAACCCTCAAGTCCAATTCAACCACAGATCTGGCAACTATGAAGATCAGAGCACACGCACAAGCAAGAAAAATCCCAAAAACTTCCAAGCAACAACGATCCACAACAATCTACAATCCTTCAAAAATCTCAAATCACCAAGAGCTCTCCAAATCTAAAAACCTGTTGTGAGAAAATGAATGACCAATTCCCCCTAAAGATATTCAAATTCCCCTAAACATGCAAAGGTTGATGACAACTCCCAAGTCAATCCCTAAAAAGACTCAACTTCAAAATTGAAAGTAAATCCAAATTAAATAAATAAAATATACTTTATTGCCACAACTCAACTTTGACTCCTAATTTCAAGTTAAGATATTTGAATTTGAAATTACTTTTTCAACACATTCATGCACATATAATTAATAAAATATTTAATTAAATAGATTAAATATTTATGTCACAATAATACATGCAACTAAATATTTAATTATTTAATTAATCATATAAGCACATTTACTATAGTTTTCAATTAAATATTTAATTAAATCAAAATATTCAAATATTTTAATTTAATCAATTATTTAAAATAAAATTAGGATATAATTAAATAATTAATTCAACTATAATCCATTAAATCATAGAATATGGAAAATCACTCAATAATCCAAAAATCACCTAAAAGCATAATCAAGCAAAACACACACATACTCAGGAGAGAGGGTATTCGAATTCTGTCAACCTAGACAAATCTGAATAGGGTAGTCATATTGAAACTCATCCAATATTAGGATGATTAGGCTTAGGTTAGGGTTTTGGATCTGTATGTTACCTCCCCTCTTTACCATTGAGATGAATATTTATGGGCACGCTCACTCCTTCCAATTCAGGGAAGACGATGCTTTGTACCTACAATCCTGTCATCAAAAGAACTCACATGTACATACATAATATAATATTTCAAACAATGATAGGGATCGATCGAGTGTGTGGATCTCGCCGAAGCAAGTAACTACATCTCCGTCCTCTACCACAACAATATGCAAACAGATACATAAACATGACAACCATACACATGCAAGTATGGGGTAAGTACAATATGATCAAAACATAAATCATCACATCATGATAATCATATATAACATCATAACCAATAATCACCATCAACTAAAAGAATAATAGCTCTCATGAAAGTATCCTAAAAGAATTCGGCCAATCAACTGAAACCAATGCTTAAAAGAGTATGACATCACAAACTAAAAAGCAAAACATGAGTGGGTATTACATGCCTATATTTGGGATATGCATGTTTGTATTCATGTTTAGTTATGAGTTAAAGATAATTATCTAAAGGTGCAAAACATGTTCTAACAGAATCGTAATGTTGGAGTTGATTTGGTGGAGCGGACTTTGTGAAGCGTTGCGTCCATCCAGTTTGAGTTGCGTGATTCAAATCTGATTGTGTGGTTGATATGGCCGACTAAAAAAGTAGTGAAGGGACTCCTTGAGCTGAAAAATATCACATCCTTGGAGAAGATACTTATAGTAGTTCATTTGTTGAATTCCAAGTGTGAATGATAAGAAAAAGATAGAAAAAGTACAGAGTAGAATATCAGTTGTGTTTCATTCATCAAAGATCTATGTGAAGAAGCAGTGGAAGCATATAATACATTGGAACTGATCAAGACAACAGGTCTACTCTACAGCTCATTATCAGATATAGTGTGTATCTGTTTTACAGAAGGTTGTAGTCTTCACCATTGAAGCGGTGAGCTTTTGGACAGTGAGTCCTCACCCCTAATAGGGTTACTTGTAAAAGACTCCTAATAGGGTTAGACCCTTAACCAGGTCACTATACTTATTGCATTGTAAATAACAAATCCTAATAGGGTTTCAAGATCCTCTAACAGGTATTATTATAAACAAGTATAGTTCTTTGTGGGTGCTAATTCCCACCAAGGTTTTTACCTATTTGGTTTCCCCGTAACCAAACTTGTTGTGTTCTCCATTGTGTTATCTGAATGTGCACTTAGTTTATGTTAATTTATATCTAAGAAAAGAAAAGAAATAAAATAGTTGATAATTGATTCACCCCCCCCCCCCCCCCCCTCTCAGTTATCATTTAGGGACTATTCTAAATACTTTGTGCACTGGACTTAAGATCAACATTAATTTGTGATATCTAGTTGGTATACTTCTAAGTGAGTTGATCTAGAGTGCACAATTTATGTATTAAGGTAATAGCTTCTAAAATGATTGGACCAATTGTACTTACCAATTCAGATAGCTTTACCTTTTTCAATGTCACTTCCTTGCTTATCTTCTTGGCTAGCTTGAACTCATATTTTTGTTCAAGTCTCTCTTCCATAACCTTCTCAGCATCAATATTTTGAGATGTTATTGCATCTGTGAGTATTACTAGTTGATCAAGCATTGGAGATTTTTTATCAATATCTACATCTGGTACAATTTGTTGAAGTATACCTCTTGCTACTTCTAGTACCTTTTCCTCCTTTGCGACTCTCTTTAATTTGTCTTGTATTGTTTTTCTCTCACAGAGTCTAGCATACTTTGTCAATGCAGTTGGATCCAATGTCCTTGTATCACAAACTGGAATCTCAATGATTTCATCCAAAGTTACTGGATTCTTAAGCTTTCCTTTCTTCTTCTTTGAGATTTGTGGGGATGCGGAGGTATGAACTACCATAGCTAGTTCATTTGTTCTCTCTGAAGTTCTTGGTGAAGGCTTTGAGGAAGATGCTTCTTGTGTTTTTTTCTCGGGTGGCACCTATCCATTTTGTGAAGACGTCTCTCCTTCAACCTTGGGTATCTCTACAAATTTCCTTCTCATCTTGCTTTGCTTCTTCACGTTTTTTTGTCTGTGTGTCCCCTTCTTCTTTTTGTGTTTCCTCTCTATTTTGATCAATAGAATTATCTTTCTGATCGTTGGTTGTAGCCTTCTCTGCAATTATTTCCTTTGTATTATCTGTAGTTTCTTTTTCTTCAACATCGCCCTTGTCCTTGGGTGTGCTTGTGTCTTCTATTGTAGATCCATCATTACCCTCTAAAATATTGATTGCCTTCATTAATACAGGCATATTTCTTTGAGTGGTAGCTTGGGCTATATCTTGAGTGGTGTCCTGCTCGTTGGTTTGATCTTTTTGAGCATTGACATCCTCATCTTTTTGCACTTGGTCTGCAGGGTCTGGTTCTTTGAAGTCCATGACTGAAGTGTCATGCACTGTCTCATCAGCAACATTAACTATTATATGATCTGATGTCTGAAATTCTTTTTGTTTTCCTTGATCCTTAAGTGTAATAAATATTACTCCATCCTTCTTTTGTGGATCTTTATCAAAGTCATAGTTTGTGATGTCTTGAATGTCAATACTATCCATTACTTTGTCAAAATCTATTGGCTAAATGTCTTCTATATTTTCCAGAGCAATGTGTTGAGGACTTGCATTGTCTTTCTCCTCCTCTCTATGAGGTGTGTTAGTGATAAGTAATTGTTCCTCATTACTTGTTGACTCTATTGGCAGATCTAGGAGTTGTCTCCATTTTGTTTTAGTCATTGTGTCCAGCTCTATGAATTTGATTTCTAGTACTTTGTAAGCCCTTATCTTGGCTACAAATTTTCCTAAATGCTTCTTCATGATCTCCTTGATTTCTTCAATTTTGGATTTTGGAGGCATTAGTGTTACTAGTATCCTTTCCCTTGCTTCTCTTTCAGTCTACAGAGCATATGACCATTGTTGGTATACCCTGTTACCCATCTCTTTAGGTAGTTTATTGACAAATTTAGCTGGTGCATATTTGTATTTAATCATTGACTTTATAATTTCATCTTGTATATTATTCTAGTCCTCTAGGTTTAGTGTTTCCCATTGTTTGATTTTCTTATCAGACATGGTGCTGGATGTAGCAATAGATTTAGCAACTTCATCAACAATTTGATTCCTGTAGTTCTTCTTTACTACATCAGGCTCATCATCTTTAGTATCCTCTATGTCAGCCTTTGACCTAACCAACCTTTTCCTCTTCTTTGGAGGTGTCATATTCATAGTTTGTTTCCTTGTTATCTTAGTTGGCTGCTTCCTCATGTAGGTCCTTACTTGACCTTTCTTATGAGGTGTGGTATCGGTTTCAGTGGTTTGACTCCTTGTCCTCTGATTCTTTGTAGGAGGTGGAGGTGGAGGTGTATCAGATTCAATCTCCTCAAAATCTGATTTATGTTCTTCTTGTTCCTCACCGACGGTGCCCTGTTCATAAGTTTCCTCTGGTTGTTCCTGTTCTTCCTCTGTAACCAATAGAATCTTCTTGAGATTCTTAACCATTTTATCCTTTTTTTTGACAGACTTCTTTATCTCTAGGCCTCTTTTTATCTTAGATCTAGCCTCTTCATAGGTTCCAAACCTAGGATGTTTGCTATCAACAGCTCATTTATTAGTGCATCAATTGCACTTGTAGCTTGATCAATATTTATTTCATAATCTAATGGTGCTAACCAATCTATTCTTGGTACAACTGGTTTGATATGAGTGAAATCAGTATCCACCATAAAACATATGTCCTCCTTATGTTTTTCCACAAGTTGTTTAGGAATCCTAGACCTCTCCATGATCTTTTCCTTGAACTCAAGGAAGTATACAAATTCAAAATTATCCCCTAGTGACTTAATCAATTCACTAATTTTTTGTGTTACTGGTTTGGAAGTGTCCCATTTTACTTTTCCTACTGAAGGAAAGCACTCTTGAAAATAGAAAAAGATACACATGATAAGTGAGTCAAACTTACATGTGTTGGTCTTTGTAGACCTGATTGTGTGCATGTTCTCATCAAGTTGTTTTAACAGGATCTCACATAGATCCATCTGAATTCCTTTGGTCACTATCTTGTAATTCATGCTTACTGATGTTGCAGATATGTTGTTATATCTGCTTGCTTGAAAAATCTTATACCCAATTACACATGCACCAAATTTCAGTTCTTCATCGGTGATTGTGTTTACTTTGAGACCTCTGTTGTCCCCTACTGGATTTGTGATTTTTTCAACTTCTTTCATGGAGGGATGCTTGTGTGCCCTAGATTTGTTAGTTATTAGATAACCAGTGACAGTGTGAAGGACATCCTTGGTTATTTTCTTGGGTTGGTCTATCCATAGCTTCTTTTCATGCATTCTACTCAAGACTAACCTTATCCAATCTATTTTGAATTCCAAGTGTTTGTGTTCTTCCTTCAGGTTTCCTTCATCACAAATCTTCTTATAAGATTCATGTTAGGATGAATTTAGAATAAATAAGAGGGGGGGTGAATTAGTTATCCTTAGGTCCATATATGCCCATATAAAACTTTAAACCAACTTCAACAACTCAAATCTGCTTGGCAGCAATAAAAAACAAAAGTGTGCAGTTTACTATACTAATGAAATAAGCTTGCAAAAACTTAACAGTAAAACACAACAATAGCATTCACACATTTTGACACCATGATTTAACGTGGAAACCCAATATGGGAAAAACCACCAGTAACATGCTACCAAAATTTCACTCTTCTGAAGTGATGCCCTGTTAGGAGCCAACCCTATTAAAGGTTACAAAACACACTGTCAAATGTGACCTGGTTAAAGGATTTAATCACCCTATTAGGAGTGGCCTTGTTAGAGGACTTAGAACATTCCAATCTAAACGTCACCTTGTTCAAAGGATTTATACAATGACTGTTAGTTCAGCCTGGTTAAAGGATTTGAACTGATACAATGGTTAGAAAGTAATTAGCAGGTGTGATCTGATACATACAACTTACTTTACAAATCCAGATCCAATTTCATCTCTAATGCTAATTCACTGAGTGGCCTCCATTTTCATCTCAAACTTCAGATCTGCTTGGAATTCCATCAAGCAATCACTTTGCTTCTCTGCTCAGCATTCTTTGCTAGGTCTTTACCAATCAGTCAATTAACCATGCAATAATTTTTGCATTCAACTTCTCCTTGCTTGGACACACCAAGACAATAACCATAGTAGGTTATTATATACCTCTTCATCTAGGTCAAATAAATCTTTTGTCACTTAATCAAGATCGTAGATCTTAGGTTAGGTCAGATCCAATGGATCTTTCCATCATTACATTTAATTTATTTCTCCAATACAATCATTAATTAAACATTGAATCCATGTGCTATTAATGGTTTCTCATGCATTAAATGAGTGTGGACCAATCTTAATTAACAATGCATATCTCAATTAAATTAACCATGTCAGCCATACATCTCAAATCTCATCAATTAACAAAATAATGCTTCTTGGCTTTCTCTGTCTCCCTCAGCATTTCACTTGCACTCGACATCATCTTTTCTTTGCTCGGCATCACCTTTCGCTTTGCTCAACATCGACCTTCCAGTGAACTATCAGTTATAGATAAACAACGTATCACTTTGCCAAAGTGCCAAATGATCAAGTACCCTGGTGTATACTCATAACTCAACCATTTCCTTGGTCTTCTTGTTATCCCATTCTTTCAAATCTTCATCAATCAATGGATAAGGTAGTCAAACATACAGCAATAGTCTCACCAATTAAGGTTTGACATCAATGACAAAATAACAATTTTCTACATTGTAGCAATATTTCCAACAATCTCCCTCTTTGGCATTGATGGCAACACTAAACTGTAAAACAATAATTTCCAACCAAAGTTACCATACAATCCAAAAAGTGAATGTGTTCCTGATATGAACAAATCTTCATTAATGTCTTTAGCTTCATTCTGACTTCCTTTATGTCTATAATCACACTGAAAATGTTTTATGTTATTGTTCAGCTCCCTTTTTCAGTAATATCTCCCTTGTATTTGTTGTTTTAGAAATAATCTCCCTCTTTGACAACAATGTCAAAGATGTTGACATCTTCATTATGCAGATTCTTCTATTCTAATCTTTGTATCATTTTTTTCTTGTCATCTTTGTGTATGACTAATCTTCTTTTCTATTCTTGTCTTCTACTTCACAGTTTTTAGGCAGCATCCTAAAAATGTGACTTACTGTGCATCAATGTGTCAAGTGTTCTGATTAAAACATTTGATGCAACAATACCATTCAGCACTAGTTAGCCTCTGCTAGGGGAATCACCCCCAATTTACCTCTTAGATACTCATGAGCTTCCTTGGGTAATGCTTTTGTAAATATGTCTGCCAACTATTCCTTAGTGTTCACATATTTCAGTCTCACTTCCTTCTTATGAACTAGCTCCCTCAAGTAATGATACTTGATAGCTATATGTTTTGTCTTAGAGTGCATTACAAAAATTTTAGAAATATTAATTGCACTTGTGTTATCACAATATATGACAACTGGTTCTGTGGTCTCCTCCTTCAAACCTTTCAATAGTATCTTCAACCACACAATGTTTGAACAATTAACTGCTTCTACCACATACTTGTTAGAATAGGTAGAAACCTAATCTCCCAAGAACACCTGCATGCATAAACCTGTCACATGGAAGAAGCAAAGAACAGAAAGTGAGAAAAATCTATGGAGGCAAAAAAGCCAGAGGCATCATATGCACATTCAAAGAATAATCTTCTATTATCAATAATATATTACAATATGATTCAATGTGTGTTGAAATACAAAGAGGTGATTCCTTAAAAAGGAATCACGAAACCCTAAAAGGGAAACCCTAAGGTTGGCTTAAGCAACTAGAGTGAATAGGTGAGTTAGTAATTAGATCAAAATGATTTAATTAATAACCCAAAAGACTATTACTCTAAAAATACTTAGCTTTAGCTGTAGATTGTGAGATGCAATTTTATTTCTTGCTTGTCCAAGAAACTAATCTTTTCCCCAAAAGAAATGCTCCTCCTGTGGTGCTTTTTCTATCATCAACATTACCAGCCTAGTCAGAATCAGTATAGACTCTGAGTTCAAACTTGTCATTCCTTTTGTAATATAGGCCATAGTCTTCTGTACCTTTTAAATATCTCAGAATTATTTTCACTGTCATTATATGTGTCTCTTTTGGACTAGCAGAAAATCTAGCAGCAATTCCAAGTGCTAATGCAATATCAAGTCTACTGTGTACAACATATTGTAGCTTACCAATCATTGATATGTACAGTGTTTGATTTACCTCTTTGGTATCATCATTCTTTGTCAACTTCTGTCCAGTAGCCATGTGTGTACTCACTAGTTTTGAATCTTCTATAACAAAAGTTTTCAGTATCTCTTTGATATATTTTGATTGATTAATTTAGATACCATTCTTCATTTGATGTATTTGTAAACCAACAAAGAATTTTATCTCACCAAACATAGAAATTTCAAATTTAGTTTGCATCTCTTTTGAAAATTATTTACATATCATATCTTGTCCACTGAATATGATGTCTTCAGAAAAAAATTCAGCCAATAAAATTCCTTTACCTTGCTCTATTTTCAAATACAGATTTCTATTATCATTTGTTCTTGAAAATCCAATCTTCATCAAATAATTGTGCAATATTTCATACCATGCTCTGGGTGCTTGTTTCAGTCCATATAATGCCTTGTGTAGTCTACAAACCATGTTCCTCTTACTTGGGTCAACAAATCCATAAGCTTGTTCAATATATACTTCCTCTTCTAATATCCCATTTAGAAATGTTGACTTCACATCCATTTGATAGACTTTGAATCCTTTGTAGGTTGCATATGCAAGTAGAGTTCTTACACCCTCCAATATTGCAACTAGGGTGAATGTCTCTCCATAGTCAATTCCTTCCTCTTGTGCATACCCTTTGCATACCAATCTTGCTTTATTCCTTGTCACCTCTCCATGTTCATTCAGCTTGTTTCTAAATACCCACTTTGTACCAATTACATTTTTGTTGTCAGGTCTCGGTACTAGTGTCCATATCTTGTTCTTTTCAATCTAGTATATCTCTTCATTCATGGCTTGAATCCAATCTTCATTGTCCAAAGCATCTTTTACTGTCTTAGGCTCAAAATCACATAGCAAACATGTGTCTTCTCTTAATTTGCCTCTTGTCATAATTGCATAATCCTTTTCTCCTATGATTTGATCAGGTTTATGGTGTCTTCTTATGTATTTTTCCAAAGTAGGCTCTTTTTTAGCTTCAGTTTGATCATTCAAGTTCAGTTTAGGGTGAAACTGTGACTCAACATCTCCATCAGATAGCTCGGTAGTCACCTCTTGTTGCCCAGCAATTTGGTTCTATGTCTCGGAAGGTGTAGACTATTGCTCGGCAACTTCATTTTTAGTTTTGTTAGAATCCTCCTCTTCAGGATGAGTGAATGATCTATAACTTTCAGGCTCAATCATGCTTTCAGCTTCATTTATTTCTGCATATTCATCAATTCTAACATTTGCACTTTCTACAATTTTTTTAGTGTTATAATTCAAACATTTTTATGCCTTACTCTTAGTAGAATATCCAAGAAATATGCCTTCTTCTCCTTTAGCATCAAGTTTACCATTTCTGTTATCCTTCAGTATAAAACATCTACTCACAAAGACTTTAAAATAACTTACAGTAGGTGCATGTCCATACCATAGCTCATAAGGTGTAGTATTTGTAGCTTTTTTAACTTTTACTCTGTTCAAGGTATAAACAACTATACTCACAGCTTCTCTCCAATATTTCTGTGCAACATTTTTCTCCATCATTAATATTTTGGTACAATCCATGATAGATCAATTTCTTCTTTTAGCTATACCATTCTGTGGTGGTGTCCTAGGTGCTGACATCTATCTTTTTATCCCTCGGTCATTACAGAACCTGTTAAACTCATTATAAATGAACTCACCTCCTCTATCAAATCTCAGACATTTCAGACTCTTACATGTTTCCTTTTCAACTTTTGTCAAGTACCACATAAATAACTGAAATGCATCATATTTTTCTTTGAGAAACATAACAGTCATTATCCTAGAGTAGTCGTCTACAAATAGAATAAAATATTTGTCTCCACAGTAAATTTTCTCACCAATAGGTCCACAAAAGTCAGTATGAACCAATTCTAAAACATTCTCAGAAATATGAGTTTTGCTCTTAAAACTAGATTTAGTCATTTTGCCCAATTGACATTGCTTACACATTGCATTCTCAGGTTTCTTTAACTTAGGAAACCCTCTAACCTTTTTCAATTTACTTATGCTTACCAAGTTATCAAAGTTAACATTAAATATCCTCTTATGCCATAACCAAACATCATTATATTATGCAAACATGCATGTCTCTTTAGCTAAATCTAGATAGAACAAGTTACCTTTTGTTTTCTCACCACCTCCAACTAATTCTCCATTGGCATCATAGATATTTGCTTTCCTGTGATGGAATTCAACTCTGTAACCAGAAGTGTTCAGTTGTGAAATACTCAACAAATTATACTTAAGATCATCAACCTAGTATACATCATCACATCTAATCTTGTTAGTCAATTGAATTTATCCTTTCCCTTTAACTCTACAAGGTGTATCACTACCAAACTTAACATATCCACCTTTACATTGATCTAAGGTTTCAAATTTGTCCCTATCACTAGTCATGTGATGTGAACAACCATTGTCAATAATCCAATGATCACCTTTACTCATATAAGAAATTAGTGCAATTTTATCATCATCATCAGAATCATCTTTCATTGCAACATACACAACTTCTATATCATTTTCATCAGATTTATCAGATTCACTATCAAAAGCTTCTTCAGCTATATAACAAGATTTCTTACCTTTGTCTTTGTAATCCTTGTACTTTCTATAGTCTTAGTCATCCTTTCTATCTTTGTACTTGATGTATATTCTTTCATCTTTCTCATTCTTTTCAGGACATCAAGCAGCAATATGACCAACTTTGTTACAAGAAAAACAAATAATAGGAAGTTTACCTTTGAATTTTCCTTTTCCTCTAGCTAGTCTCCTCGCCATAATTGCCTCAAGCTCTTCTAGATCATCATCTGAGGTTTCACTGTCACTGTCCACACATTTATTTCCTTTCCTTGATTTGTTGATGACCATTTGTGACTTGAATGCAGATTCAACAGCTTGTGGAGTATAGTTGTCAAAATTTGACATCTCAAATGTAGTAAGTCTGCCTACCAAACTTTCTAGAGTCAAATTGTTATTAGGAGTATATCTCAGTTCTTGAATTGTAGATACTCTAATAGCATAAATAGGAAGAAGTGTTCTCAGTACCTTTCTCATGATAGTGTCATCATCAATGGTTCCCTTAGCTCCTCTAATAGCATTTACAACTTCCTTTATCCTATCATAATATTGCACTATATTTTCTCCTTCTTGCATTTTTAAATCATCAAACTTACCTCTCAAGATTTTAGATTTGGATTTTAGTACATTTGTATTACCTCCATAAATGGTTGTAAGGGAATCCCACATCTTCTTTACACTTGTACAATCCTTGATGTCCTCAAATTCATGATAGTTCAGAGATGATGCAAGTTCCAATATTGCTTGATTATATTCATGCTTTTCTCTTAATTGTGCAACATTCAGAACTCCAGTAGGGGCTACATATTTTATTTCAATATGTCATTTAGCAAAATCACCAATACCAGCCAAGTGAATTTTCATCAAACTTTACCATGCAGGAAATTTTTCCTTGTTAATTTTTGGTCCATCCCTTTTATACATCTTGATCTTTATCTCCAAGTACCTTCAAACTTATTCAAGAGAACCAGTGCTCTGATACCAATTGTTAGGATGAATTCAAAATAACTGAGAGGGGGGTGAATCAGTTATCCTCGGGTCTAGATGTGCCCATATAAAACTTTAAACCAACTTCAACAACTCAGATCTACTCGGCAGCAATAAACAACAAAAGTGTGCAGTTTACTATACTAATGAAATAAGCTTGCATAAACTTAAAATTAAAACACAACAATAGCATTCACACATTTTGACACCATGATTTAACATGGAAACCCAATATGAGAAAACCCACCAATAACATGCTACCAAAATTTCACTCTTCTGAAGTGATGCCCTGTTAGGAGCCAACTCTGTTAAAGGTTACAAAACACACTTTCAAATGTGACCTGGTTAAATGATTTAATCACCCTGTCAGAAGTGGCCTTGTTAGAGGACTTAAAACATTCCAATCTGAATGTCACTTTGTTCAAAGGATTTATAAAATGACTATTAGGTCAACCTGGTTAAAGGATTTGAACTTATAGAATGGTTAGAAAGTAATCAGTAGGTGTGATCTGATACATACAACTTACTTTGCAAATCCAGTGTGAGGCCTCACCCTGAACCCCATTGTAGTTTTCCAGTTTTTTTCTTGTGATAGATTTAGTATATGATACTTTACATTTTGATGCACTATGGACCTTATGGATTTTATGCTTTATGTCGTGGATTGATCATTTCAGATGTTGGATACATGATACTTTATGATGCACCTTATGGACTATATTATGTTTCTATTATGGACATTTATTTTGAGACAATTGATTTGGAAAAACATTATGGTTATGTTATGGATTATTGATGATAGGAGAATTATTAGAAATGGATATTAAATTTAGATATCATGTAATGTAAACCTTACCTTATGTATATGCTTTAATGAAATTACTATTTATGGCGATCTTAAGTAATAAACTTAGTATGTTCATGTTCCCTTAAGTTTCGAATATTGCTTATTTCTTTATGATGAATATTTAACTCCTCGGACTACTGATATTTGAATTGAGTGTGCAGGTATGAGACCATGGTATTTTATTTAGGGAAAAAAACATAGGTATATGTGAACTCAGTTTAAACCAAGGTTGTGTCTAATGAGAGACAAGACCTCGTTGTATCATAATTTAATTTTTAAACGTATATGGTTGATTGTGGAAATGTATTCCTTAAATATATTTTCTATTTTTCTTGTGATTATGCCCAAGTGGATATGACATGGTCTAGTGATGTGTAAATGTTTGTGTGTCATTTAACACTTGTGATTTGTACTTAAGACCATAACATGTCAACTTGGGAATGGTTGTCCACCCACCTAGGTAAGTACATTAGTGAATTCCCATATGCATACCCTGGTTTGGGAGATGGGGGTGTGGTCATCTCATTAGAATTTCGTAAGTACTCTTATAGTTGATTTTTGGAGGGGTTAAAAAGTGCCTAGGGGTGTGTTGGGGTCATTTTTAGGTATCCCACTTGTTATACCAATAGATAAGGGCCATTTTAACCCTAGGATAGCCTCTGGTTGACCATGTGACCCTTCCAAAAGTTGGTTTTCTAAGTTGGACGAAAATCAAATCTTGTGAGGCTTGATCTTGGATAGACCACTCTTCCATTTTTGTGCAAATACATTACTCACCTTTTTGGAGTTTCCCTTTTTTGTATCCATTTTTAGAAAGTTGTAAGATTTTAGGGAAGAGAGACCAATTAGAGGGTTTTCCTTCTCCCCATGAGTTTCTAGTGGATTTTTAGTGGGGACTCTCCATGTTGGAGAGTTTGAACACCCACTCTCTAACTTAGAGAATTAGCTAGAGTTGGTTACATGGAAAAGGGCACTTAGGCTAAAAGGGAGCTCTTCTAAAACTATCTTGTCATAAGCTTGGATCTAGGTTGGTTTACTTATTGCAACTCATTTCTTGTAGTTCTATTTTGTGTTTGCAAGAAGGATGAATGTTGTGTTTGTCTTGTGAAAATATTGTAGATATGATCTTGTAGCAAATTTTATGTTGTTGTTGTGAAGTATTTTTTTTGCTTATTTTCTTGTAAATGTTGTTAATGGGAGTCTCAAGGCTCACTCACCCTTGGGAGTGAAGAGCGGCCTTGGGGGTGGAGAAGTTTGAAATCCCTTGGTGTAGAGTCTCTCCTCAAAGAGGAGAGGGAAAGATCACGGAGTACGGGCTCCATGAAGCCATTTTTGATTTTTTGTTTTTGCTTGGGGGACTATTAGTGATTTTTCTTGTATTCCTCAGTTCTAAAAGCGACAATCAAAACCAAACTAGGGGATTTTTGTCTAGCTCACAAGAGTCAGCTCATTCCTGCAAAATGAGGGGCAAGAAAAGACTAATTGATGAGGATTTGATCCTCCTTCTGCTTTGAGTTTCACACACTTAGGTGGGTGCACCTAAAACATGATAAAATCTGCGTATACAATGACTTACTAGCTAAACCTCATTATGCAGATGTGACCGTGGATAGTTCTCAGACTTATAAAACATGGGAGTTCAACTCAACCAGTCTTATACAGGATCCCACCTATATGATCTGCTAAGAACTAGGGAAATGGTCAAGATAACAACAAGGATATTTACCCTTCTTCTCTTCGAACTCAGAGGCTCAGGCAGGCTAACCTATCAAATTCACTTCTATAAGGAATCACTAAACATAATTGCACTATTCAATGCAACTTGTATACATTTCTGCTCTTGAACAGGATAGGGAAAATGGTTTGATTTTAAAGATTTGATGATGAAAACTATAAGACAAGAAAGGACCAGTGCCTTATCTATTGGGAAACAGATTCAAATGAATACACATCTCCAGAAAACCCTCCAACTCCAAACATACAAAAACCAAGTGAAGTGCCTTACAAATCACTCTTCTTAATCCAATATCTGGACATCAAATTCGTATGCAAATTTTGAACTCTCAAATTTTACCTCTAAGAATTAATCTCTCATTGAAAGAAACTCAGAGGTAAAATCACAATCACCTTATAATTGGTGCATTAAAATTCCTTACAAATTAACACCCAATAATTGAAACCAAACATACAAAGACATCAACAAATATTGCATAGGGATTCCATTGTTCTTTTATTGAAGAATCATCTAATTCTACATATTTACAAGACAAAGAAACTAGAAAATAAGACTCAAGAACCTCAATACTGCCCAGCAGCATAAAATTTCAACATCCTATGTTACAATGGAGAAAAAACCAGATATAGGAGAAAGGAAAAACAACCTAGTCGCCGACACCTGTTTGTCCCCGAGAAATATCTGCAACTACTCAAACTAAAACTGTGAAAATTTGATTTGATTTTCTTTCAATTGGTCTGCAAAATCATGATCTCCTTTCCAAGACCTTTCCAGCAACATATAATACTCCATGGTTTGGACAAGATTTGCCCTCTGAAACTTTAATTCAAGTTTGCTTTCCCGTGTAGATTTTCATTTAAAATTTGAAATATTTGCATTTCAATTTAATTATTTTTCAATAGTTGAACTATTGAAATGAGACAAATTAAACTTTAATATTTTCCCATTTCCAAATTTTGTCTCATTGTGACACTTGTCACCTAGGCTTAATGGCTTAGTGGTTAGATGGTGAGCATCTTTCTATTAAGCCATTAAGTCAGCCCTTGGATCTTGTTGAAGCTGCTCACTTTTTAATCCTTTGCCATTTGTGATGGATTTAATTCATTATTTCCCTAGGATGCACCAGAATGTGACACTTGTTTCTTGGGCTTAATGTCTTAATGGGTAGATGGTGAGCATCTTTCCATTAAGCCATTAAGTCAACCTTTGATTTTTTGTCAACTTGCACACTCGTTAACCCACTTATTGAAATGATTTAAAATAAAAAATCTTTAAATCTGCACATCTCACCAGAATGCGCCAAGTGTCACCCTCTGATTGGTTCGTAGGTCCACTTGGCACCATGTGTCAATTTCTGATTGGTTCCTCTGAACTGCATTTGACTTGCGCCACTTGGCACCTACTGGGTGCCACATGGTGTCCTCTGATTTACTGACTGATCCACTGGGTGCCACTTGTCATTTGTGCCACGTGGACCAATGGCTTAATGGCTTAAGCTTATCTTCCTTGCAACTTTCTCACTAAGCCATTAAGCCATTCATCAATTTTGGCCACCTTGAGATCTGAGCCCAAACATGTAGCCTCTTATGCCTAGTCATCTGCCACATCATCACTGCAGGCCTCGCCAAAATTTGGATGTCTTCTCCTTGAGCATAATTTTTGAGGCAAGTTTCAGCTCCTCTATGCGTGCGTGCCCATAGTCTCATCCTTGTTCTTCAAATATCATATTGAGGCTTGTTGGATATAAGGATTTTGAAATCCTTCTATAGTATGAATGTGGGATATTGGGTTTTTGTGTTTTTGAAAGCTTTATGTGTATTTCCATTCAAAATTTAGTGGGCTCCGTCGCACACTAAGTCTCCAGCCCAAGAGGCCCACCATGGACTTCCTTTCTTTTCACATCAAATTACACTGCGTGTGCTGGAGTATATAAACCAAATAGAAAACCTTTACCCAATGAATGTGGGACAATGCCCTTTTCAATTTTTAAGCCTGGGAGCTTCTTCTTTATTTAACGTAGGCTTTCCGGCTTTCGGATTTCATAGGATGCCAACTATTCATTTTGGTTCATCGTAACAAGATCAAGAGGGAAATCTTTCTCCTGTCTCCTACGTGGATCTCCTCCATGGACCCCTTTGCAGCCTTACCATGATCTACCTTTGGCATTAATTTGTTGTTCTTTGAAGATTTAAAACTGCCTTGCATGGATTCAATCCTAACTCCAACACAGCATTCTGATCACTTTGCAGTTTGTTTTCTTTTTTCAACTTCCATATAACTAGCCCCCATGTCTATTCCATTACTTTTGTGCAAGATGCTTGGTACCAACTCCACACAACCCTCCAGCACATATAAAATCCTGTCTTTGACCCTCAGAAATTGTGCAGTCTCCCCTTTTCAAGTTTTACTTGGCTCTTAGCATGGGTCTCATGCCACGCACAGGTTGGGAGTAGGTTGTTGAATTTGGCTTTGCATCTACGATTTGCATTAGCTTAAAAGTTTCTAAAGCCTTATCAGAAAATCCATTTTGAGCATGGGCTAGGAGGACATTGGCAAGGTTGTTGAATTTACTTTACACGAGCCGATGCATTGCTTGAAAGTTTCTAAAACATTATCAATAAATCCATTTTGAGCAGCTCTTGCAATCATTGTGTTTCATGAGATGGCATCTCTTTAACGCATCCTGCAAACAATCTGCACCTTACTCCAAAGCTTCCATTTTTGCATTGGCAGGGAGGATGCCGACAAAGGTTGTGGAATTTGGCTTTACACCAGTCGATGCATTAGCTTGAAGGTTATTGTTTAAAACAATTTAACTATTATGTATGCTGCTGCGCAGGTTGTCAAACTTGGCTTTTACACCTGCGATTTGCATTATGCTTGAGAGTTTCCAAGGCCTTTTCAGCAAATCCATTTTGAGAAAATCCTGTAAACATCGCATTTCATGAGATGGCATCCTTTTAAGACATCCTGTCAAAGAGTCACACGCCCTGTCTATACTTCCACGGCTTCCATTTTAGTGCGGGCTGGGAGTATGTTGTTTGGTTATTGAATTTGGCTTTACATCTTCCAATTGTATTATGCTTGAGAGGGTTTTTTCCATGTGCTAACTCCCTAGGTTACACTTTGGTTTAGATTTTCCATTTTCCTTGGCTAAGGAAAATTTTAAAATCACATTTCTTCTTGACAATTCGTGCACAACTTTCCTTCATATGTTATCCTTTAGCAATACCCTGCATAACCTCTTTTAGTGAGGACATTGCATAAACTTTATGCTTTTGCCCTATGCTTTGGATCTCACCCTTGCACAATAAAATATTTACTCCTCTATCAAACAACTGGCGTGCATCAGACAGGGAAACACATTTGGAATACAAATTTACAATGCCACTTCACACAAACAAGTTGAAAGCATTTCCATTCTTAATCATGAGTGCATGCATTTAAAATTCCATGTTGGAAACAAATCTTATAGGTGTAGGTGCTAAGAATGGTTGCATAGGTGATCTCATTTGGAAATTTATGAAAATCAATCGTCTCTGTTTAATGCATCAGTCATTTCTTTGGCAGATAGTGCAAGGAATGAGTGATTATCAAACATGGAGATCACACACCTTTGAGGGATTTTTTTTTCCAAGTTATCATTCATGAAACTACATTCATCTTAAATTTTCCCAAACATAGTCTACTTTTCCAATTGATCAGGAATAATTAAGCTAGCGGTCAATAAAGATAACTTTTATACCTCTGCAAAACTGATTTCATTAATGGCAACTAGCCTTTGGGGTTGCCTTTAAAAACTTACAAGATCCATTAACCGAGACATGGTGATGGGCACACACGTCCTATGATTGACATTCTTCCATACCACAAAATGACAGCTGATGGAACCCAACAGGTCAAAAGATTTTAAACATCCAAGTTGGCTCTTCAGACAATTCTGCAAATTTCCCTATCTAATAACGATGAACTGCAATTGGTTTCAACTTTGAAAACAAGTCAAACGACCTCCTGAATATCGGAGCTTTCGGACATTGGAAGTATGCTATATGGAGAATATGGTTCCAGAAGGGTACCTTTTGAAAATCATCCAGACATATTTTGCAGCCTCTCAAAAGTAGCCACTTGGAAATGCAGGAAACCGAAAACATAAGGAATATTGATTTCTGGAAATGGAAAGAATCTTGAAAAGTGTGCAAACAAAACCCTCAGGATCTGAGACCTGGAAAACTTGAAGGTAATTTTTTCTGTAATTTAGGGAAACCACTTTCCTTATCTGACAAATCACAACATTCAAGATATAACCTTGCAAATAGGGCCTCCGACCAAGCTGTGCAACTGATCTGCATCAAAACGTTAGAAACTGCAAACGGAATCGGATTGGCAAACTGGGAAAATGGATTTATCATGACTTGAAAATCATCAGGATAGCACATTTCCATGCCTAGAATACAGGGAAGAATTCAATTATCCATTCCATTCAACCGGGTGTAAAATTGTAAGACCTCAAAGTAGGTCATTCAGAAATTTGCATTTGATAGTTTGGCACACTGATAGAAACTGCAAATGGAATGGGCTTAGCAAACTAACCAAATAAACTTGTTATAACTTGACGACGAATACTCAAAAATTATTTGACCTCTATAATGGATTATAAGAGTAATTTTTTCAATTAGGTCACTAGGTCAAAAGTTACAGTCAGTCAAACAGGGCTACTCAGAATTCTTATCAATTACACAATGCATGACAACAGTAAACTACCAACTTTGAGGGGTTTGAAACCTAGTCAAAACATATCGAAATGACTTGGGATTTGAAATATAAGTTCTTTTATATGCATACTAAACATCCCCAAAGTGGCAGGTCATTAAACATTTTTGGGTGCAAGATATTCAAAGGCAAACTAGGTCTATTACAATAGATTGACACTTAGGCACAAATGCAGATTTTGACAAGTGCTCAAAACAAGACATCACGAAATAACTCAAAACTTGAAATTAACGAACTAGGATGTCTTCAAATGCCTAAAAAAGAGTAATCAATACTTGACATGCATGGTAGACCTCAAAATTTTATCAAGGCAAATAGGCACAAAAATGATCATAGGGCTTCAGATTGCAAAATTTTAACATGGTACTTCAAAACCCTTACTGTGTTTTTCAGTCCCAACCGTGGCTCTGACTGTGGATGTGTGCCCTATGTGGGCATGGAGAGAAATTTCAGAATCTCATGGTACAGTAGACCACCCAAAAAGAACATCAGACTTTCTACTTTCACTTTCTCTCTTTTCTCTTTCCCCTTACTTCTCCAAAAATAGGGAACCTCTTTATTGAAAGGAAACACACCACACGACTGAAGGGAAAGCAACTATACAACATTTACATCATTTACAAAAAGCCTCAAACATCTCCACAACTAAAATCAACACTTGCCTCTGTCATAAACATGATTTTCATTTGCATTTTCTTGAGGTAAGCTGAAAGTATCATTCATATTAGTTTCACCAATTTCATGTACATCTTTAATCTCCTTTTTTGGCAAAACAAAATAGTTAACTCTCTTCATTTTCTTAGTGCATATAAAAACTAGACACACTTTCTTCATCTTGTCCACTATGAAAATATACATCAACATGCTCATGAATACTAATATCAAACTGAAATTCATCCTCATAAACTGATTTTTGCATGCTATTAATCGAAAACATAAAGTGTCCAAACTCTGCTTCACCAAATGAGTCATATATGTCATGAATTTGTAACTCACCTTGTGTATCCAACCAAAAATCAAATGAGTAATTAGACTTGTATTCACACATGTCATCAACATCAGCCTCAGAAATTACTCTACAATTTTCCAGTATATCTTCACAATCACACACTGAATTAGCAACAACATGAAAGTAATCATCATAAAACTTGTTATCACATGTCGGCTGATTTTCAACAATTACTTGATCATATCTCTCATCACCAAACACAACATTTTC
>MU223804.1:5249226-5259890 GCA_018584345.1 Thuja plicata | reverse complement strand
AGTGGGTTTAACCATGGAGGAAACTCCGTAGTTAAGCGCGCTCGAGCTGGAGTAGTACTGGGATGGGTGACCTCCCGGGAAGTCTCGGTGCTTCACCTCTGTGAGCATCACCTAGATCCAATGAGTGTTAAGTGTTCCATTCATTCTCATGAGAGATGGGTTCATGTGAACCACTACTCATGAATTACGGGTCAATGAGTTTGACTCAAAAACTACACAGTTGAATCCTGATAGCAATATCACAATTTGACTTGCTGTGGAAAAATATCTCCTACTTATTGTTGGTTCTTGGTCGTCAGTTTGAACTTGAAGTCTGTCGACGTTCCTTTGTTGAACTGTTCATTGGGTTCCCTTTGTCTGTCAGGTTCCTCTCTTTGTTGTTCTGTTGGGTTGTAGTGTTGTTACTCATCGAGTTTCCTTTACCTATTTGTCATTGGATAACACTGAATAGTGTTTTTCGGGCAACCTTGGCGTCGGGTAGTGCTATTCCCTGTTTGTCGGTGTAGTGATAACCAATGGTGCAGATCATGTTTTTCTTTGTGTATACTAATGGAAAAATATAATTCCTTCAAGTTGCACCTGAGGATTGGAAAGATGTTTCATGTTAGTAATAACAGTCCACAAGACAACTAAGAGGGGGTGAATCAGTTGTGATATATATGATTAAACATTTAATCTTTATAAACCAAAATTGCAATGCAAATGATAACACAATAAATGCCAACACAATAAAACAATAAATATTGTTGAGTAAACCTTATTAAAGGTAAAACCCCAGTGGGAATTAGCACCCACAAATAATCTACTAAGAGTATAGTATCCCTGAAAAAAATATTTATCCCTGTTAGGGGCTTATTACAACATTACAGTAGACATTCCTTGTTAGGAGACAACCCCTGTTAGGAGTCAAGAAAAGTAGTAGGCTCACTTCCTAGGCACACTTCCCAAAGAAGGTTAAAGCCACCCTCAAGGATTCACAATCCAAACAAGTGTATATATGAAATATACCATCCAGTGAGCTGTCTAATAGCAACTATCTTTGCTTGGTCAGTTTTAATGAAGTATTCTTATCACAAACTCTGCTCTACACCCAGCAGCAAAACAAGCCTCACATATTTCACTTCTCCTTCTTTTCAATCTCTTCCTCTACCACATCTTTCCAAAATAAAATATCACTGATATATACCCTATTACAATAATTCATTAGGTCAGCCAGTTAGTTTTTCCTAATACACAAATAATTAATTAGGTCAACCAATTAAAAATCAATTGCACTCCATCAGTTATGCTCCCAGATCCACAATCCACACTCACAATTCATATTACATGCTACATGTCTGAATTTGGCCACCAAATAGGTCTCCTCCAGAATACACACCACAGCTAACATCACCAAAATTCTCACACTAATTGAACACAACCCAATATTCCAAAATATTTCTACAGTCCTCCAGTAATCTTGCATCGCCTAAAATATCTTCACCAATAAGATATACCCAAAACACAGAGACCTACTCTGTCAAGCATCATAGTTATAGTCTAGAAACCCTCAAACCAGTCTTGACTAAATCAACTGTAACATCCTCAATATGTAACATAAAGCCAAGAGACCTTAGGAATAAGGTCAACACACATTCTTCTTCATATAATTCACTTTGATTATTCTAAAACATCCGTACAGTGTCCATACACTTCTTCTAGTTAAGTAACCAGTCTGTCCTCTTCCACAGAAACATATGTTGACATCAGTGACAAAACATGAATATCAACAACATGAATAGTATCCAAATCTGATATCATCCAACAATCTTCCCCTTTGGCATTGATAGAAACATATGGGAAAATCCATCAACCCAAAATCAACTCAAAAATACTTTCTCCTCTCAATAAAATCTTCTCAATATCCTGAACACAAATCTCCCCAAATAGTAGGGATTTTCACATAGATTCCTTCCCCCTTTGGCAGCAATGGCAAATGGTGACATAACTCATCTTTAATCTTCTATACCTTTTTCAAATCTTCATGTCCAACATCCAGGTGCAAGATCACCCAAATGTTCTCTAGTGTTCCTTTGATTACTCCCCCTGAGGAGTAGATCCATACATCAAGTCCAAAAAATTATTTAGGTCTGAAAGCCACTAGACTGATGCATATTTACATCAATTAGTTATCTCAAGGAGGGGCTCTGACCCCAAGCATGGGTTTTGCAAATAAATCCAATATATTTTCCTTTGTCGTAATATATTCCAATTTTATTTCTTTCTCTACTACCTTCTCCCCCAAGAAATGATACTTAATAGAAATATGTTGTCTTTGAATGCTTTACATGATTCTTTGACATATTCATTATTCTAGTGTTATCACAATGGATAACCACTAGTTCTTCAAATTATTCCAATGTCCTTCAGCATTTGTTTGATCCAAACAACTTGTGTGCAATTTATTGCACCATCAATATACTCTGATTCGGCAGTAGATTGAGCAATACAGTTCTTCTTCTTTCCCAACCAAGAAACCAACCTTTTCCCAAGGAAAAATGCACCACCACTAGTACTCTTTCTTTCTTCCACATTTCCTGCCCAATCAGCATTAGTATAAGCCTATAAAATAAAATCATCTAATTTTTCATACCATAATCCATATTTTGTTGTTCCTTTCAAATATCTGAAAATTCTTTTCACAACAGCAAGATGTGTCTCTTTGGGATCTTCTTGATACCTTGCCACAATACGAGCTGCATTAGTAATATATGGTCTAGTTTGAGTTAGATATTGTATACCACCAATCATAGATCTATACTTTGTCTGAACTACAGTTTGAGTCTCATCATTACTAGTAAGTTTATGTCCAGTCACCATAGGTGTTCCAACAGGTTTACAATCTTCCATTCCAAAACTCTTCAACATTTCCTTAAGATACTTGGTCTGAGATATAAAAATGCCATTCTTACTCTAATTAATTTGCAAATTAAGAAAGAAATTCATTTCACCAATTATTGACATCTCAAATTCATTTTCCATTTCTTTAGATAACTCTTACTCATCTTATCATTGCCTCCAAAAATGATATCATCCAACAATTTATTAAATGCTTCAAACATCATTCTAGGAAATACAACCCTCATCACAACAGAAAGCACAAAGAATATGATTCATATCATAACAAAAAGTACATTAAACCTTTCACCATAATATGATCTTGTTCTTGTAGGACCACATAGATCTATATGCACCAGATCCAACTTCCCTTTTGCTAAATAAGATTTTCTTTTAAAACTTCTTTTGGTCTACTTCCCCATAACACACTCTCTACATATAGTGTTAGTTGGCTTTACAATCTTAGGTAGATCTCTCACAACTTTTGTTATACTTGCCTTCACAATGTTATCAAAGTAAACATGAAAAAATATTCTATGCCATAGACAATTGTCATCAACCTTCGCAATAAAACAAGTAGCTTCAGATGTATTCAATTCAAATACATTACCTCTAGATTTAGTACCAGATGCAATCAAATCTCCTAATTTACTTCTGATAGATAATTTCCCATTAATGAATTTCAATTGATAACCTCTATCCACTAACTATCCAACACTCAAGAGATTATGCTTAAGTCCATCAACAAGTAATACATTGTCAGTATTAGTCTTTCCATCCAGAGAAATAGATCCTACTCCAATGATAAGTTTAGTAGTATTGTCACCAAATATAAAAACACCACCATCATATCTTTTCAAACTCACAAATTTTTTTTATCTCCAGTCATATGATGTGAACAACCACTGTCTATAACCCATTCAGATTTATTTTCAACATGAGATACTAAGGCTTTTTCCTCATGTATAGGTTCATCATCCTTTATAGCAATAAATCCAATTTCATCATAGTCACCATCATCATCAAAAATACCCTCACTAGCATAATAATACTCCTTGTCTTTAGGATACTTTGCTTTTTAAAACTTAGTTTTATGCTTTGGAACCCTTGTAGGACATCTAGATGCAAAATGACCAATCTTGTTACATCAAAAACATTTCAAAGGTAATTTTCCTTCAAATTTACCCTTACCTCCCTTCTCTCTTCTAGAGATTAATGCTACCACTTCATCTAGCTTTCTTTCTTCCTCTTATATCTGTTCCCATTCCTCAACATAGTCTCCAATATCTTCTCTCAGGTCACCATTGCTGGTGCTCGCAATTCCAGATAAGGTCTTTTTGTTCTTATGCACGGTTGCCTTGAATGCTGACTCAAGTTTAGGTAAAGTATCTCCCAATTCTATGGCCTCAAAAGTAGTTAGTTTTCCAATCAACATCTCTCTAGTGAATTTAGTTGTCAAAGGTATAATCTCCTCTATAGCTTGTACTTTGGTTCTATATGCAGGTGTCAAACATCTAAGAATCTTCACAATCACTTCTTCCTCACTGTAAGTACCTCTAGAGTTTCTAATGCTAGTAACCACTTCAGTAAGCCACTGTCCATATGCCCTAATGTTCTCTTCTTCTCTCATATTTAATGATTCCATCTCTTTCTTCCAGTTCTGTAGGTTTACTTGTTTTGTAAACTTATCTCCTTCATATAGTGCCTCTAATCTTGTCCAAATTTCATGTGTACAGTCCAAGTCTTTTACATCTTTGAATTTACCTTCAGAAAGTGTGTTGATCAATGATTCCCTTGCAATCATATTACATGAAAATAGTTTATTTTCATCTTTAGTAGCTTTCTCTAGTTCATCCTTAGTCGCTATCTTCACATCCTTCTTTGTGATCATCTAGTAGTCAAGTCCCAAACATAGCAAATGTGTTCTCATCTTGTTCTTCCAGCTGTCAAATTTTTTAGGATCAAATTTTGGACTATCCTTCATGTAGTAAGACATCTTTAGGTTCACCTCAAGCTATTAAGCTTTCTCTCTAAGAACCAGTATCTCTGATACCAATTATTAGGAATAACAGTCCACAAGAGAATTGAGAGGGGGAGGGGTGAATTAGTTGTGATATAGATTATTAAACTTTAAACTTTATAAACCAAAACTACACTGCAAATGATAACACAATAACACAATGCTTATTTTTGAGGAAACCCTGTTAAAGGTAAAACACCGGTAGGAATTAGCCCACACAAATAATTTCTAGAGAGTATAGTATACCTATTAAAATATTTATCCCTATTAGGAGCTTATTACAACATTACAGTACACAGTCCCTGTTAGGAGACATCCCCTGTTAGGATTCAAGAAAAGTAGTAGGCTCACTACCTAGGCATACTTCCCAAAGAAGGTTAAAGCCACTCTCAAGGATTCAAAATCTGAACAAGTGTATATAGAAAATATACCATTCAGTGAACTATCTGATAGCAATTGTCTTTGCTTGGTCAGTTCCAATAAAGTATTCTCATCAAAAACTCTTCTCTACATTCAATAGAAAAACAAACCTCGTAGCTTTCACTTCTCTTTATTTTTAGTCTCTTTCTCTACCAAATCTTTCCAAAAGAAAAGATCACTCATATATACCCTATTACAATAATTCATTAGGTCGACGAGTTAAGATTTCCTAATACACAAATAATTAATTAGGTCGGTCAATTAGGCTTTCCCAATATACAAATAATTGTTTAACCCCTTGCAAAGATACAGACGGTACCTATAACAATTAAACATCAATTATAGTCCATCAATTATGCTCCCAGATCTGCAATCCACACTCAAAATTCATATTACACGCTACATGTCTGAAGTCGGCCACCAAATAGGTCTCCTCCAGAATACACACCACAACTGATGTCACTAGAATTCTCATTCCAATCGAACACAACCCAATATTCTATAATATGTCTATAGTCCTCTAGTAAGCTTGCATCACGTGAAATATCTTCACCAGTAAGATATACCCAAAACACAGAGACCTTCTTTGTCAAGCATCACAGTTACAGTCCAGAAACCAGTCTTCACTAAATCAACTGTAACATCCTCAATATGTAACATAAAGCCAATCGACCTTAGGAATAAGGTCAAACCACATCCTTCTTCATATAACCAACTTTGATCATTGTTAAATATTCGTACAATGTATGTACACTTCTTCCACTCAAGTAACCAGTCTGTCCTCTTCCATAGAAATATATGTTGACATCAATGACAAAACATGAATATCAACAGCATGAATAGTATCCAAATATGATATCATCCCTCAAAATGAACCCTACAAGGATAGAGAAAATGATGGAAGACTTTAGAGTAGAGATGAGGAATGAGATAAGAAATGTGTTGACTAGATTGAGAAGGAATCCTGAGACTAGATTGAGAAGGAATCCTGAGAATGAAGAAGAATTTGAGGAGGCTACTGAAGATCTTGAGATTGTAGATACTGAGATGTTGGAGATTTGTTTCTGTGCAGTTGACTGATTGTATGTTTGTCATTGATGACAGCATATAATATACAGTAGTGATTCTATATGTACTTATCAGAATGATGATATCAAGCCTTGCATGGATATATTCAGGTTGTAGAAATGTGTAGTATGTTATGTTCATACACACAGAATTAGATATGAAGTTTCAGTTGTGTTGTGTGATTCTGTTAGAGGCAGTTATAGTTTCTGGAGTGTATCTGTACAGAGCTAATGTATTTGCATTGGTTCTTGAGTTGCGCCTATCTTCTAGATATGCATGTGTATATTCATGATTAGTTATGAGTTAACTATGTTTGGTTAAACGTGCCTATCATGTAACATCGGGATCATGTTGTTTGAGATGATTTGGTAAAGCCGACTTAGTGAAGCATCGCGTCTATTCAATTTTTGTTGCGTGGACTTAATATTGTTTGTGTGCTTTGTTAAGCTAACAAAGATGTTTTTGAACTATTTCCAAGAGCCATCATGACCTTCTACTTTAAAGAAGATACTTATAGTAGTTCATGTGTAAACACAAAGTATGAATGATAACAGAAGAGACAGAAAATGTACAGAGCAGAATATCTGTTGTGTTTCATTCATCAAGGATCTATGTGAATAAGCAGTTGAAGATTACAATACATTGGAACTGATCAAGATAGTAGGTCTACTCTCTAGTTCATCATCAGATATAGTTTATATTTTTTCTATAGAAGTTTGTAGCCTTCACCATTGAAGTAGTGAGCTTTTGGACAGTGATTCCTCACCCCTAATAGGGTTATTTTTAAAAGACTCTTAACAGGGTCAGACCCTTAACCAGGTCACTATACTTATTGCATTGTAAAGTATAACTCCTAATAGGGTTGAAATAACTTCTAACAGGGATTACTATAAACAAGTATAGTTCATTGTGGGTACTAATTCCCATTGGGGTTTTTACCATTTGGTTTCCCCATAACCAAATTGAAGTGTTTTCTATTGTGTTATCTAAATGTGTATTTACTTTATTGTATTCTAAAGTTAATAAGAGGAAAGAATTAAATTGGTTGATAACTGATTCATCCCCCCACCCTCTCTCAGTTATCCTTTGGGACTATTCTAACAATTGGTATTAGAGCCAAGTGCCTTGGAGAAGAAGCCTAACATCTTAAGGTAGATCAGATGTCTTACTTCAGAAAAGAGAGCCCTAAGTTTGATGGAGAAAATTATCTGGATTGGAAAAACAAAATGATAACCCATCTACAGTGTTTTGGTTTTGATATCTTTGGGATAGCCACACAAGAAGTTGTTATTCCCTCTTTAAAAGATCTATCAAGAGATGATGCTACTAGTAAACAAAAGGATACATTCACAGCGGATGTAGTTGCCAAAGAAGCCCTTATAAGCGCACTATCTGACAGTGAATTTTCTAAGATCAAGAAATTAGACAAGGCATACACAATATGGAAGTATTTAGAAGACATGTTTGAAGGAGATATTCAAGCAAAGAATGCACATAGGAAGACATGGAAAAATAAATACAACAATATTGAGATGTTGCCTAATGAGAACATTAGAGCCTACAATCATAGGATAAATGAAGCAGTCTCTAGAATCAAAAACAATGGTGGAGAAATATCAGAAGAAGATATAATGGACAAGCTGTTAATTACCTTAACATCATACTATGAAAACAAGATAAGTATTCTAGAGGAAACCATGAAATTCTCACAAGACTTCAAGAGAGAGACTTTGATCAGTAAAATCTCTGCATTTGAGATATCAAGATTGAAGACTGAACCTAAAAGTGAAATAGCTTTCAAATCCTCAGTCCATAGTAAGAAATCCTTACACATCTCTAGCCATAATGAGAAAGAGGAAGTTGATGAAGAACTAGAAGATATCATTGCTATGATTGCTAAAAGAGAAAAGAAAGGAAAAGGAAAATATGAAGGTAGGCTTCCATTCAAATGTTTTTCATGCAACAAGATTGGTCACTTTGCATCTAAGTGTCCCACAAGAGTCGAGAAGTTTAGATCTGATTACAGACCTAAATATAAGAAGGAATGTTACCATGCTGAAGAAGGTGTAACTAATGAAGATTCAGGAGAGGATGAAATTGTATTTGTTGCCCTTAGAGACATGGAAAAGTTGCTTGAGGGAATGGACCTTGTAGATGAAAAGGAAGAACAAGAGTTAGCCCTAATTTTTAAAGCAGACATCAGAACTAATTGGATCATTGATAGAGGATGCTCTCACCATATGACAGGTGGCAAAGATAGATCTGTTCATTTAGACAAATACAAAGTTGGTATGGTTAGATTTGGAGATAATACTCCTAAACCTATCATAGGCAGAGATTCTATCACTTTGGATGGAAAGAAAAAGACAGATTATGTTCTGTATGTTGATGGATTACATCATAACTTGCTAAGTGTTGGACAGCTACTTGACAAAGGTTATCATTTGGAGTTCAAAGAAAACAAGTGCATCATTAAAAACAAGGATGGAACCATGATTGCATCAGGATCCAAAACAAAAGGTAATATTTTTCAGCTCAATTCAGATGTAAGTTATTTTGTTGCAAAAGTGGATGACAGTTGGTTATGGCACAAGAGACTCTGTCATATCAATTTTGATAACATAGTAAAGATAAGTAATTTCAAGGCAGTCAAAGATCTTCCAAGTATAGAAAGACCAATTGACACAATGTGTAGGGAATGTGTTATGGGAAATCATGTAACGAGTTCTTTCAGAAACAAGCAGAACTCAGCTAAAAACAAATTGGACCTAGTGCATAAAGATTTATGTGGTCCTATCCAAACAAGATCATACTATGGAGAAAGGTATTTTATGTTGTTTGTTGATGATTATTCAAGGATGATGTGGGTTGAATTCTTAAAAGAGAAGTCTAAAGCCTTTGATAAGTTCAAAATATTCAAAGCTAAGGTTGAGAATGAATCTGGATTAAAACTGAAATGTCATGGAATAAAAATATAGTTGAGTGCTCCTAGAACCCCTCAACAAAATGGGATTGCAGAAAGGAGGAATAGGATTATACTTGATACAGTGTGCACTATGATGATTGAAGGAAAAGTTGCGCACACATATTGGAGAGATGCAGTAAATACAACATTCTATACTATCAACAGAACTCAATTGAGGCCAAGCGCAGATAAGACACCCTATGAACTTTGGTTTGGTAATGTACCTATAGTAAAGTATTTCATAATTTTTAGAAGCAAATGCTACATCAAGAGAGATGATGGTGTTGGTAAGTTTGATGCTAGAAGTGATGAAGTTATTTTCCTTCGTTACTCTACAAAAAGCAATGCATACAGATGTTTCAATTTGAGATTGAAAAATATAATTGAAAGTAATCATATAAAAATTGATGATAAATTTATGGTTCAAGAGAGGTACTATGAATATGCACCTATGATTGAAGATGAACCCAGACCTAGTAGCAAAAATACTATTATTGAAGAAATGTTTGATTGCATTGATGTCTCATGCAATGACCCTGAATCAAGCAAAGAAGAATCACATATTATATAAGAAGAAGTAACACCTAAGGTTCCTAAATTCACATCTAGATACCACTCTAAAGATGATATCATTGGAGATCATAGCAGTAGTGTTTTGACCAGATCAAAAGAAAAAAGTCTAACAATGGATGAAGAGGTATGTTTACTTTCATAGTTTGAACCTTTAAGTGTTGAAGATGCTTGTAATGATTCTGATTGGAAGAATGCAATGAAAGAAGAATTAGATTAGATAATTAAGAATGAGACATGGGAATTGGTTCCTAGACCCAGTGACAAAAATGTGATTGGAACAAAGTGGATCTTCAGAAACAAGATGAATGAAGAAGGTACGGTAGTAAGAAACAAAGCAAGATTGGTATGTAAAGGATATGCGCAGAGAGAAGGAATAGAATACACTGATATATTTTCCATTGTGAGCAGACTAGAAGCCATTAAATTGTTCTTGGCCTATAAAACATTCAAAGACTTTAAAGTTTATCAAATGGATGTAAATTCATCTTTTCTAAAAGGTGACTTGAAGGAAGAAGTCTACATAGAACAGCCTGAAGGATTTAATCTTTGAGATAAGCCAGACACGGTATGCAGATTGAAGAAAGCACTCTATGGTCTTAAACAGGCCCCAAGATCTTGGTATGAGAGACTTGATGGTTATCTTACCAAGATTGGATTCAAGAAAGGTGTAGCAAATTGTAACCTATTCACAAGAGAGACACCTGATGGATTACTACTAGTTGCCATATTTGTTGATGACAT
>MU223804.1:5206605-5246598 GCA_018584345.1 Thuja plicata | reverse complement strand
TAAATAATTCACCCCCCCCCCCTCCTCTTACTTATCCCTTGGGACTATTCTAACATGAGATCCCTGCAAATGAGGAAATATTTTTGAGATCTATGACACAAGTAAGTAAAATTCATATGATGGATGTTTCTATTTTCATCGTCTCTTTACATCTTGAGGATTTGATAGATTGGATTAGAGAACTAGAAGACTATTTTGAGATTGAATACATTAGAGATCCATAGAGGGTTAGGTTAGTAGAAAACTAAACTGAAGGGTCATGCTGCCTTATGGTGGAAGGAATTATAGAAAGCTAGGGAGGAGTATGGTGATATTAAATCTCTAGATGGAAGGTAATTATTTCTAGGTTAAAAATTAAATATATTCCCAAGGATTACGAATTAGAGTTCTTCAAGAAGTTGCAGTATGTGAGGCCAAAAGACATGGGTGTGGGGGAATACACGAAATAATTCTATAAGATGACTATTAGATTTGGTCACAAGGAAGTATCTAAGGACAAGGTAGCTAGGTATGTTAATGGTCTAAGATTTAACATTTAGAATGAGTTGAGTATGTTTATTATTTCTACTATTGAAGATGCTTATCAGTATGCATTGAGAGAGGAAGATAAGTTGAAGAAAAGAGAAAGTAACCCTAGAGCAAGAGAGAAACAAGCTAGCAGCAATGGAAAAGAGAAAAAAACCATTGAAGTTGAATCTAATCATAGAATACCTAGAAGAGGGGATGGTAGAAAGGAGTTCAAAGGTACTTGTTTCAAATGTGGTGGCATAGGACATAGGTCTTTTCAATGTTTTGAAGGATACAGTAAGAACATGGGAAAATAGAATCTTATGGCACATGAGGAAAAAACTACTGATGAATTGGTGGTTAATGAAGTATAACTTGAGATAGGAGAGTCTATTATGCTTAGGATAGTTATGTTGAGTAAGAAGGAAGTTGAACCTTTCCAAAGGAAGAAATATTTTAGGACTGTTTCCAAATCACAAGGTAAATGTTGTAAGGTTTTTAAGGACAGTGATAGTACTGACAACTTGGTATCATAAGAAATGGTGCAGAATCTTGGATTGAAGAGGCTTAAACATCCATGTCCTTATGGGATAGATTGGTTTTCAGATAAACACATGATGGAGGTGAAAGAACAATGTTTGGTTAATTTTAGAATTTGACCTTATAGAGATGAAGTGTTATGTGATTTGGTGTCTATGAGTACTGGCAAGTTCTATTGGGAAGACCTTGGCAATTTGATAGAGGAGCTATTCATGATTGCAGAAGAAAATTGGTCACAATAGAGAAGGATGGAAAAAATTTTACTTTATTTCCTTTGAGGGAAGAAGAGGGGATAAGTTCAAGGAATTTGAGTATGGTGAATATTTATTGTTCAAAGAAGCAAACTACAGAGGCTAGAATAGATCATAAGAAGGATCATGAAGGTATCTCTAATGAAGGAAAGTTGGTATCAGATTATAAGAAGGGTAAGGTAAAGTAGTAGAAGACTTTTTTTGCTAGACAGATGAAGGTTTGTAATAGAGGTAGATTAGTTATGAAAAATAGAGGAGGTAGTGATCGAAGTTCTAGTGTTGATAGAAGATATGAAAGAGTGAGTACAAAGAGGATTAAGTTTAAAGGTCTGGCAAAGCATAGTGTAGAGGCATAGAGATAGAGAGTTGTAGATAAAGAGGATGTTTGGATTGAAAAAAGTATGGGATTTAAGTTCCATGACTTGTCAAATATTCATAAGTTTCTCTTATGGAATATTTTATTGTACCTAGGGTGTCTGATGTAGGAACATCTTAAGATATTTGCAATCTTGCATCAAACAAAAATATTTGTATTTTCTTGTTTAATCATCCTAGTGCTTTGGTTGGCAGTCCATCTATGCTTGTTCTTTTGTGTTTCACTAATGACACTATGTTCTTGGTTTCATCCCAGAGATTATCCTATGATAACACATCATTCTGAAGTTATGGAAGATTCTCTGTAGGACTTTCATGTTCTTCATTTTCCTGGTTGGTTGTTTTGTTTTCAATTATTTCCCAATCTTTTGGTTGGATTCTCTATTTTCAATCATGCCAGATAATTTTTATGTTTGAGGCTGACATTATTGTGTGGTCGCATCTCTTAATTTTTATTGGAGACTATTCCTAAATATTATTAGGAATAACAGTTCACCAACACAACTGGGGGGTGAATCAATTGTGAGATAGATTATTAAACATTAAGCTTTATAAACAAAACTTTAATCCAAATGATAACACAATAAATTCCAACACAATAAAACAATCCTTTGTTTTCGAGGAAACCCTATTAAAGGTAAAACCCTGGTGGGAATTAGCACCCAAAAATAATATACTGAGAGTATAGTATCCATGTTAAAAGATTTAGCCCTATTAGGAGCTTATTGATGCATTATAGTATATAGTCCCTGTAAATGGACATACCTTATTAGGAGTCAAGAGTAACAATGGGCTCATTGACTAAATAAGGTTAAATCCACCCTTAGGACTTATAGTCCAAAATACAAGTGTATATAGGAAATATACAATCCAGTGAACTGTCTGATAGCACATGTCTTTGCTTGGTCAGTTCCAATGAAGTACCATATTCACATCCTTTTCTCTACATCTAGCAGACAAACAAGTTTGCAACTTCCACACTTCTCTCTCTCTATCTCATACTCTATTTTCTTTTCAAAAAGATCTCTCATATATACCCTATTACAATAATTAATTAGCTTGGCCAATTAGGCTTTCCCAATATAAAAATAATTACTTATCCTTTTGCTAAGATACACACAATACCTATAACAAGTAAACATCAATTACAATTCATCAAATATAATCCAAGATCTGTAATCTATGCTCACAATCTATAATACATGCTATATCTCTGAAATCGTCCACAAATAGGTCATCTCTAGAACACACACCACAACTGACATCACCAAGAGTTCTAAAACTTGTGAAACATTTAAAACATTCCTTATTATGTCTTCTGACATTCCTTAAGCTCGCATAACCTGAATCCATATCGCTCGTAAGTTATAGTAAAAACATAGAGACTAACTCTGTCAAAGATCATTGTCACTATCCAGTACCTAGTCTTCACTAAAACATATGTAACTGATCTAATAGACAATATTAAGTCATGCAACCTTAGAAATAAGATCACCAAACATCATTGTAAACATCATCATCTTTTCTCATTCTGAATCAAATGTACAGTACCCGTACACCTCTATTAGTCATCAAGTAATAGTAATAACTAGTCTATTCTACCTCCATAGATACATATGTTGACATTAGTGACAAAAAATGAATGCCAACAACATCATGAGAAACGAATTCTGAAAATCTCCCCCTTTGGATTTGATGTAAACATATGGTAAAATCCATTTGATGACATTATTTTTCCATTAGTACACTTATTGAAAAACATTGATAGAGATCATCGATACAAGCATTACCGACGGACTACAAGCATTACCGGTGGACCAAAAGAATTATTGGAAAATAAAAATCATACCTAACAGATCACAGTGTCACACAAAAATGCTAAGTATGGAATTGACCAACGAACACTAGCAAGTGTTGCACCGACGAAGTGAACAAGACATCATTGACGAGTCAATAACATAACACAAAGATCATCACCGATGATACAAGTTTTGAGAACAAAACCGACAGAGCACAGAAAAGGCATACCCAATGAACAATTCAAGAAAGGAACACTGACGGTAAAGAAAAATGACCGTCAGAACTGACAGTCAGTTAGAAAACCCACAAAAAGTGGATCTGAGTTTTACACGTCAAATAAAGCATTGTAATTCTATTTATAGATTTTTAATTTGTTTTAAATCATAACTTGAGGGTCAAGCAAGCTTTATTTAAATGTTTTAAAGCATCCTAATGGATCTAAAACATATCTAACTAAAGATCAAGGTAAAGTTGTAAACCTTGGATCTAGAGTTAACTTGTGAAAGCGTGAATCAAGAATTGAACTAAGATCTAGTATAAATTGATGTTCAATAAATTGTGAATGATGAATTTCATTGTTGTTGAAAGCCACAAAGATCATCTAAGGAGCAGAAGGCAGAATTCATGCAAAGTTCAGAAACAGATCACATCAGTTGTCAAGAACACACAGAGGCTACCGACAAGCAGAGAAAGGTATTATTCAATCATGGAAAGATGATTAATCATACATAGGAAGCTTTATTAGATCTGTTATCAGCAATAGGAGATTGCACACATCATCAGATCAAAGACTTATGTAGTTTCATTCTGACAAGTGCATCACATCTAAAATCCTTTTGTAGAAGGTGGACTTAACCGTTCTTTACAAATCTCTTAACAATGTTGCTAAAGCTTCAAATGAAGTAGATCTTAATAAGTCTCCACTATAATACTCCTAACAGGGTAGGTCATCATAAGTGACCAATTGTAAGCCTTAACCAGCCCCTTCTTATCTTTAGATAGTGAATTCTTGTGGGTAACAATCCCCACCGCAGTTTTTACTTCCTAACAGAATTTTTTTGTGATATCATATCTTGTGTCATGTGTTATCAATTTTCATGAATGTTTCTTTTATGATTACATACTAAAGAACTTATGATATGATTGCATATACATAAAGAAAGATGAACAGTTAGATAACATAATTTACAAACTGATGATTAAGGGTTAATGGGCTAACGAATAAAAAATTTAGAGGTACTGATTCACCCCTCCCCTCTCAGTGCATCATTCTAATATAATTTCAAAAATTGGTATCAGAGCTAAGTCTCTCTCTTGAAAAGCTTAAAGACTTAAGAGAAAATATCAGAGAAATGGAAAAGTAAATACTGGACAAGACTATTGAGAATGAGCAATTGCAGATGCAGATTAACTATGAGCAGTATAAAGAGGCGAGAATCAACTTAAGAAAACTTCTTGATGAAAGAAATATTATGGCAACTAGGCTGAATGAGAAAGACTACAAAGAATTAGAAATACAAGATTACTTTGATATAGCAGAATCATCAACATCAAGCAAAGCTTCAGACGCATCAGTAGAAGAAATCACAAGTCTACAAGAGGTCAATCTACATCTAATAGTTCAAATCAAGATGCTGAAAATCAGTCAAGAGACTCAAATGGTGAAGATGATTGATGTCATGAATGATGCAAGAAAAGATGAAAATGAAATAACACTAGCCATTGACGATAGGAGGAAAATAATAGAGAAGTTGCAAGAGAAAGAATCATAAATTCAAAGACTAACTGAGCATCACCATGAGGTTACCATCCAGATTATACTTATGATTCAAGAAGAAAATAGATTAAACATAGAACTCATTGAAAGAATAAAGATCATCGGTGAGCTAAGAGAAGAGAATGAAAAATTAAAGCATGAAATCAAAGTCCAGATTCAACACAATGAATTAATCAAAAAGGCTAAAGAAAGCAACAAAAGAATGGATGATTTTCTTGATGGACAGAGAAGAGTAACAACTACAAAGGATTAGGGTACAATAAAAATGGTGAATCTTCAAATAAACCAAAGCAAAGGAATGCTTTCACAACCCCAAGATCCAAGAAGCTGTCATGCAATCACTGTGGAAAACCATGCCACACTTTAAACATTTGCAGAAGCAAAATGAAAGGTATTTCTCAAGTACAATCTACTTTCATTGGTAATTGTTATAAATGTCAAAAGAAAGGACACAAGGCATATGAATGCAGATCCAAAGTAACAAATCCAAAGAGGAAAACTTACATGGACAAGTACTATCCTACCTGCAAGATGAATGGGCATACACATGAGGAGTGCTAGAAAAAGAATAACAAGGCCTGGACACCAAAAGAAATGGATAATAGCCACAAACCAACAAGAGTAGGTAACTCATATGTTTGGGACTATAACACATGGGTAAACTACACATCATGTGGAAGGTATGGTCATATTTCTGCCAACTATATGAGAAAGTGGGCCAGAAGGTCAAGAGGTTGGACCAATCCAGGTATGGCATGTTTACATTGCCATAAGGTTGGACATGTGATAAAAGATTGCAAAGACCGACTGATAGACACAAGTACATATCCCAATGGAAATACCATTGATGACATCAAGAGAATGAGAGACAAGATGTGGGTAAAATCCACAAACACTGAAGGTGCTGGAACAAGCAATGCACATTGTGACACCCCATCCAATAGATCCGGTGACATCACTACATCCAACTAGAATGCACAAGTATGTATGGAACTGCATTATGAAAAGTTACATTATACATTGGTTCCATTTCACATAGTTCATATTGTAATATTATCATGAATAAAGATGCAATATATTGTTATTTACTAAACTATTGAAAAGCAACCATTGGTTATTGGGCACAAATTGTATCGGTAAACACACACAGAAAAGTTTGCACTACTTACCAGAATGTATCAGTCATTACACAAGCTAAGTATAAACCAATGGACATCAGTGAACCTTGAATCATCAAAAGCATTCACATTCACAGGCAAGCACAAAGAACCCGTAAGTAATCACACTCACCGACCACACTTTTTTATTTGTGAAAAGCCCTAAATTTCTGCAATGCGATGGCATTGACTTCTAGAGTTGAGAAGATTAAGGAAAACAAGGTGAAATCTTTCAATCTTATTAGCAGAGGCTCTTGTGTTGAACCCAAGTTCAATCTACACCCAAAAATTGCTTCACAACCTGATGATTCTAGAGCATTCTCCAGAATCCCACCTAGGGTTTTACTGGTAGAGGACGTAAGGTCCTATATTCACTGCAAGATCTCAGAAATAGGAGATCTAAACCTAGATAATGCCTACAAGGCACTATGTGATGATGCTAGAAAGCTCAAAGAAGAGCATAAACATATGGAAGTAAAGGGACTCACGAATGTACTGCATTTTCCCAAGGTCTTCAAAATAGAGTGGATAAATATTGTTCTTAACAAAATGCACAATAAGACTTTATGGATTAATAAGCCAAAACCAATAACTAAGGATGGTATTCACATAGTTACTAGTTATCCTACAACCAATAAACCACAAGCTCACAAGCACCCATCCCTGGAAGAAGTGGAAAAATTGATTGGTGCTAAATCGGATAAAAGAGCACTAAAGGTCAATATCATTACCGACGTAGAGCTAAAGTTTGGAGCATGTGTTTTTGGATACAAAATCTTCCAAGCAAGTAGAATGAATAGCATATCTAGTACTTCTATGAGCCCAACATACAAGATTATCAAACAGGGAAAGAAGATGGATCTTGCAGAGATCTTGTTACATCAACTGGAGGAGAACATGTGCACAATAAGATCTTCAAGGACAAACACTTGTAAGTTTTGTTCCCTCATAATGTGCATATTCTTTTACTTTGAAGAATACTTTCCTTCCATAGGAAAAGTTGTACGGGACACAAGCAGGCCCATAACCATTCAGATAGGTGAATTCATAGAATCACTAGGAACATATTTTGATAATGTTATGCATGAGTATTTCAAAACTATTAAGGAAATGCTACAAGCCAGAAAAAGAATTCCTGAAAATCTGATAGAGGAACATAAAGAGAACATATGTTTTATGGTAGATACTAACTTCACATACATACAAGCAATAGTACCTAGGAAGTCATGGCTCACAAAAATTAGAATATAAAATCAAGGTAGGACTAGCCAAGGAGTGCATTGAGGCACTATTAAATGAACCAATGGACAAAAAGCAACTAAGATTTGGCACCTATGAAGAGGCCAAATAGAAGATTAAAATAGATCTTGTTATCAAGAAAGTTGTAAAACAGTCAGGCAGAATGGTGAAGAACTTGAAAAATCAATTGAATATATCTTCTGAAGGTGAAGAGGAATAAGAGGGTAAGGAGGAAATCACCAAGGACTAGCTACCCATCAGTGACACAACAGAGAAAAATAAATCAGAGGAAGAGGAGTCTGATTCACCACCTCCTCCTCTACCTAAGAAATCAAGAACAAGGAGTCAGACAGCAAAGGATGCAACTCCTTCTCCCATGGTAAAAGGAAAGGTCTATAAAAGGAAACCTGAAACATCAAAGGAAAAACAACCAGTCAAAAAACCTATCAAAAGGAGAAATTTGCTCATACATCTGAGGATTTAGAGGACACAGCTATGGATGAGCCTGAAATTGCAATCAAACAAGAAAATGAAACAGCAAAGGCAACATCAACCACTGAAAATATTGATGAAATATGTAAGTACATTTCTGAAGCATCATCTATTGGACATCCTAAGATTAGGAAATGGTTGAGATGGGATTCAGTAGAATAGAATAAAATTGAAGATGCTATTATAGCTAAAAATGTGTAGACATTATTATGTCCCACTTTAGTTCACTACACGTGATGTACCTCAAGAACTGTTAATTAGATTATCTTCTAGGTTCACATTTGCGCTACACGAGGAGAAGAGGATAAGAGAAAGAGTACTTGTTTTTCTTATGCCTCCTGAATCAAAAAGGGAATAAATTAATGAAATCATGGAGAAATATGATAAAAATTCCTTACCCAAGATGAGAGCTTATAAATTTCTTGAAGAGAAATTCATAGAACTAGAGAAAGAAGCTCATGATAAGTGGAGCAAGATACTCAATCCTTCTAAGGAGAGCAGTGATGAGAAGGAAAATGTCACTCAGGGAGATAACTCACAAGCTAAGTTAGATAGTGAAGAAGTCCAAATAACAAGCCAGAAATAGGTCGATATTATAGATGAAGAATGGCCTAAAGACAGTGAGAACAATCAAGTACCAACAAGTCCCATCCACATCAGCTTAGAGGATGAAGAAGTTACCAAAGAAGAGTTAACGATAAAAGGTAACTTAGATGATGATATAAATGATGAATCATGGTTAGACAACATTGTCAATACCACTACAGGACAAGACCCTGCAATAGAAGTACAAAAGGATAAAGATAAAAATATTGCAAAGGGAAATATCGATGGATAGGATACAGCTATTGACATTGCAATAGTCAATACACCGTCAAATATGAATATATTAATAGATTCTATTGATATTCAATCAAGTCAGGAAAAATCATCTAAGAAAGATGATGATATACCCAAGGATATGGGTACCAATGAAAACAAAGATGCATCCAACACTCACAAGGATACAGATACCAAAATGAAGGATGCAACCGAAAACCAGCAAGAAGTGTTGAAAGATCAAAACAAAGAGGCAGATAACAAAACTGAGGATACCATGAGACAGGGTGAAGAAAAAGATAAAAGTGAAGGAGTCAAGAAGGATGAAGGCACAAAACTCAAAGAAGATATATCTATTGATACACCTGAGGAAAATGAGGAGACATCTTCACCAAACCAGCCAGTGGACTCAGAATAGATACAAAAGGACACTTCATCTTCTTGACCCTCACCTACCAGGTCCACCCAATCTCAAGTTTTACAAATGGTAGTACATCAATTTTCCACCCAGCCAAAGAAGAAGAAGAAGAAGAAGAAGAAGAAGAAGAAGAAGAAGAAGAAGAAAACATTGAAGAAAGACATCTTGGTTGTTACATTGGATGAAGTAATAGAAGTCCCAAACTAGGATATCACTACTTTGGATAGTGATAAACTTCAAGAGTTTGGAGTGCTATGTCAACGAAAAGCCATTCAAAATAAAATGATACAAGAACACAGGGAAACAATGGCACTTGACAAAGCAAGAGACATACTACAACAACTTGTTCCTGAGGTGAAACTGGAACAAAATGCTAAAGTTAAGGAACAAATAGTTGTTCTCACCGACACAATCATAGACCAGAATATAGATGCAGAACAAGCTATGGAAGAACAAGCAGAGAAGAAGTATCAAGACAAGTTAATTGATCAAATCAGCCAAGAAGTGGCGGTGAACAAGGTAAAGCTCTCTAAGCTAACTGATCAATTAGAGCCTATGATTGCTAAGGCAATTACCTTAGTTTAAAAGATGTGCACACTTGAAAAGTTTACAAAGGAAAATAGTGACAACTTAGCAGAGATAGATTCTAATGTCACAGCAAGTGCACAAAGCCTAACCTCAAATGCAAAAAGTATCAAGGTGCATCATGACATAGTCATTGAGGCTAACAGGCTAAGGAAAGAGATATGGGATGCTGAAACACAACTAAGAGGTGATATTATAGAGCTACAGGCACACATATTACCTAATCTTACTATTCTACAGCAGCATATTTTTGAATCAAGAAACCTTATTGCAACCCTTGAGATGTTTGTAGTAGACAGCATCTATGATATACATGTAAGGATATCACTTGAGCACATGGCTCTAGAAATGCTGAAGGATAAATGGGAAAAGATGACAGAGGAGACAAAGTCCTCACATTCCCATCTTTTTGAACAGTTATAAGTACCTTTGCCTTTATTATCAAAAAAGGAGGAATAGACAGGACAGGACATATATATTGTATGTACAAAATAAAGATAGCTATGTACAATATATCAAACAAAAAGGAGAGTACATATGTATATATACTTACACTTATCAGCATATACATAGGGGGATTCAATCAAATGAATAAGGAAGGAGTATACATAGGTGTACATACTAATACATTCAGTATGTTGCACATATCATGTTTTTGATACTAATGTCAAAGGGGGAGATTGATGACATTATTTTGCCAATAGTACACTTAGTGAAAAACATTGACAGAGATCATCAGTACAAGCATTACCAGGAGACTAAAAGCATTACCGACGGACCACAAGTATTACCGATAGACAGCAAGAATACCCGAGAGATCACAGTGTCATGTGAAAATGCTAAGTATGGAATTGACCGACAAACACTGACAAGTGTTGCACCGACGAAGTGAACAGGACATCATTGATGGGTCAATAACATAACATAGAGATCATCACCGATGATACAATTTTTGAGAACAAAACTAATAGAGCACAGAAAAGGCATACCCAACAAATATTTCAAGAAAGGAACACCGACAAAAAAGAAAACAAACTGTCAAAACCAACAATTAGTTAGAGAACCCGCAAAAAGTGGATCTGAGTTTTACACGTTAAATGAAGCATTATAATTTTATTTATAGAGTTTTAATTTGTTTTAAATCATAACTTGAGGGTCAAGAAATCTTTTTGTAAATGTTTTAAAGCATCCTAATGGATCTAAAACATATCTAACTAAAGATCAAGGTAAAGTTGTAAACCTTGCATCTAGAGTTAACTTGTGAAAGCGTGAATCAAGAATTGAGCTAAGATCTAGTATAAATAGATGTTCAATCAATTGTGAATGATGAATTTCATTATTGTTGATAGCTACAAAGAGCGTCTAAGGAGCATAAGGTAGAATTCATGAAAATTTCAAAAATAGATCACATCAGTTGTCAAGAACAAACAGAGGCTACCGAAGTGCAGAGAAAGGTATTATTCAATCATGGAAATATGATTAATCATACATAGGAAGCTTTATTGGATCTGTTATCAGAAATAGGAGATTTCACACATCATCAGATCAAAGACTTATGTATTTGCATTCTAACAAGTGCATCACATCTAAAATCCTTTTGTAGAAGGTGGACTTAACCGTTCTTTACAAATCTCTTAACAGAGTGCACACTTAACAGTGTTGGTAAAGATTCAAACAAAGTAGATCTTAATAGGTCTCCACTGTAATACTCCTAACAGGGTAGGTCATCAGAAGTGACCAATTGTAAGCCTTAACTAGCCCCTTCTTATCTCTAGATAGTGAAGTCTTGTGGGTAACAATCCCCACCGCAATTTTTACTTCCTAACAAAAGTTTTTTGCGATATCATATCTCGTGTCATGTGTTATCTATTTTCATGAATGTTTCTTTTATGATTACATACTAAAGAACTTATGATATGATAGCATATACATAAATAAAGATGAACAGTTAGATAAGATAATTTACAAACAGATAATTAAGGGTTAATGGGCTAACCAAGAAAAGTTTTAGAGGTTTTGATTTACCCCTCCCCTCTTAGTACATCATTCCAATATAATTCCAACACCGTCAACCCAAAAGTACTCTCTCAATACAATCTTCTCAATATCCTCAACACAGCTCTCTCTAAATAGTAGGTATTTTCTTATAGAATCACTCCCCCTTTGAAAACAATGGAAAAGGGTGCCATAAATCTTCTTCTTCCTTCTACAAGGTGTATCTTTTTCAAATCTTCATGCTTTCAATAACCAAGAAAAATCACCCAAATATGTTCTATAATGTTCCTGCGATCACTCCCCCCAAGGAGTAGATCCATACATCAAGTCCAAAAAAATGATATAGCTCTGAAAACCACTGGACTGATGCATTCCTTCATAAATTTAGTTCTCATAAGGAGGATCTTTCACCCCAATCATACCTCTAAGATACTCAAAATAATCCTTTGTCAAAGGTTTTGTAAATATATGTACTATATGTTCCTTTGTGTTGATATACTCCAATCTGATCTCCTTCTCTACTACCTTGTCTCTCAAGAAATGATACTTGATGGAAATATGTTTATTCTTTGAATGCATTAATGGATTCTTCGACATGTTCACTGTGCTAGTATTATCAAAATGGATAACCATTGTCTCTTCAAAAATTATTCCAATGTCCTTCAGCATTTGTTTCATCCAAACAATTTGTTTACAATTTATAGCAGAAGCAACATACTCAGATTCAATAGTAGACTGAGCTATACAATCTTGCTTCTTACTTAACCATGAAATTAGCCTTTTTCCTAGGAAAAATGCTCCTCCCCTTGTACTTTTTCTATCATCCACACTACCTTCCCAATCAACATCAATATATGCATGTAAGATAAAATCATCAGATTTTTCATACAATAATCCATACTCTATTGTTCCTTTCAAGTATCTAAAAATTCTTTTCACAGTAGCAAGGTGTGTCTCTTTAGGATCCTCTTGGAATCTTGCCACAATTCCAACTGCATTAGCAATATCTAGTCTGGTGTGAGTTAGATAGTGTAGAGCTCCAATCATTGAATTGTACTTTGTCTGAAAAACACTTTGAGTTTCATCATTATTAGTAAGTCTGTAACCAATCACCATGGGTGTCCCAACAAGTTTACAATCTTCCATTCCAAATTTATTCAACATTTCCTTAAGATACTTGGTCTGAGAAATGAAAATACCATTCTTGTTATGATTAATTTGCAATCCAAGGAAAATTTTCATCTCACAAATCATTGACATTTCAAATTCATTTTCCATTTCTTTAGAGAAATTTTTACTCATTTCATCATTTCCTCCAAAAATAATATCATCAACAATAACTTCAATGATTAGAATTCCATGTTTACTAGTTCTTAAGTACAAATTATTGTCTGCATTACCTTTTTAGAAGCCAAGAAAAAGTAGATACATGTCCAATCTTGCATTCAATGCTCTTGGTTCTTGTTTAAGTCCATACAAATATTTCTTCAACTTGGAAACCATGTCTTCATCTTTCGTCAAAGGAAATCCGTTAGGTTTCTCAATGTATACCTCTTCCTCTAGATCTCCATTCAAAAATGCAAGTTTCACATCCATCCAATATACCTTAAAATCTTTATGTACAGCATAAGAAATAAATAATCTTACTGCTTCCAACCTAGCAATAGGAGCAAATGTTTCTTCAAATTCTATGCCTTCTTGTTGTGAGTAGCCTTTACAAACCAATCTTACTTTATTTCTTACCACTATTCCTTCCTCATCCATTTTGTTTCTAAAAACCCACTTAGTTCTTATAACATTCTTGTTTTTAGGTCTTGGAACCAATTTCCAAGTGTTTTTATTCTTTATCTTCTCTAATTCTTCCTGCATAGATTTAGTCCAAGATTCATCTCTACATGCCTCATCAGTATATTTCGGTTCAACTTGAGAAATCAAAAAAATTTCATCTCTTAATTTTGATCTTGTCATCATTCATCTATTTGCATCTCCAATAATTTGATCTTTAGGATGGTTTTTATTAACATACCTCAAAGTCTTAGGAATTTCAGTAGGATCATTTGAGTCATCTTGACATACCTCGATCTCACAGTCAATCTGAAAAGGTTCTTCTTGATCTTTGTAGTCTAATTACAGTCATACATTCTCTCTTGAATCTGGAACTTTTCATCAATCCTCACATTATCAATTTCAATCATCTCCCTCAATATCAGATTGAAACATTTATAGGATTTTCTTTTAATGGAATAACCAAGGAATATCCCTTCACTTCTAGCATCAAACATTCCTATCTTTTCATCTCTTTTGATATAGCATTTACTACCAAATTTTCTAAAATATTTCACAGTAGGAGTATGATTAAACCATAATTGATAAGGAGTCTTACTTGTACCTTCTCTGATCTTAATTTTGTTAAAGTATACACAACAGTACCAACATCTTCTCTCCAATGAACATGTGATACATTTCCTTCTAGCAACATCTAATATTGTTTTGTTTCTTCGCTCTGCTATCCCATTTTGTTTTGGTGTCCTAAGAGAAGATGTTTGTCTATATATTTGATGTTATTTGTAGTAGGTATTGAACAAATATGAAGTAAAATCACCACCTCTATCAGATCTCAAAAATTTTATCTTTAAGCCTGATTCATTCTCAACTTTTTCTTTGAATATTTTAAATTTTTCAAATGCCTCTGATTTATCTCGTAGAAATGTAACCCACATCATCCTAGAAAACTCATCAACAAAAATTATAAAGTACCTTTCACTATAGTAAGATCTTGTTCTTGTAGGACCACAGAGATCAGTATGCACTAGATCCAACTTCCCTTTTGCTGAGTAAGATTTTCTTTTAAAACTGCTTCTAGTTTTCTTCCCCATTACACATTCTCTACACATGGTGTTAGATGGTTTCACAATCTTTGGTAGGTGTCTAATTGCATTTCATACTTTCCTTCACAATATTATCAAAGTTAACATGACAAAATATTCTATGCTATAACCAACTGTTAGCTACCTTCACAACAAAACAAGAAGCCTCATATGTATTTAATTCAAATACATTACCTCTTGATTTAGTACCAGAGAGTGATCAAGTCTCCAAACTTACTTCTGATAGAACATTTCCCATCAATGAATTTCAATTGGTAACCTTTGTCCACTAGTTGTCCAACACTCAATAAATTATGCTTAAGTACATCAACAAGTAATACATTGTCAGTATTGGTCTTTCTATCCAAAGATATAGATCCAACTCCAATGATAAGATTATGAGTATTGTCACCAAATCTCACAACACCACCATCATACTTTTTTAGTTTAACAAACTTATTTTTATCTCCAGTCATATGGTGTGAACAACCATTGTCTATGACCCATTCAGATTTATTTTCAACATGAGATACTAAGGCTCTTTCTTCATGTATAGGTTTATCATCCTTGATAGCAATAAATCCAATTTCATCATAATCAATAGTATCATCATCATAAACACCTTCACTAGCATAATAACATTTCTTATCCTTTGAATAATTAGGTTTATAAAACTTAGATTTATTCTTTGGAACCCTTGTAGGACATCCAGATGCAAAATGACCTATCTTATTGCACCAAAAACATTTCAGACGTAATTTTCTTTCAAACTTACCCTTGCCTCTCTTTTATCCTCTGGCAATTAGGGCCACAATTTCATCTAACTTTCTTTCTTCTTCCTGTATATGTTCCCATTTATTAGCATATTCATCGAGCTCTTCTCTCAAGTCACTATTGTTGGTGCTCGCAATTATTGATAAATTATTTTTAATTTTATGTACAGTTGCCTTGAATTTTGTCTCAACTTTAGGTAATGAATCTCCTAGCTCTACATCCTCAAAGGTAGTTATTTTTTCAATCAACATCTCTCCGTTGAAATTCACTGTCAAAGGTATGATCTCTTCTATAGATTTCACTTTGGTTTTGTATACAGGTGTCAGGGATCTAATAATTTTTGCAATCACTTCTTCCTCACTGTAAGTGCCTGTAGAGTTACTGATGCCAATAACAACTTTAGTAACTCTCAATACATATGCTCTAATATTCTTGTCATCTCTCATTTTCAGCGTTTCCATCTTTGTCTTCCAGTTATGTAACTTCCCCTGCTTTGTAAACTTGTCTCCTTCATACAGTGCTTCCAATCTTGTCCAAATTTCAAGTGCAGAATCTAAATCTTTTACCTCTGTGAATTCACCTTTAGAAATCACACTAATAAATGCTTCTCCTACAACCATGTTGTATGAGAATATCTTCTTTTCTTCATTAGTAGCCTTATCTAGTTCATCCTCATACTTCATCTATACATTATTCTTTTTTATCATCCAGTAGTTGATTCCCAAGCATAGAAAATGTCTTCTCATCTTGTTCTTCCAACTGTCAAAGGTTTCAAGATCAAACATCGGACTATCCTTCCTATAGAATGTCATCTTCAGGATCACCTCAAGTTGTTAAACTTTCTCTCTAAGGACCGGTAGCTCTGATACCAATTGTTAGGAATAACAATCCACCAACACAACTGAGAGGGGGGGAGGGGGTAAATCATTTGTGAGACAAATTATTAAACATTAAGCTTTATAAACAAAAATTTAATCCAAATGATAACACAGTAAATTCCAACACAATAACACAATCCTTTGTTGTCGAGGAAACCATGTTAAAGTTAAAACCCCAGTGGGAATTAGCACCCATAAATAATGTACTAAGAGTATAGTATCCATGTTAAAAGATTTAGCCCTGTTAGGAGCTTATTGATGCATTATAGTACATAGTCCCTATTAAAGGATAGACCCTATTAGGATTCAAGAGTAACAGTGGGCTCACTGTCTAAAGAAGGTTAAATCCACCCTTAGGACTTATAGTCTGAAATACAAGTGTATATAGTAAATATACAATCCAGTGAACTGTCTGATAGAAATTATATTTTCTTTGTTAGTTCCAATGAAGTACCAAAATCAAATCCTCTGCTCTACATCTAGCAAAAAAAAAATCTCGTAGCTTCCACACTTTGTTGTCTCTATCTCAACCACATACTCTATTTGCTTTTCAAAAATATCTCTTATATATATCGTATTACAATAATTAATTAGGTCAACCAATTAGGCTTTCTCAATATATAAATAATTACTTAACCTCTTGCTAAGTTACACACAGTACCTATAACAAGTAAACATCAATTACAATTCATCAAATATAATCTAAGATCCATAATCCACACTCGCAATCCATAATACATGCTATATCTTTGAAGTCAGCCACAAATAGGTCTTCTTGAGAATACTCGCCACAACTGACATCAACAAGAGTTATATGACTTGAAAAACATAAAAAACATTCCTTATCATGTCTTCTACCATTCCTTAAGCTCGCATAACCTGAATCCATATCGCTTGTAAGTTATACTAAAAACACAAAGACTAACTCTGTCAAAGATCACTGTCACTGTCCAGTACCCAGTCTTCATTAAAACATATGTAACTCATCTAATAGACAATATTAATCCATGTGAACTTAGAAATAAGATCACCAAACATCCTTGTACACATCATCATCTTCACTCATTCTGAATCAACCATGTAATACCCATACACCTCTGTTAGTCATTAAGAAATAGTAATAACTAGTCTTTTATGCCTCCATAGAAACATATATTGACATCAATGGAAAAACATGAATGGCAACAAAATCATCAGAAACCAATTCCAAGATTGGGTCTTGACCTATTTGTTGAAAAACATTTTCTCAATTATTGGGAAATGTCATCTTTTCTAGGTTGAATAGATGTTTTGATGGCTTTATAAGCTTATGGACTTCTACCTAAGGGACAAGAGGTGATCTCATAATATTATTTTTCTTATCTTAAATATGATTTGTGAGGGTTTTGAGTGTAATCAGACATGTGTGCTTGCATGTATGACTAGCATGTGAGACAACATGTTACAGATTTGTTGTTAATGATTTTTCAATATTCTCATGAATATGGAAAGAGACCATACACCAGATATCTTTCTTGTTAAAGAAACTAAAATGAGTAAGGAAAAGGTTAATAAAATCAAAAAAAATCATAGATATGGTGTTAGTAGTAGCAGTTCAGATGGGGCATCTGAGGGGACTACCATTTTTTTGGAATCTTAAGACAATCCATGGGGAGATTCTCTATGAAGATAGTAATATGGTATTTGTTAGAATGCATAACATTAGATATAATTTCAGTTGGGTAATCACAGATATCTATGCTCCCCAACTCAAGAGTGAACAGAGCTAAGTTCTGGAACAAAATTGCTAAAAGAATGAAGAGTTTTAAGGAGGATTGTTGGCTAGTGATGGGAGACTTCAACACCCCCCTGATCAAAGTAGATAAGTATGGTGGTATAAATAATCATGTTGAGGGAAGAGAGGATCTAATGGAATTCATAAATAACCAATATCTTCTTGAATTAGACCTTCAGGGAATTAATTACACTTGGTCTAACTGGGGAGTGGGTAAAGATAATATTCAAGTTAGATTGGATAGGGCCTTAATCTCCCATAAGTGGATGACTAGGTATTACTACTCCCTCTCTTCATTTTCTAGAATTGGGTCAGACCATTTTTTGATATCTTTGTGTGCTAACCCACCTAATGTTCATAAGAATTATCATTTTAGATTTGAGAAAATGTGGACTCTTCATCCAAATTTGGAAAGAAGGATATACGAGTGGTGGAACATCAGGGTGGAAGGGACTGCCATGCTCAAAGTTACCAAGAAGCTAAGAAACATCAAAGACTATATAAAAGATTGGAATAAGGTTGTCTTTGGAGATATATTCCAATAAAAAACTAAGATCAAATAGGATCTTTTGAGTATACAGGACATCATCCAACAAACAAATTTGTCTGAGGATCTTCGAGAGAAAGAGTAGAAGGCTTTAGTCAATTATCATGACATCATTGCAAAGGAAGAGACTTATTGGTGACAAAGATCTAGAGTTTTATGGCTTAAGGAAGGTGAAAAGAATACCAAATTCTTCCACTCTACTACTCTCAAACATAGATCTTCTAATAAAATTTCCCGAAATTACCGGTGAGCACAGGGTGGTTAGTAATGAGGAGGAAATTAAAAAAGAGGCAGTGTGTTTTTTCTCTTCTCTTTTCAAGAAGGACAATAACCTGGATGGAAATGATCAGAACATACTCCTTGAAGATATTTTGAAAACTATTAATGAGATTCATAAAAGATATTTGATTGATATTTCTTTGATCAAAGAGATTAAGGAAGTTGTTTTATCATTTGAGGGGCATAAAGCCCCTAGCCCTAATGGTTTCCCTATGCTTTTCTTTCAAAAAAATTGAAACATAGTGGAAAAGCATGTTGCTAATGTTTTTAAGGAATTCTTTGGAAGTCACATCTTGCTAAAAGAAATCATTGGTACCTTCCTGGTCCTTATTCCAAATATTGTTGGTGCTAATTCTTTTGACCAATTTATCCCTATAAGTCTATGTAACTCTTTGTATAAAATCATTTCTAAAGTTCTCACTTCTAGAATGTTATTCATCCTCCCTCTTTTAATAGCCCCCCAACAGAATGGATTTGTCCCTGGTAGGAAAATTCTAGATTTGGTTATCATGGTGCAGGAAAACATTCACTCTTTGGATGTGGCTGGTAAATGGGGTTTTTTCTTAAATTTGGATTTATCCAAGGCCTATGATTAGGTTGTTTAGAGATTCCTGATAATGGTGCTAAAGAAATTTGGTTTTGGTGATAGAATTATTTAGATAATCTTCTAGTTGGTAATGACTGCATCCTTCGCAGTTATTATTAATGGAACTCCTAATTTTAAAAAAAAATCTAGAGGATTAAGGAAGGGAGACCCTATATCTCCAATTCTTTTTACCATTATGGCAGAATTCCTAGGGAGATACATGAACATGATGGTTTTAAAGGGGAACATTCAAGGTCTGTAACCTTCATATAATAATTTTATTTGTTTGCATTCCCAATGCATGGATGATACTATTACCATGGGGTCTTCCACCCTCCAAGAAGCCAGGGCCATGATAATTACTCTTAATAGTAATAGAACAAAGATACTTTTTTTAATCAATACTCTGGCGGTTAGACAACAAAGAATAGCAAGGATCATGGATTGTAAAATAAGTTGTTTCCCTTCTACCTATCTTGGTCTCCCTCTTGGACTGAAAGTTAGTGTGTCTTTCTGGATCTGTCTGATTGATAAGTATAACAAAAAACTTGTTGGATGGAAAGGGATTCTCTTATCTCAAGTGGCTAAAGTGACTTTACTAATCTAGATATCTATGTTCTAAGCCTTTTTAAGATCCCTACCAAATTCTCAGAGAAGATTGAAAGTATCCAAAAAATATTTATTTGGTTAGGAACAAAGGAAAGAAAATCTATCCCTCTGGTGTCCTGGGGTAAGGTGTTTAAACCCAAAAAGATGGGAGGTCTTGGTTTGAGACCCATTAAGATTATAAATTCTTCTCTTCTAGATAAATAGGTTTGGAGGATTTATGGTGAGGAGAAATATTGGAACAAGATTTTCAAACAAAAATATATCTTTGATCAAATCTCCCTAGAGGACTTCCTCTCTAGTGAGGAGAGGGTGAGAGGCTCTAATTTCTGAAATAGTATCAACAAGGCTAGGGAAATTTTTGGGAAAGGGAAAAAGTGGAGGTTGGAAAATAGCAAAAAGATTAATTTTTGGGAAGATTCTTGGCTAATGGATAAACCCCTTTGTGTCATACCTAAGATTGTGGACATTATGAATTGGCGCAAAGACAGATATGGTTCCAAAGTGGAAGACTATTGGAGTGGGAATAGGTGGGTGAATCTATCTAAGATTAGTATATCTATGACCGAAATTGGAAAATCCCTGCTCACTCAAAGAATCTGTGAAGATAGAGAGGATGTTCTATTTTTGGTTCCTACAATGTCTGGGTGCTTCTCAGTGGCTATAGCTATTCTACTTTAATTTGATTGTCCGGCATCTAAACCCTTTTGGTCTAAAGCCTAAAACAACTCTCTAACCCCCAAAATTGAATTTTTTTACTGGATTATTATCCAAAATAAAATTTTAACTGTGGATAATCTTATAAAATGTGGTTTCTATTTTCCCAATTGATTTTCTTTATGTTGTTCTAACAAGGAGAATTCTATCCACCTTCTCTTGTATTTCCCATTCTCTCAACAGGTTTCGTCGTTCCTCCAGCACAAGTGGAATATTTGTTGGGTTTTTCCCTCAACAATCTAGGACTTCTTCCAACAGTGGAAATGCCCGAGCTCAAATGAGATGATTTCTTGGGTGTGGAATTTGGCTATCACTCATGTTGTGTGGAACCTATGGAAGGAAAGAAATAACAAGATATTTAGAGATAAGAAATTTGAGCTTGTTGTTGTTTTCAAAAAATTAAAAAGGGGAATCTATGAAAACTTAAAGAAAAAGGGAAATAAATGTTAATCTCTAAGTTCTGTTGATGATTAGTGACCAACACTTAGTCATTCACTTAGGCGGTTTTAGTTGGCTATCACTGTGGCCGAGCTAAACTATGCATTGCCGAGTAGTTTTCAGTTTGCCTAGTTACATTGCCGAGCTGAGTTACATTTCTGAGCCGAGTAGAATACAGAGATGTTAAGTGTCGAGCGACAGAGAAGTCAAGTGCCGAGCAGAACAGTTTTTGTATACATGTCTGGAATGATACAAAATTTGAGGATAAGTGATTTGGCTGACTTGTATAAGATTTTTGGGCCAACTTATGTATGCATTTAATATTCTTCTACAGAGTTAGTTATGCATTTAATTGTTTTATCCTATGCATGATCTATTGTAAACATTAATTGTAATACCATCAAGGTATGGATATTAGATCTTGATCGTTGATCTAGATCTTGCTATGAGACTTGAATGGATATATTAGATTGCTTCAAAACCCTATTTTGTAAGTGTGTAAGGAGAGAAGATGAAGTGTGGTGACTACATTTTGAAGTGAAATGCATAGAGGGTTATTTTGTTAAGAAGCAGAGATCAAGAAGAGTGACAACACAGTGAACAACAGAGTAAAGATTATATCAGATTATGAGATCATACAAGGTACTGGAAAGAGGAGATCCGTCATCAGCATCAAAGTGCACAATGAAGGATCAATACTTGAGACATTCTAATCATTGTATCAGGTGAAAATCTCTTAACAGAGTGGTTCTAATAGACCTTTATTTATCTCCTAATAGAGTGCTTACTTTATTGTAAGTTCAAATCCTTTAACAAGGTAGATTGTAATGATCTTAAGCTCTTAACTGGGTAGACCTTTAACAGGTTAGATTACATTTTTTAATCAACATTTGTAACCTTAATAGGTACACTTTATTACTGCAGTAGTGGAGAATTTTGTGGGTGTCATCCCCACCCCAGTTTTACCTATTTGGGTTTCTGGGTTACCAAGTTATTATGTTATGTGTTATTTATTTTATTGTGTGGATGCTATCTGAGATTACATTAGATTCATATATGTATGAATGTGGATCAGATTGTTTTAAGTGTTTAAATTTGAAGATCTGATTCACCCCCCCTCTCAGTATCTTGCTTTCCCATTATTGTATTTCCAACAATTGGTATTAGAGCTCAGTTCTCTAAAAAGGTCATAATCATCTTGAGAATACATATCTTGAGATGGAGATCTACAAGATGGGTAAAGTCATTGAGAATCAAAAAATTGATATTCAGCTAGCACTACAATAGCTTGAGAGTGCAAGACAAGAATTAAAGAAGTCCTTGACTGCAAGGAAAGATCTGGCCAAACTAATGAATGACACTCATTATTAGGAAGAGGACACCACAAATCTATTTCAAAATAGAGATTCTACTAAGAGCGATGCAGAAATAGCAGATCTACTAGAAAAGAACAATGCACTATCTGAAGAATTCAAAAACTTGAAAAAGGAACAAGAAGCCCAATCAATAAGAATGTGTGAAGTTGTTGAATAGAAAAATAAATCCAAAGATGACAAGGCTATGGCAGAAGAAGACAAGAGAATGATGACTACCAGACTTGATGAAAGAACACATAATGTACAAACAATGACAGTCAATCAAGTAGACATGGAAAATCAACTACTACTTGTGAATCAGGAGATCGGTAGGAAAGACTTGGAGATTGTAAATCTTAGATCTAAGAATAGTCAATTGAAAGATGAATTGAGATCTCAAAAAGAAATTAATAACACAGTGAATTATCCAAGTGTTGCTATGAGCTACTTTGAACAACAGGTGGAAGCATCAAGAAGACCAAAAGATTCTTCTGGATTAGGTCACACTAAACAACATACAACCACTAAGGATGGAGAATCATCTAAGATAGGTGAAATAAGGTATGCAAAGCCAAGAAACAACAAACTTGTTTGTCATCACTGTGGGAAACCAGGTCATACAGCAAACATTTGTCGAAGAAAGAATGGTAAGTCCAATCCAAAAACTAACTTTAATGGTTATTGCTTTAACTATAATAAGTTTGGACATCAAGCATGTGAATGTAAGACAAAGGAAAGCAAATCACCTAGACTCAATGGTAATTTCTATAACTATCACAAATATGGTCATAGAGCTCAAGATTGCAGATCTAAAGGTAAACAGCAGTGGACATCAAATGTACAAGAGAAATCACCAAGAAAAGGCAATACTCACAATTGGGATTACAATAGATGGCATAGTTGTCATTACTATGGTGAGTATGGACATGTTCTAGAAAACTGCATAAGGACACATTTCAGAGGAAAGTCTAAAATTTGGATGAATGGAAGCCTAGTTTGTCACAGTTGTCTAAAAATTGGTCATACAAGGAAAGATTGAAAGGCTAGGGTACTTGCTCCTACTGTTGAGAAAATAAGGGAACAGATGAACAAGACATGGGTTAAGAAGTCTAAACCATGCAGCAGTGAAGCTCGTGAAGCTGAGGTCACCCAATCCAATGGACCAGGTGATCACATCATCTCCAACTAAGAAAAAGAGGTATGTAAGGAACTATATCTAAAACTCTTACCTTACATCAGTTCCTAACATGAAATGTACAAAAGTCCATATTTGCATATGTTAAGATGCACCGGGACATATTTTGAAGACAAATGCCGAGTTGAGTCAATTGCACTATAGGTTTTGACTACTATTCATGGAAACTAAAGTCGATTTCTTTAGTGAGTGCCAAGTTTTGTTGGCCGAGTAAAATTTTGTAAAGGCCGAGTTTAGTAAGTCGAGTGGGATGCAAGTTATGTTAAAGTTGAGGATAGTTGGCTTGCACTAACTCAATGGTCAAAAAATTCATTTCTTACCTACCTTGACCTTTCAAAGTCTATAAAGGATGAACAGTTGACACTTCATTTTTACCTTGCACTTTTTACTGTTTACGGAGCGATTGAAGTAATTTGCAGAATTGATCTTAATGAAGTTAGCTACAAAGATTTCATCAGCGTGACGTCGACAATCCTAAGGTGAACAGTGCAAAGTGTTACTTGTTGAGGTACTATGTTTCTCATCTTTCAAACCCTAATTTCAAAATTATGGCTGCAAGTTCTTCCACACCAGCTAAGAGTATGGAGGCAGAACCAGAGCAAATTCAGTTAATACAAAGTGATGAATGTAAACCTCTCAGCTTTCGATCCGTTCCTGAAAGTGTGATTCAAAGTGATTTAATGAGAGCCCTCTCATCCATTCCACCCAAGGTACTCATGATCCATGATGTTCGATCGTGTTATATGGTTAAGATTGGTGAAGTAGGTGATAGTGAATTGAGGAAATCCTACAGCAAATTGTGTGACAATGGAGTTCTGAAGGCAGAATTCAAACATCTAGCTGACAAAGGGTTAACTCGTGCCCTAGATTTTACACAAGGTTTCAAAGAGGAGTGGATTAAGGTTATCCTTAGTCAAGTTCATAACATGTGTATGTGGTTGGAAAATGGACTAGTCAAGATCACCAAAAGCATGATTCATTGAGTGACTGGATATCCTATAGTGAATGGAAAATGAACAATGAGGGATAACAGCAAAGAAGAGATTACACTAAACACTGGAGCCATATGGAACAATAGAGGTATGACTATCTCTACAATTACTGACCTAGAACTTGATTTTGGAGTAAGATTAATAGCACATAAGTTCTATCAATCGAGCAGATTGGATAGTGTTCCTTGTACAATCGTTGATCAGGAATGGAAAATTGTAAAGAAAAATCATACAGATGATCTTGTCGAGCTACAGCAAACACAATTAGCCGAGAAACTAGCATCAATCAAAAAGGCTAAGAGCTCATCATGTAAGTTTGGTTCCTTACTAGTCTGTATATGGGAAATATTAATTGGAAAAAGGATAGACCCATAACAGTTTAAATTAGTGAATATATTGAGAAATTAGGAAGTAATTTCAATAGCATTATGGGGAGCTATTTTGTAGAATTCAAGAAGAGAATGAGATTAAGGACTAGAATTCCTAAGTCACTAGTGGAGAAGCACTATGAAGAAATCTGTTTTCTAGTTAATACAGATAATACTTATATCAGAGCAGTGACTCCTAGGATAACATTCTTAGAACCATTTCCATATGAAATCAATATTGATGAAGCATCAGCTGCCATCATTGAATTCCTAGCTGAGGCAATTGATACTATAGTGGAGAGATTTAGAAATTTTGATGAAGCTAAGGATAAAATTTCTAGAAGTTTGAATGAGGGAACTATGGAAAGGAAAAGAAAGAAGATTGTGAAAAATCTAAAGAAAATGGTTGGCTTAGGTAGTGATAAAGAACCTGAGGATGCACCTTTAGGCCTGACCACTGGACAAGGTGAGGATATTTATATAGAGGAGGAAGTGAGTGCATCAGAAGAGGTTACTAAGAAAGCTAAGGGCAAAAGACCACCAATTGTCATAGTAACCAAGCCAACCAAAGCCAAACCCAAGGTTACATCTCCTGCAGCTAATCATTTAAGGACTAGAGCATCTACTGTTACTTTTCCAGTAGAAGTACAAACTAAAGTATATGGTAAGAGGAAAGTTGCAGAAAGTAGTTCTGGAAAGGAATCAAAGGTTGCTTCTAAGGCTGAGCCAAGTAAGCTAGCAAAGAGACCAAGAAGGAGATTAAATTTGGGGACAGATAGTGATGAGGAAAATATAGAAACTGATGAACCCAATAACATACCTATAGCACAATTCAAGAAAATAGCTAGTATTGATGAGGTATGTGACACTTTAAGGAATTCAGCAGGGCTAGCAACTTTTAAGTTCATTAAGTATGAAAAGTTGAAAACTGCAGATAGGCACAAAGTACAAGAAGCACTATTGGATATGATGAGTACTTTCAAATTAACTCCTACAGAGATAGGAAATCATGTGCCCAATGAACTTTATGATTTTCTGTCAAGCAAATGGGAATTTGCACTTGCCACAAAAAGACAGATTAGGGAAGGAACTCTAGCCCAGGTAATACCTGAGCTAACCTCAAAACAAAGAGCCAAATTCATTGAGGAATACAAGAGTAGGTTTGTTCCTAAACTCAGAGGCTATGTTGTTCTAAAAAATGATATTGAAGGTGTAGTACAATAGAGCACAAGGATCTGGAAGGAAATCTTTGGACTGATCATTCCAAAAGATAAGAAGTCTGGTGAGGGGAAATCTAAGCAAAAGGCAAAAGAAGTTGAAATGAAGACTACCCCTGGACCAAAGATAACTCAAGATCAAATTGCCATAGAAAAGGACAAAACCAAAGATGCATTAGACTCAACTAATTCTGTTGATCTAACTACAGACAGTCCTATGGATTTTATAGTTGATGATCCAAGCAATTTGAATGTTGAGGAACAAGAGATGTCGAGTGGTAAAGACACTGATTCGCCTATTAAGGCAACTAATACTGAAGAAGGGAAGACCATCTGATGAAATAATTGAAGTTGTCAATGATCAAAAAAGTGAAGAGAAATAGCAAGAAAATAAACAAGAGGTAACTTCACAGAATCCACCTATTTTAGAGGTTGTGAAAATAGTTTTAGATAGTGGAGTAGTGATAACTGATACTATTGATAAGCCTAAAGAAGAAGAGGCAATGCAAGTGTTGGTTGATCTACCACACTCTGCATCATCCACTCCTACAGGTCCTAAAACTGGTGGTATGCCCAATCCATAGACAATACTGATAGAATTAAAAGAGGCATTGGACATTGACACTGTCAAAGGGAAAGATATTATGTTGTCAAGCATAAGTTCTCTAGAGGTGAAGAAAAAGAAAATCTTGAACAAGAAGTCTCAGATTCTAGATGTAACATTAGATGAATTCATTGTGATTCCACAATGGGATCCCAATGAGTTATCTTTTGAAAAAATAGGGAATCTCCAAGAATTACTTAAGAGGAAGAAGAGACAGGAAGAGATGAAGATAGAACAAAAGCAAAAGTAGGTGTTGCATGACATCAAAGACATATTTGCAAAGGCTTTTGACTTAGAGGATGAAATGCCTCAAGCTCCAATCATTGATCAGCTAGTCAACATTGTACAGAAAGTAACTAATGAGGACATAGACAACAATGAAAATCTTCTACAATGGTCCAGGAGAAGATTTGAGAGCAAATTTCTAGAGAAGATCTCAGAAGAGATTGCAACAAAACAAGTTGAACTTTCTATTCTTGTAGAAACTTTAGAGAAAGTTACAGCCAATGATTATTCTTTGTACAGAAAATTATGTGATGTTGAATTTTTCACAAAGGATAATCTACAGCTTGTTGAGAAGCTAGAGTTAGATTTGATTTCAACTGGCACTACTTTGGGTAAAGATACTACCTCTAGTTCTTTACATCTTAATAAGTTGATAAATGCACAATGGAGAATAGTCAAGCTTATGGCTGAAGATGGTCGAATAAGGGCCAAATTGATAACTATTCATAAAATCATGTTGCCTCACTTGGAGGTAATACAGAAGGAAGTTTCAATTGCAAAGGAGTTCATAGAGTAATGAAAATCTATCAACTGCAGAAAGTTTAGTTAGTCTAGCTGCCGAGCTATAAATAAAATTGGAAGTTATGAAGATTGCTAAGGAAAGCTGGGATACTACATTTGAATCCACCTTGCAGCTTCATAAACAATTTTTGGATAAATACAACTTAACCCCACCAGCAATCAGTGACAAAAACAAGGGGGAAGATGGTAAGGAAAAGGAAATTGGAAAGGATACAACATGATACATTTGTATAGTATAGGTACACTTGTATGTAATTTTTGGAGGCATGTAAACTTTTTGTATGGATTATTTCTGAGTATATTCCTAGGGGGAGTACTTAGTGTACTTAGGCAATATTTTTATGGAATGAATAGAAGTAATGATAATTGTTTTTGCCACTAATATCAAAGGGGGAGATTGTTAATCTCTAAGTTCTATTGATGATTAGTGACCAACACTTAGTCATTCACTTAGGCAGTTTTAGTTGGCTATCACTGTGGCCGACCTAAAACTATGCATTGCTGAGCAGTTTTCAGTTTGCCTAGTTACATTGTCGAGCTAAGTTACATTGTTGAGCTGAGTAGAATATAGAGATGTTAAGTGCCCAGGGACAGAGAAGTCAAGTGTCAAGCAGAACAGTTTTTGTATACATGTCTGGAATGATACAAACTTCGAGGATAAGTGAACTGGCTGACTTGTATAAGCTTTTTGGGCCGACTTATGTATGCATTTAATATTCTTCTATAGAGTTAGTTATGCATTTAATTGTTTTATCCTATGAATGATCTATTGTAAACATTAATTGTAATACCATCAAGGTATGGATATTAGATCTTGATCGTTGATCTAGATCTCGCTATCAGACTTGAATGAATATATTAGATTCCTTCAAAACCCTATTTTGTAAGTGTGTAAGGAGAGCAGATGAAGTGTGGTGACTACATTTTGAAGTGAAATGCACAGAGGGTTATTTTGTTAAGAAGCAGAGATCAAGCAGAGTGACAACACAGTGAACAACAGAGTAAAGATTATATCAGATTATGAGATATAGAAGGTACTGGAAAGAGGATATCTGTCATCAGCATCAGAGTGCACAATGAAGGATCAATACTTGAGACATTCTAATCATTGTATCAGGTGAAAATCTCTTAACAGAGTGGTTCTGGCATACCTTTCTTTATCTCCTAACAGAGTGCTTACTTTATTGTAAGTTCAAATCCTTTAACAGGGTAGATTGTAATGATCTTAAGCTCTTAACCGAGCATACCTTTAACAGGGTAGATTACATTTTGTAATCAACATTTTTAACCTTAACAGGTACACTTTATTACTGCAGTAGTGGAGAATTTTGAGGGTGTCATCCCCACCCCAATTTTACCTATTTGGGTTTCTGGGTTACCAAGTTATTGTGTTATGTGTTATTTATTTCATTGTGTGGATGCTATCTGAGATTACATTAGATTCATATCTGTATGAATGTGGATCAGTTTGTTTTAAGTGTTTAAATTTGAAGATCTGATTCACCCCCCCCCCCCTCTCAGTATCTTGCTTTCCCATTATTGTATTTCCAATAATAAATACCAGAAAATTGATTGTTGGGACTTAAATGAGACAAAAGGGAAGAACAGCAAGTGGGAGAATAGTGTCTAGTTGTCTCCTCCCAATGGTTGGATCAAAATAAATTTTGATGGTGCAGCGAAAGGTAACCCTGGCTAAGCGGGTTGCGGTTGTATTATAAGGGATAGTAGAGGCAATTTATTAGCCACCATTGTTGTCCCTTTAGGAATCTAGATAAATCATGTGGCTGAATCTCTTGGGTCTTTTTATAGTCTGGAATTAGTAAAAAAATTAAATTATGAAAACATATGGTTAGGAGATTCCATGAACATTATAAAATGTCTTAAAGGTGAGTCTTCCCCATTGTGGACTATAGGAAATGCTATAAAAAAAGCTAAAGATATTTTAAATTATTTAGATCAAGTTCACATTTCCCATGTATAGGGAAATTAATGGGGTGGTTGATAGCTTGGGAAACTAGAGTGTGAGATTTGATGATGTCACCACATGGGAGTACCTCACCAATCTGAATGGTGATATTAAAACCAAAATTAAATATGACAAGATCAATAATAAGGAGGTTTCATTATTTTTTAATGGGGTTTAAAGGCTCATATGATATGGATGTTGCAGGCAATCATTGGAAAGAGAGGTGTAAGAGAAGAAGTATTAATTATAGCTTTATCTCCCATGCTTTCTGGGTAATTTTAGTCACTTCTCTTCCATTGCAAGTTAACAAAGGTTTTTTCTTTTGTCTTCTTGCTTTTGTTAATAGAGAGATCAGTCTAAATTTTAGCAGGATGGGTGGTGATCTTAAGGGAGAAGAACCTGACAACTGTAGGAATCTGAAAGAGGAGGATATGGCCATGGTGTGGCGTAAGTTGGAGAAAGGCAGGGTCACCTCATACTTGGAGAAACTTCATGGTTTCAACAAATCTGTTACTCAGAAATTTTGTGAGGCATGGCGTAATAACGAGGTGACCGTGGATGGTGAAATGATTTCCCTAATGGTGGATTTTATAGCCCAAATTATTGGCATTCCCAATAAGGGTCTCAAATATTGTAGGAACTGCAAGATTTCAGACATGGTTGTGAAGAAATTTTTGAAGTCTGATCATGAGAAGGAGATTTTCAGTGAGGCAAAGGCTAATGGATTTATTGATGCCAATAATATTAAGAAAAATTGGCATGAGGTGTTTCTCATTATCATGGAGTACATAACTCTAGATTGTCGCTTCATGAGGGCTCATTCCCACCATTTCATGTTGTTAAATCACTTTAGGTACAAGGATTTGGTGAATATTCTATATTATTTGCATAGTTCTCTGGTTAAAACCCTTACTAAACATAAAAAGAAAACTAAAAAAACCATGTTGCATGAGGGTTTAATTTTTTTAATTTATGAACACATAAGGGATAAGGTCCCTGAACCCAGTAATAAAACCCCTAGCATGAGGAAGGTTAAACAAAAATCTAGGGAAGATATGGAGGACAGCTCCAAGAAATTTGGGTCTAGTCGTGTTAATTGTGAAGAGAAAAGCTAGAGTGGTGATGGTGAGTCTGATACTGAGGATTCATGTAATAATGATAGGGATGATATTAACCCTAGTCACAATGAGGATGAATATATTACTGAGGACTCTAGTGGGGAAGAAGAAATGCAAGTTGAGGAGGAGATTGAAAATACTAAAATGGGTAAAAATGATAAGACTGAGAAGAAAGTTGAAGAGGAAGATGTCAAGATGGAAGATTCTAACCAGCTTTGGGAAGGGACAAATAGCGACCATGACTTAGGAAATGAGAAGGAGGGAAAATTCAATTTGGATACTGGGAAGGTCATGATAAATAGGGAAGGTATTTCTGGTGAAAACTCGGGCCAGAACTCAAAGAGATTAGAGTACCTTGTGGATAAAGTTGTTCAGATTGCCACCATGGAGGACCCTAAAAGGGAGGAAAGTGAGAAAATGGAAGAGGTGCCCATTCTTGGAAACTTTGTGGCAGGGGTTAGGCATGATGTTTCAGTGTCTCATGACATGCAAGAGATTTCTGAGGAGGAAACAAAGGATATTAGCAATAAGAGGGTCAGGGATTCCTCTATTAAGCTCATTTTCAATGATTTCAATGATAAAGAGGAGATCACCATAGGGGTGCTCCAAATGGCTAAATCCAAGGCTCTTTACTAGTTTCAGGTTCAAGAAATGGTGCTTTCAAGAAATAAAAATGTTGAACCTGAAATGTAGAAAACTGGAAGCTAATAATAATAAGCTTAAGGAACAAATGGATGGGGGAAGCAAGGAAAATGAAATGAATCTAACTTAGGAATTGATAAATTCTATGGATACTATCAAGGGTCAAGTAGACAATTTGGAGAATACTATTTATGAGATACTCCAACATAGAAAAGACAATATGAAAGCCACCATCTCAAACCTCAAATCCCTAGTTAAAATTATGGAAAATGGGATGGGGAAAGCTGGTGATCACAACGATGAGATCCTGGAATAAAGTGGTGGGCCAAGAACTAGAACTAGGGTCAGTGTGAAGAAAAAATCTCTACCTATGAATATGAATGTTAATGATCTCAAAGCCATCATCGAGAGGATGGATGAGGTTGAAGAAAGGATGTACAATACTCTGAAGAGAAATCTCACTCTAGCTGGTCTTGGTGTTTGACTTGGGTGCTTTGTTGGGTTCACACTCTATGCTGGTTTTTGTTGGTTTCTGCTTGAGTGGTTTTTTTGTTGTCTTTTGTAGGGATATTTTTTGTTCATTTCCAGTTTTTTGTTAGTGTTTTGTAATGCTCTATCTTTATCTTTCTCATTTGTAAAGGATTTTGGGTCCCTTCAAAACCTATTTTCACCAATTAATAAAAATATATATACCACATTCTGAATGGTAAATGGAGACAAATATTTTGATTTGTGTGAGCTATTGAGACTACAATTGATGAGTAATTTCGTAAATATCAAGGAGACTAGGTACCAATTTTGGTATGGATCTTTAATTATCTATTTAACGATATATTGCGTGGGATATTTCCTGTTAGGAGGGATATTTTATAGAGAAAAAAATTTCTATAGCTTCACAAATAAGAGATCATGTGCATAGAACTCCATATGGGAAAGCTAGTGATAATGCTTATTGGGGTTTCTTCAAAACCTTTCAAGGTGAAATGCAAATTAGATATAGAATGCTAGCTAAGGTTTTATAAAGTGTGATCACATTTATGGTTGATAAAGGTAAATTTTATATGGAGGCTATTGAGCCAAGGACTTCCTAGATCCCTAAATTTTCATATGAGCTCTCTGGATATGTATGGGTTTCCTATGCTAATTTTTGTATTAGAAAAACTATAGATCATAATGAATAAAGATTTATAACTCATGAGGCTATATTCAATAGTCAAATTAATAAAAAGGTGGATTAAAACTTTGAGAAGATGAAAGGAAATTTGGGATATAGTCTAAGATCTTTTTACATTTTTGATGTCCCATAATCATTGCCTACACCTAGAAGAACTAGAATATCTACTGCTACTATTGTCACTCTTCCTACACCTTCCACAATAAAACAAACACCACCTACTAGAAATTGGTTTGGTACTATTATTATGTAGCAACCTAATAATCCTATAGAGAAGATGAAACCCAAAACTAAATAGAAAGAAAAAAGAGAGAATTAAGATGGTCAAATTGATGAAGAAAATCAAGAAGAATAAATGAAGGGCTATGAGTTGAGAAGAAGAGATTAAAAAAAAATCACAGTGAAAAATAAAGTAGCTCAAGAGGAAAGGGAAAGGCATATTAAATGAAAACTAAAATAAAATAAATAAGACGCCTCAGGAGCCTCCTAAAGAAGATGCCTTTAGTATAGGTGTTATTTATAATACAATTGAATGTCATGGAGCTTTGTAAAATCAAGATATTATAGATTAGGTTACTATAATGTATATAGGAACTATAATTTATCCTTGAGTAATATTCAAGATCAAATTTTGAAGTGCCTTGCATATGTACTAATAGAAAAGAGAAATGGTGTTGCAAAACTTCAAGAAAATATAAGAGGATAAGGTCTTATGCAAGTTGAAGCCATGTTATCAAAAGAACAAAAAACTAATGCACTTCAAAGACAAGCTCAAGGGTTGAGATCAAAATTAAGTGTAAAAACCATTATTAACATAAAATAGGAAGATAGAGAAGAAGTGCATAGAGAAACATAAAGGGTCACTACTAGAATTTTGAAAGAAATGAAGGAGGGAAAAGTAGTGATTGAGGAGTATACTCTTCCAAAGTACAATTAACTATAAGATATTTCTAATATACAAGATATTGACATGTCTACATTTTATGCTACTCTAATACAAGTGGATGGTGATAATGTTGAGCCAAGAAAGGTGATTCCTCCTCCCGAGAATTCAAATATTGATGCACCTATTGTAGAGAAAATAAATGAGGAGTGTATTCCTCATATAGATAATATTGATCAACGTACAAAGAAAAATGATCTAGAGAACACAAAAAATGTAGAAGATACAAGTGTTACTAGTGCAAAAAGAAATATCGATGCTAGAAGAGGAGAAAAATGAAAGGTTGATACAATGAATGTTGGTGGTGGGGAGGAAAAGGAAGTAAACAATACTAAGAAAGATACTTTTGAAAATGTTCAAAATTCTACTATAGAGACAGATAAGAGGCAAGAGGCTTCTTCTAGTAAAGATTTTGGTGAGGTATCTTCTTATTCCTTCATAAACCTATTGGGCTTACAAATGTGGTATCAGCCTATGTTAACCCCATAATTATAGAAGATACCAATACATTAGGGACAAATTATCTTTTCAAACATTTCTCCTCTTCATAATTTTTAGCTGGGAGACATTATGCATACATCAAGAAGAAAGAAATTACTGTAGGAGCATGAAAAGAAATCAAGTTTGATTGATAATGCAATATATGTTATACATGAGGGATTTCCAGAGGTACACATTGACTCATCATTGGATCCAAAATAAAAGATAAAGTTACTTATGTATTCCTTCAATGATCATTCATCTCTTGTGGAAATATATTTTAAGAGGAATCCCTAAGGAGGTTCAATAATAAGATGACGATTGAGGTCTTTGACCAGTTTGCTAATGCACACATCACACTACAAAAGAACTTGAATGATTTTTAGGATGGAATTGATGATGTTGTAGGACTATACCAATTGTGTTTGAAGTGGCCAAGTTCCACAAAAAGCATCAAAGAATAGATTGACTCAATTGAATAACAAATATTTCAATTAGATAGTGCATATAATTTTTGGAAAAGACAAGGATGCCTTCATCAAAGTGAAAATAGAAAAACTTCGTGAGCATCTATATTTGTTGCTGGAGAAAAGAGATCAAATAAAGAAATAATTTTGTATGTTAAGAGGAACAATGGATCTAAGGTTAGCTTCTTTGTCTAGAATTTTGGGATAAGCTAAGAAAAATTAGAAAATGATAGAGGTTTTGGAAAATATTGACATTTTTGAGGATTCATAATTACAGTATGAATGTTAAAATTGGATTCTTACCTCAGAAAAGGCTCTACTTGGGATGCCACTTTGAATAAGCTCAAGTTAAAGTATAAGGGAATCTTACCTTCCAAGAAGGTTGAGATAAGATAGATTTGGGCCGTATAGTTTTGCATTTTTAGGTATATAGTTGAATATTTTTGTATATAGTGTCAATACTATGGAGGGATCTTTGTCTAAGGGGGAGAATTTTAATTCAATTCATATTATTAGATGGAGTATGTATAGTATTATTTTAAGTTTTCCTTGATGTTAAAATTGGATAGATACTAGATAGATTCTATGTGGGATAAATATTCAACAAATAATGTAGATATTGGTGAAATGGGGAGAGATTATAGACGTATATATATGGTGTTTCCATCAATGACAGAGGGGGAGATTTTTGGAAATTTGTGTTGGCATTGATGTCAACCTAAAGTATATCAACTTAATGTCTGACAATATGTGTTTTCATTATGTTGGTTGAATGGATTATGTATTGCATTAGTTTACATGGTGGATGTTGAGATATAGTGTATGTTGAGATATATTTGAGAGTAATTGTACCATGAAAGACTATTCAAATACATATAAGACTATTTGGACGTTCATCTGATTGTAGTATATCAGTTTGAAAATATGGTATGTATTGATACACTTTACTTTTGGTTTGGTTACATGATGCGGTCACCTTGGTTGATTTATACATGGTCAAGAAGTAATTTTTGGATGATGTTTGAGTTCAGACTCATAATTGAATGATTGAACAAATTTTGAAATGGTGCATTTCCCTATGATGGTGAGCCAGTATTTTACTCTATGTTTTATCATATTATATCCTCTAGTTGTATAGTTTAGGATTTAGAATTATGGGTTTCAAGTGCCTACTATTAAGATTTCAAGCCATAATATCTTCTACAAAAAAAATTATAATGTTTTGAACTCTATATAATAATATGTCAATATAAGGTATTCTAATTGGCTCACTAGAATGCTCTGCATTCAACCATGATGAATATTTTGGCTATGTAGTTTTGTCGAGGTTTTGAGGATTGTTCATTGAAATAGTGACATGATTTTTAGGATTTTTAGTGCTTCTTTGTATGGTATCCATCATGTCGATGACACACAGCCTATCTAGTCTACACTCTAATTGCATGTTCAGTGAATTACTTTCTCTGCTTCAACATTTAATCATTAGTTACTTTAGGAAATGACTGAAGAAACCTTTATAATGATCTACATCTCTTATATAGAAGTCCAAATAGTATGTGTATTTCTCTATGATGATAAGAAGACAAACGGATGGTAATTTTGACAGTTGTGTTGATATTTGAGTTGGTTAGGTATGCTTCTTCAAGTGTTGTTGATCCTGACCATTTTTTTTTTGGAGGATGTGTCACGATGCATTTAAATTTTGGATTATGTCTTACTTAATCCACAACCTATTTTAAATAATTTTGAATGCAGTTTATGTTTACCTATTTTGTGTTGTGTGTTTGATTTATTAGGTACTATTTGAGCTTACCTAACTAATGTTTGGGATGTTATGGGGGATATGTAAGCAAGAATAAATCATTTGTGGAGATGTGTTAGTTGACTTGAAATTTTGTGATGTGTAAAATAGATCAATGTTGTATCTGATTATTATGAAGTGTGTGGAACCAATGTAATAGAATATTTTTCCTACAAAGAGCATTTCATTATCAGCATGTATCAGATGCTTCTTATATAGTAGTTCACATTATGTTTTTATTGTAATCTCATTGTATCTTTCCATGGATAAGTGATCTTCAATTTTCAATTATATTGTATCTTTCCTTAGGGAAATTTGTCTTAGCTTATAAGACCATTTAAGGAGGAGTGAGATTCCTTGGTAGTGAGCCTAAAACAAACCTTATAAAAACTTGTTTCATATACTTTGAGTTGATCCTCGCCATGTTTTTCCCTCCTTTGGATTTCCCATAAAAATATTGGTGTTCTGAGTGGTGCATGTTGTGTTTTTACTCTTTACTTTTGTACATATGATTTAATGGTTTAAAAGTTAATGAATGATTAAGGTTTATTTTATGTTGATTCACCTCTTACCCCTCCCCTCTCAAATTCCTAGTATGTTAAATAGGATATCTCTAACACCTTGTGTAAAATTATAGTATCTCTATGACCAAAATATCATAAAATATCTTTCATAAAAATCCAAAATATAAGAAAAAGAGATATAGGAAATAACATATGACTTTACAAAAAAACAAATGAGATTAAAATCATGAGCTAATTCTTGGTCTAGCTAGTCTAATTTGAACTGGAGCCCCCTCACCTAGAGTAACTCCTCACATTATAGAATAAACCTCTCATGTTAAATAATATACACACAAAAGTTAGCACTCCAATTTCATCCATAAAACCATATTACAATATATATACCTACAAAATTTGGCATTCTAATTTCATCTATACAAACCTCTTACAATATATTTTAAGGATTGCTCATAAAATGTAGCCAAAGATGCTCAACATTATCTTTTATGTAACTCCCTTTATCAAATACCTTATGATGTAACTTACATGTTTTAAGATTCTCCTATGCATATAATAAACTCTTGGATACTCTTACACATTATTCAATGACATTAGATTCTCTTATGCATCTAATAATGGCTCAAATACTCTTACACATCATTCAATGACACTAGATTCTCTCTCACATGTCATTTCATACAAATAAGTGGATTGATCTATTGAATAATATTTCAATTTTATTATTATTAATTATCATTAAAACACCCACATACAAGTATCACCTACCTTACGGGCCCCATGTCTTGAAGATCCTTAATTTATCTTCTAATTTCCTCATTTTTTTAGGGTAGTGATAAGGAGTGGTGATAATTGGCTTCACTCCTTCCTAAAATGCAATAAAAATCTTGCAAACCCTATATTCAAGCAGTCTCCCTAGAGGATTGATGTCAAACACTTTGGTGTGCTTGTCAAAAATATTCTACACTTTTACAAGGTACACATCCTTGTTTACAAGATAGTTGGTTATGACTACCATGTACTGAACTAACCAATCTAGTTGTCCATGGCTTAAAAATCTCTCCATCATCTTTGTAGATACAATATTATGTTCTCAATTAGCCATCCCTCTAAGAACTATCTATGTTCCTTCTAATTAATACATTAACTCCATAGTTTGGAAAATGTGTGTTATCTAACCTAATGAGTGCAACTACCAAATACCTAAAACCATGTTTGTGTATTAAGGGGACCAAGATTGCGATATTTATTTTAAAAAGTTGTAGTCAAATCAACGAAGCTTTTAGTTTTTTAGAATTTTAAACTTGATTTTTAGAATTTCATTGGGCCAGCACAAATATTGAGGATGGTACAATGTTGATTTCAACACTAACATCAGTGCTGATGCCAGCGAAAAAAATCATCCCTCTGCAAAAATTTAAATAAATTCATAAGTTGGCATTATTAAAAATAAACTTGTATTATTTTTTATAAAGTTTTTTTAAAAAAATTTATCTTGGGTGCAAATAAAATATGAAAAATGGGTTCAAAAATTATAGCTCAAGTACACTGCACATGTAGGTATCTATGATGATATTAGCTAACCCACCCCATTTTTAGCAGCAGCCTGCCCAGTTTGGAGATGTCACTAAATTTAGAAACCCTTTCCATTTTTAGCAAAGGAATATTGCAAATATCAAGAAGAATATTCTAGCATACTGAGGTATATTCCAAGAGGATAGAGAATAATCCAACAAGTGGAGAATATTCCAGATATATAGAGAATATTGTGTGATGTTAGATGGTTTTTAATTTTTTCTCTCCATCTCTATTGGCTAGTTTGACCTTCCAAGCCCTAAAAGAGCAACATTTTGTATTTTGGTCATAGCTTGAGCATACAATATCAAAATTGCACAAAAGATACATCGTTAGAAAGATGATTCTGGCGACAATCATTTTTTTGTGTGGTTTGATCAAATTCTTCACCATTTCTTTATACCAAACCTCCAAAGTAAAGCTTCCTTTTTGCACTTTTTAGGCCATAACATGAGCAAACAGACTCTATTTTTTGTCTTACATAGATCGTTGGAAAGATCTCAATGTTCTCTACATAGATCTTAAGTCCTTTTTGTAGATTTTGCATCAGGTACACGTTGATCTTAAAAAATTTCATTTCTTATTTTTTGTTATCTTGGTTATCCAATTGCAAGAGGGTTTGTCTTTTCTTGTTGTGGAGGGGTACTTTTATATTGTTTCAAATTTGGGGATTCCACTTCCATAGCTCCCCTCACCCCTCATAATCATCATACCTAGAAGGCATAGATTACCCAATTAATTTTTTCCAGAGGGTTGTGGTCCACGTTGGATGAGACAAATCCTAACTTAGCTCGTTTGTTTGAGATCTCTCTCTTAGGATTGACTAATACTAAGAGGGGGGTGAATCAGTATTACAGCACTTTAAATTAAACTTAAACCAATTCCAAATAAACCATAAGCTTTCTGAAATTAAAAGAACACAAACAAATAACACATAACTCATAACACCATTATTTTTTGTCGAGGAAATCCTGGCCAAGGGAAAATCCCGGTGGGGATGGTACCCACAAGCATGCACTAAAGTATAATATCCATGTTAGGAGACCTATCCTTGTTAGGAGCTGAATGTTATATAGTATATTTCCTTGTTAAAGTAATAACAACCATGTTAAAGGTATACAACACCCTGTTAGGGGCCAATTGAGCTTACAACTCTTACAACAAAAACTTATTTTACAAAGTGTTCTTAGTAATGAACAAAACAAGAATCTTCAATGCTTAGATAGTTCCAGTCATATTTCTTTAATGATCTATGTCAACCTCTACTCTCGCATCTGTCATTCACATACACACATATCCTTTCTTATATCATATCCCCATTTCACTTTAAAAAAAGTATTCATATAT
>MU223804.1:5179593-5206410 GCA_018584345.1 Thuja plicata | reverse complement strand
CTTCAAATCTCTCTAACTCACTGTAATCATCTCCAAAACCAAATTGATCTTAGGTAGAGATCATACATACTCCATAGTATCTCCCTCTAAGCTCGCTAGTCATAAAATGTCATACTCGATCTTCGCTATACAAAACAATATTGTTATACTCTGTATTTTTGCTTCTATACTTTATTATTTTGAAGATTGTATCTCCAAAAAATAACTTCATTCCAAGAAATCAATATGTCAAATGTGTTGCCATAAATGACAACCCATAAGTGTCTCATACCATACCAAAAACTATCACTTTCCAACAATCTCTCCCTTTGGCATTGATGGCAACACTTAGCAAAAAATGACTAAGTGTCCCAACACAAAACTCTCTCTCTCTCTCTCTCTCTATATATATATATATATATATATATATATATATATATATATATTCTCCTTAATTCATTTTTCTTCTCTTCTCCCACTTTGACAACAATGCCAAAGGTGCATCAAAAATTTACAAAGATATAGAATTTAGTGCTTGCTCACCAATTTCAGAATATCTTTAAAGGAATCTTTCAAGATTTTCACTTTTGTACTCCATGATTCTACCAATACCTGACTAACATGAATTAGTCCATTCAATGCATAAGATGATGTATTTTCTCCCTTTAACTCCGTGGGCATAGAGTTAGTCAAAGATTCTATAGTCTTCTCCATGTCAGATAGATGAGCTTCAAGAATTGATATCTTAGGATTGATTAAGCTCTTCAGAAAACCAAATCTTGTCATCACTCTCCCTTTCTCAATATCCAAGACATTCAACTTGTCAAAAATCCTTGTAACCTCTTTTTCCATCTCCATTATAGATTGTGAGGAGGTCTCACAACTGTCCATCATGTTGTTCAGAGTTGCCATGTCCTTTGCAATAATATCTTCAATATTCTAAATGTGTTTGATAGGGTTCATGTAGTAGCTGAATAGTATCCTTCCATTTGTAACACAACTTCTGGCCTTTGATGTAGTTGTTCTCAGAATTCCCAAGTCCCATGAAATAGACTAGAAAACTTCCTTCAACTTCTTCTCTTGATAACTCTTATCTTCCTTCTCTCTAGCAATCTTCACTAAAGACTCATAGTGATTATCAAAGTCATCTAGTGCAAAACTCATATTCTCTATTTCATCCTTTCCTTGAAATACAATAGGTACTGGGAGAATTTTTTTCACAGTATTGACTTCTCTAGTGATTACCTTAGTCTTCTTATCTCCTTTCTTCTCAGATCTTTCTTTTGATTTTGTGAATGCGATGAAAGATAGTCTCATCAATTCATCCTCATCCATACTGTCAACATCAGCACTTAAGGTTCTATCCTTACTTTCCAACAATAGAGTAGTAAATTTTTTAGGTTCATGTTTTACCTCAACTCTTGCCTCTTCATCTTTTGTTTCATCTATCTCATTTTTCTGTTCAGTTTCAACTTTTTGTTCTTCCTCTTTCTGTTCTTCCTCTTCATCTGCCACTGTGTTCTCAATATTTCCTACAAATGGGTCATTCTCATCAAGTGAAGTGTCAAGGGTCACAAGCACACCAGAAACATAGAAATCTGGTTGCATGATATCTTCTCTCATCTCAACACTTACCTCAACTGCCTTAGAACATTCACCAATTCCTATAGGTGTAGGCATAGTATGTTTAGGAGGTGGAGTATTCTTAGGAATATCACTCATAAGTATTTGATCTAATGCCTTCTGAGTCTCCTCTAGGACTTACTCATATTTCCTACCCATAATTTTCACTAATCTTTCTTTGGTTCTCAACAAGGGTTTGAGTGCTCCCAATATTATTTCTCTCTCTTGAACTGAAACTACTAGAAACAGGTCATCAATAGCTTTATTCCTAATAGCCTCATCTTCAATAAGTGCTAGTTGTTTTCTTATCTCTAGTTTATCATATAGTTCCTCAGGTATACTTCCCTCTATCTCTAGTAGATTATTCTTGAAAACAAGTAAATGATGTACCACTATGTCTTAAATCTTTAGTTTATCAGATTCTTCATACCTATCATAGTATTTTTCCATTGAAACTAGCTTCCCTTTCTCAATAGCTCTCTTCTCCAACATCTTCAAATCAAGCTTCCATACATGTCTTCCATGTGTGGTCTCTTTTTCATTTTTCTTCTCTTCTCCTTCAGTCCTTTGTTCCTTATGAGGTGAATTTGGTTTAGTGGATCTTGTGTTTCTTTGAGGTACTAGCTTTACTATCTCTTCCTGTGATGTCTTATGTGGTAGTGAAGGGGTGGTTACATCAATTACTATAGAGGGTGGACTAACTACCTGTTCAATCTCTAGAGGTGGAAGGGTTGCAGTAGCAGTACTTTCCAACCCAGAAGATCTCTCTGCCATCTTCTTCCTTACTTATTTCATTTATTATTTTTTCAAACCTACCTTAGCTCCATAGTCATCAATAATGTTTTCTACTTTTCTTTTCCTCATACCTCTAGTCTTCTCTTCTATGAATTAATTTGACCATCTCTCCTTAGATGTACCAACTTCAGCTGCCAACACATGTTCAATCTGCATAGTTAGAACTTTTGAACTGACTTCATAACCCATAAGGTAACACCATTTCTTCCTAGGTACAACTCCCTCAAAGAATACACAATCAGTTTCAACCATGAAACAAATTATATCCTTGTATTTCTCAACTAACTCTTCAGGAATTTTGAATCTTTCTTTTATTTGCCTCTAAAGAATCCATGTGTTGTTTTGTCTTTGGTAGCTCTATGATGTCTGAATACTAGTGGGTATCCCTTCCATCCATGCTCTAGGGTGCATGCATGGAAACTTTTTCTCAATGTGGATATACATATGAACTAGGAGTGGGCCAAATCTAAAATTCTTAGATTTATCCTTCTTAATTACCTTTACATTCTCCAAGAATTTTTGTGCTAGAACTTCACATAGGTTATACTTAGTGTTTTCCTTTATCATCATGTAAGCCATCATAATTACTCCTACAAAAACTAAATTAGGTCTACTGTTGTAGTATAATTTGTATCCAATTATCATCGCAATCAGTTTGACATCCTGTAGGAAAATACATTGACTGTCATAGCTCGCCAATCCCATTTGGAATGTGTTAGGGTTTCAACTTGTTTATTTGTGTTCTTCTCAGCCACAGAGATAACTCCAGTGTTTTCTAACCCATTTATTTGATAAATAAATTGACTACATATCTTTATAGGTTGTTCTCCTATCCAGATGAACTGATCATGAACTATGCTAAGTAAGATTTTGAACCATTCATCTTCGTTGAACTCATATAGATCAAATATTTTCATAATGCTTAGTTCATTTATGTGTTTGTATTCATCCCTCATTCTTCCATTATTAGTCATGTATTCCATTTAAGTAAAAATTTCATCAACACCCAATATATCATACTTGTAATGAATGTAATTCCTAATATCCTCTACATGCAAGAGGTTGTGTGGTGTTTGAGAAAATGCTCCTTCAGGGTCATCTTCACAAGATTTAAATAGATGTTTCTTGAATTTGTATCTAGGTCAAACTAAAACATAATAAATTAAAGGTGCATCCATAGCTTCTGTATGAGTAGATTATGTAAATAACTTAATCACGCTAAATTCTAAATTCCCTCTTTAATCAATCACACAATATAATTGTTAGATTGTCTGATACTCTCTAATATATGCTTGTCTTAGGTTGATGCTCTTCAAATGGTAAAGAAATAGGTATCTCAGATGACCTTTATTCAACGTTAAGTGTAAAATTCACATTACCCAATACACAACTTTGTATATTGTCCAGTCAATTACAAATCTCGTGATCACTGAATATTCATCGTCTAATATTGCGCTCTTAGATATAAGTCCTATGATGTTTGCACATATCACAACTAATCTCACTGGAGCTTGCTCCTCAAAATTAGGGGTTGGATATATTCTGATATCTTCATCCAATGCTCCCCCTAAGGCCATGTTCTGTCATTTAGGTTGATGTGTTCACATCAGGAAAAGATCCAGTAGCATCTATTGTCTCCCTAAACCAATATCTCACTTGAATCTTTGATTTTCCATATCTTACCATTGTTTTTATCTTCTTCTTTCTTGAAACAATTGTCAAAATCACTCTTGTATTTTGAAAGACTCTTACCATTATCATTGTCATTCTTCTTTGTATTCATAGGAGGTGGTACTCTTTTGTTATTTACTCCATTATATCTGCAAAACTTCTCTATATGATCTAGATTGTTACATTTGTAGCATATAGGAGGCCTTTTGTTTTGATTAACTTGCAACTTACAATTCCTTGCAATGTTTCCAAGGTTATAAAATTTGTAACATGTGATCTTAGCTATTGATTCTTCTCTGGTGTTATCTTGTTTATATCTAGATTGATCAGGTTTCCTACATTCTTCTTTCTTGTGCCTATATATATTGCGATTAAAACAATAACCAAAAAAAGATTTGAAAGGGGTATTACCTCTACAATCTCTCTTTATGTATCCAAAATTGTTACATCGAAAACATCTACCTCTAAAAGTTATGATCTTTTCTCTAGATTCTTCAAGAATAGGTCTCTCTCCATCAGTCTTTGCATCAGGTTTTTCTTCTTGAATCTTAGAAAATTCAGCTTCATTGAAGCCAATACCAGTCATATCACCTTTAGGTTTATGTCTGTCTCTTTGTTCATCGATCAAGTCACTAATCATGTGAAGTTTCTCAGTGTGTTTCTTCGTCTCAACAAGTTCACCTTTTATGATCTGATTATATTTCTCCAATTCTAGATACTTGTTCTTTTAATGGTCAAGGTCAATCTCCATTTGTCCTGTCATAATATTAGCATTCTTCAAAGCTTCTTTAGTCTTTTTCTTAGCATCCTTTTCTTACTGAATCTCTTTATCCATTGCTTCATTATTAATCTTCATAGTATTATTCTCTTGTTCAAGTTGTGTTATCTGATTTGAATTATCATTGTCTGAATCTTATTTTACCTAAACCATAAGATCCTGTCTCTGATTTTTGGAAAGTTCAAGTTGATCTTTCAACTTCTCAATGAATCCCTCAGCTCTTCTTAGACTGAATCTCAAGTCACCATTTTCTACTTTTTCTCTGTCAAGGTCTTCAAGTGCCACTTCAAATTTCTCTTCCAAACTTACTGAATCCATCTTGATCTCCCTTAAGTTGTTAGACTTTATCTTCAAGGGCCAATAGCTCTGATGCCAATTTTTAGGATTGAGTAATATTGAGAGGGGGGTGAATCAGTATTACGTCACTTTAAATTAAACTTAAACCAATTCCAAATAAACCATAAGATTGCTGAAATGAAAAGAACACAAACAAATAACACATAACTCATAACACCATTATTTGTTGTCAAGGAAACCCTGGCCAAGGTAAAACCCTAGAGGGGATGGTACCCAAAAGCATGCACTAAAGTCTAATGTCCATGTTAGGAGACCTAGCCCTGTTAGGAGCTGAATATTACATAGTACATTTCCTTGTTAAAGGAAGAACAACCTTGTTAAAGGTATACAACACCCTGTTAGGGGCCAACTAAGCTTACAGCTCTTACAACAAAAAATTTTGTTACAAATTGTTCTCAGTAATGAACAAAACAAGCATCTTCAATTCTTAGATATTTCCAGTCGTATTTATTTAATGATCTCTATCAACCTCTGCTCTCACATCTTCCATTCGCATACATACATATCCTTTCTTATATCATATCCTAATTTCGCTTTACAAAAACTCTTCATATATATATATATATATATATATATATATATATATATATATATATATATATTCATCAAGTCAGCTCTCTTAATTATTATTACATAGTCATCTCTCAATACAAAATAGAATTAATAATGTAAAGAGAAAATAAAAATTTGGTGCTCTTATATAACCAAAATATAGGTTATCCAAAATCTTAATCCAACTTAGCTTACCAGGAGTCCACGACATACTCCTTAAATCATTGTTACTTGTTCAACTGCTCTGTTACGTTGTTCTATTGTCTGCGCATTTCTTCAAATCTCTCTAACTCACAGTAATCATCTCCAAAACCAAATAGATCTTAGGTGGAGTTCATAAATACTCCATGGCATCTCCCTCTAATCTCTCTAGTCATAAAACATCTTACTTGATCTTCTCTATACAAAACAATACCATTATACTCTCTATTTCTACTTCTGTATCTCATACCATACCAAAAACTATCACTTGCCAACACTCTCAACATAGAAACAATATAGATGAGGCTATGGGTTTTATTTTTATCCATGTTTTAAATAGCCTCTTGTTTCACCTTGAGCCTTGCACTACTCTACGGGCCATGTGGCTCAATTTTCAGTCTCTCTTTGGGAAAATTAATGAGGTCTGAGCATTGCAGCTAGAGATGGATTTGACTACTTTGGTATATAATTTTTTTCTTCCATTAAGGACTTGTTGGACAAGTTCAAGTCTATTAGGAATTTACTGCATGGATGTGGGAAAGATAAGGTTGATAAAGAGTGCATTTTCATAATCTTTCCTAAGCTTTGTGGACCTTTTTACATCTTTGCTTCTACATTTTGTGCTACTATGGATGCAATGGGAGATTCCTTCACTTTTATTTTATTTGAGGTGTTCTATGAACTTTTGACACACGAGAAATATTTGTTGACTCACAATGATTCCCTTCTTAGCTCCAAGTCCCAAGTTGTTGTTGCACAATCATCTCAAGGGAAGCAGAAGCCTAAGAGACACTCTTTGGGTAGTGGTCATCCCTCCAAGCCTACTTAGAGGTCATATCATAGATCTTCTTCCACTCTATCTCCTTCTCCTTCTTCTTGGTTTGGTGAGTCTTCCTCCAAGACAAATAAGTTATGTGAGCCTTATAGGTTTTTTGGAAAGGTGGAACATGCATTCAATAGGAGTTGGAAAATACTAGAGGCTTTAGAGGAGGTCATGCATGAGCATCACATTTCAGCTCCTTGGTCTTATTCATCATAGATAGGAAAAGGTCATGTTCTTTCCACATGAGCTTTGCCTTCATTTATCCTTAGTGTCACATAGTTTCAGTGGAAGTGTCATGCCTCTCCTTTTTTTATCATTATGGGGGGTTATATTGTTAGTGCTAATGTTTTCTTGGTTCCATAGTTGATTAGTTATTTACACTATTTGTACCTTTATTTTTTACTAGAAATTTTTTCTTACATGGTTGAGTAGTTTTGTTGAGGTCACTCATTCATATTCATGTGGCATATGCATCTTTGAATAAAAAATGTTTACTTTTTCATATGTTTGTTGTTCGAGTACTGTCATTAGGCACACTCATGCAAATTATATTCTTTTGTATATTTGACTAGCAATAATTTTTCCCTTTTTTTCATCTACCCATTGTTCTAATATTATCGTTGGGGACACTCATATATATTGAGAAAAATTATCATCTTGGTTTCAGAGGTTCTTCATTAAGCATTATGAAAATTATCATTATACAATTATCCACACTTTTCTAGTATCTTAGAGGGTTTTCTTATGCACTTCACGTAGTTACATCTCTCATTTTTGGAGAGAATCTTTTTTCCATTTTTTTTCTCTTTGTTATTTGTTTTGAGAGGATTTGATAGTACATGGGTACCTAATTAGGCCTAGTTGGTAGGAAATGTTCATGCATTTCATTCTTAATTTTTTTTTGTCTCCCTAATTTTCACTTAAGGGGAGTGTTGTAGCATGCATATTTGTTGCATGATGCATATTTGCATATGTTTCATTAATTTATTGTGCACATACTCAATAATATTTTCATGCATACTATTATGCATAATTGAGAACATGTTTGCAATTCATGCTCTATCTTAAGTTCACTTAGTTGAACCTAAATTTAAGTTAATTCTAGTCTAGTTGGGCTCCAATTTTCACAATGTGCATATCATGCACTTCAATTTTGCATATCTAGATCTAGTTTTCTATTTTTAGTTTGACTTAGTGTTTGTATATTTTAGGACTATTGTTTTCTATAAAATCAATTTATCACTTCATTCTAATTCATCTTGCAATCATAGAATCATTAAACTTGTATTTTGTATTATTTTTGTAGTTGAGAAATGTACCAATTATTTTCTTGCTACCCTTGCTTGAGGAAGGTGTTTTTTTTGTTGTTTGATCCTAAGGTTCTTGTCTTGGAAACTTCAACATTCAACACATTATTTGAAATTTTCAAATAAGATAAGATTTAATTTGGCTATAATTTTAAAGTTATAATACAAATCTAAAATATTTCACCATTAACAATACATGATTATAAGTTAGTTTAGGGTTATATATCAATGTAAAAAACATTAAGTGTGACATTACATATGAACATTTACATTCTTATACTTTAATTTATATTTTATGTATATATTTTCAAGATGTTTGAAAGTAGTTTTGAATTTATAAGAGTTATAATGAAAACTCTAAGCTTTCAAGAATCCTATAATTTCTCAAAATTAGTCAATTTTCAATAATAAGTAGGCTCTTCTCATCTTGCAATTGTCTAAGGGTAGTTGTAAATTTTTAAAAGAATCATAAAACCTCTCCTTAGAAATAGGACATATTTATATGCAAGACAACACCTAGTAAGGAATCCAAGAAAAAAATTAGATTCAAGTTCAAGAAAGTGGAAATCCTCTACGCATCTTTTAGGAAATTTTCAAGCCTGAAAACCAAGCCACCTTCCTTAAAGGAAATCATAGAGAAAAAAAAACCATGATTATAGCTACTATGACCAAAGAGAATGCTCAACCAAGAAGAGGTTAATTGATGCATTCAAGAGGCATTGAAGAGGATATGTGATGCAGGAGCATCTTAGGTTATTGGCAATATTGCATCAACCAAAAAGAGTCCCCTTCTTGTTTGTTTGTTGTTATGTTTAAGTTGGGATTTTTGGTGTTTTGGTTGGTGTTCGATCTGTGTTTGATCTTTTGTGTTGCAGTTGTGACAGTGTGTTTTTGGCTTTTTCCTAGATTTTATCTTACGATCGCACTTCATTTGGTTTTGTTGCATTGGATTTATGGTAGATTCTTCGCGTGTTTATCTTGTTCTTCATTTTTCTGGTTGGTTGTTGTATTTCTAATCGCTTTCTTGATCTTCTAGTGGGTTTTTCTGAGCGCAATCATGCAAGCTCATTGTTATGTTTGAGATAAATGTTATTTAATGTTCACATCTCTTAATCCTTTCATTGGAGTTATTCCTAAATATTTGGGTCCTTTCATATTTGTTTTAAAATGTTTTCTCGATTATTGGGGAATGTAATTTTTTCTAGGTCGACTAGATGTTGTGATGGCTTTATAAGCTTATGGACTTGTTCCTAAGGGAAAATAGGTGATCTCATAAGATTATTTTTCTTATCTTGGGTAGGATTTGTGAGGGTTTGATTGTAATCGGGATTGTGTACTTGGCATGTATGACTAGCATGTGAAATATCATGTTACAGATCTATTTTAAATCATTTTCCAATGATAATAAAAGGATGAATCTCTCATTTTCTTCCTTTTAATATTGTTTCTTCCATTATGTTATATTGGTTGCAAGGGTTGGACTGATCTCATACATTTTTCTCCATTAGAGCATATGGTTGGTGTCCTCGAGGTAGAGCATAAGGTTGATCATAAGTTTGAACAAGGTTGAGGTTGAGTGAGGTTGAGATTCCCGTGTTGATAGATCTAAGATCCTGTCTTGTAAATCCCTAGACCTATTGATCATGAGGTGGAAAAGTGAAGATCTAAATTGCAATCATATGGGAATTGTACAAGGTTGCAAGGAAGGGTTTTTTGTTGGGTGTTTAGATTTGAAGGCATACTAATTAGAGGCAGATTGCATGTGTGTTTAATAGATCACTGGTTGGAAGAGCATCTTGGAATAGATCACCAATTAGAGAGGAAGTTGTACCTGAGGATTGGAAAGATGTCACCTAGAATAATGAACCCTAGAAGGCTAGAGAAAATGATGAAAGACTTTAGATTTGAGATGATGAATGAGATCAGAAATATATTGACTGGATTGAGAAGGAATCCTGAGACTGAAGAGAAATTTGAGGAGGCTACTGAAGATCTTGAGACTGTAGATATTGAGATCCTTGCAGATGAAGATAGGTTGTTGAGAGCTATGGCACAAGTAATTAAAAGTCATAGGATACATGTTTCTACTTTCTCTAGTTCATTGCATCCTAAGGATTTGATAGATTGGGTTGGAGAACTAGAAGACTACTTTGAGCTTGAAGACATCATATATCCATAGAGGGTTAGGTTAGCACAGACTAAGTTGAAAGGTCATGCTTCCTTATTGTGGAAGGAATTACAAAAAGATAGAGATAAACATGGTGAAACAAAAATCACTAGATGGAAGGTAATGATTGCTAGGATTATGATTTAGATTTGTTTAATAAATTGAAGAACTTGAGGCAGAAAGACATGAGTGTGGAGGAATACATAGATGAATTATATAATATGACTATTAGATCTAGTCACAAGGAAGTATCTAAGGAGAAGGTGGATAGGTATGTTAATGGTCTAAGATTTAACATTCGGGATGAATTGAGTATGTTAAGGATTTATACTATTGAGTAGGCTTATCAGTATGAATTGAGGGTCGAAGATAAGTTGAAGAGAAGACAAAGTAACCTTAGAGGAAGAGAGAAACTAGCTAGAAGAAATGGAAAAGAGAAGAAAACCATTGAATTTGAATCTGATCTAAGAATACCTAGAAGAGGTAATGGTATTAGGGATTTCAAAGGTACTTGTTTCAAATTTGGTGTCATAAGACATAGGGCTTTTCAATGTCTGAAGAATCTAGTAAGAACATGGGAAAATAGAATCTCATGTCACATGAGGAAAAGGCTACTGTTGAAGTAGTGGTTAATGAAGCAGAACCTGAGATAGGAGAGTCTCTTATGCTTAGGAGGGTTATGTTGAGTAAGAAGGAAACTAAACCTTTACAAAGGAGGAATTTATTTAGGACTGTTTACAAATCAGGAGGTAAATGTTGTAAGGTTGTTATGGACGGTGCTAGTACTAACAACTTGGTATCACAAGAGATGGTGCAAAAACTTGGATTGAAGAGGCTTAAATATCCTTTTCCTTATGGGATAGGTTGGTTATCAGATGATCACATGGTAGAGGTGAAAGAGCAATGTTTGGTTATTTTCAACGTTGGACCTTATAGAGATGAAGTGTTATGTCATGTGGTGTCTATGAGTACTTGTCATGTTCTATTGGGAAGATCTTGGAAGTTTGATAAAGGATTTATTCATGATTGCAGAAGAAATTTGGTTGCAATAGAGAAGGATGGAAAGACAATTACTTTAGTTCCCTTGAAGGAATCAGAGGGGAAAAGTGCAAGGAATTTAAGTATGGTGAGGAGCTATTGTTCATAGAAGCAAACTACAAAGGTTAGTATGGATCGGAAGAAGTATCTTGAAGGTAGATCTAATGAATGCAAGTTAATATCAAAATGTAAGAAGGGTAAGGTAAAGCATTAGAAGATTTTGGTTTCTTAATAGAGGAATTTTTTTAATAGAGTGAGTACAGAGAGGAGTAAGTTGATGAATCTGACAGAGGATAGTGCAGAGGTACAGAGACAGAGGGTCGTAGATAAAGAGGTTGTTTGGATCAAAAGAGAGAATGGGATTTATGTTCCACGGCTTGTCAAATATTCATAAGTTTCTATTATGGAACATTTTATTTTACCTGGGGTGTCTAATGTGGGAGCATCTTAGGTTCTTGGAAATCTTGCATCAACTAAAAAGATTTCCCTTCTTGTTTGTTTGTTGTTCTGTTCCAATTGGGCAGTTTTGGCATTTTGGTTGGCAGTCGATCTGTGTTTGGTCTTTTTTGTTGTGGTCATGACAATGTGTTCTTGGCTTCATCCTAGAGCTTATCCTATGATCGCACCTCATTTAGTTTTTCACACTATAGTTATGGCATATTCTTTATGTGTATGTCTTAATCTTTATTTTTCCAATTAGTTGTTGTGTTTCCAATCGATTTCCCGATCTTCTAGTGGGATTTTTCAAGCGCGATCACACCATCTCATTATTATGTTTGAGGACGATGTTATTTAATGTTCGCATCTCTTAATCCTTTAAGTGGATATTATTCCTAAAGATTTGGGTCCTGACCTAGTTGTTGTAAAATGTTTTCTCAATTATTGGGGAATGTAATCCTTTCTAGGCCGACTAGATTTTGTGATGGCTTTATAAAATTATGGACTTGTTCCTAAGGGACAAGAAGTGATCTCATTAGATTATTTGTCTTAGCTTAGGTAGGAGTTTTGAGGGTTTGATTTTAATCAGGCCTATGTTCTTGGCATGTATGATTGGCATGTGAAACAGCATGTTGCAGATCTGTTGTAAATGATTTTCCGATGATAACAAAAGGTTGAATCTCTCATTTTTTCCTTGCTATATTGTTTATTATGTTATGTTATATTAGCTGCAAGGGTTGGACCAATCTCATAGAGGTTTCTCTATCCTTGATTGCATCAATATGCCCCCTTGGCTAGTGGAAGGGGTATGGTCCCTTGATCCCATGGAGGAGGACTACCCCCTCAAACCCTATAAGAAGCACTACTCCTTAAACATGTTGATCGTTTCCACCCCTTACACCTCTAATTTTCTATAAGATTTTTTTAAGGAAGGATTTTTCATGATAACTAAGATTTTTTTCAAACAAACGAAAAATGCATTGAATTTCTACCAGTTTCTCATAATTTAAAAAATTCACCAATAATTGTTTTTTTCAAAAGAAAAGGTTCACCAATAAAAATTAATTTTTTCCAGAAATATCATAAAATTTTCAAGTTGTATATATATTTAAGGGGGCTTTCTTAAATTTATTCACTACTATTTTTCCCTTCTGGACTCACATTCAAAAAGGATTACATCTTGGAGTGCCTAACAACTTAGTCGGATTGCTTCTTAAATTTCAGTCTTGATCTTTAATATATTTTATTCTCCCTCAATATGTGGTTCCCACAACCCTAAATTATCCTCGGGGAAAAGGTTTGTTGGAATAATGGAATGGTGTGTACTAAGAGGGGAGGGGTGAATTAGTACTCTTAAAACTTTTTATCAATTAACCTTTAATCCTTTAGTAATCAATTCCTTGCAATACCGACCATATATGCCTACTGCAGCTACAATCATCATTGTCTTATTGATTTCTACATCTATTTATACAATATATTGACCTATCTAGGTTTCACAATTTACAATGAAAACTCTATGATCAAAGGTTTACAACTTGACCTTGATCTCCTATTTTGCAAGTTTACAATCAGTTAGACTGATTAAAACAATTATATGTGCTTTACTTGTCCCTCAAGAAATGGTTTTAAAGATAAGATTTTAAAGCTAACTATAAAACTCAAGTGTTTTATCTGACGTGTAACTCAAATCCACATTTCTAAGAATTAAAGTTGTCTCTTGGTAGACTGGTGCTCAAGTTTCTCTGTAGTCTTTCATCGATGATGTCTCTGTAGACATTCTGCTTCTCATTTTTCTCTATAGACTGACTTTCGGTGTTCACTATGAACTTGTCTATTAGGTTCCTCTATGAACTTGTATGTCGATGAAGACTGGTTTCGTTGTTCTCTTGCACTTAAAATTTTTGGTGACCTCTATGAACTATTGTGTCAGGTTGCACTATAAACTTGTCTTTCGATGATCATATTACCGACGGTTCAAAAACTATTTCCTTTGTATACTAATGACAAAATATGATCATCAAGGTTTAGAGAGACCTATGAAAATATCTAACCATTAATATAACAAATCCCAAATCTTAAACACTCATAGCAAAAGGTGACAAAAGGAATCCAAGAGATAATAAGGATCAAATTGAATTAAGGAAAATGGAAAGAATGGCCATCCCTAATGAAAAAGAAAGGAGACAAGGTAAATTGATGGAAAGAGAAGAGAGACATAGAAGTAGAATGGAAATGAACACTAAATTAGCGTTAGAGTGTGCCAAAGGGGTGTATTGAGTGTGTCGATGTGGGTGTTGTTGAAATGAGAGGGAAAGGAAGCAGAAAGAAATAGGAGAAGACACCAAAAAACCATAAGTTTGTTACTAAAAGGAACCAGGTGCCTATCAAAGAGAAATTAATGCACAATCATGAACCCAAAATATTTTTGACGAAGGGAAGTTATAGCACAAAGGCTCCTAATCTACCAAAACCTTCAAAAAACCCTATGATAAAGTTAAATTTGGTTAACATAAAAATTAAGCTTGATAACAAGTTTAAAGAGTTTCTAAGACCTTGAAGAATATCCTTTCATGAATGATGATTATTTAGAGAGGATGATTAAATATAGTATAGGTAAATCAAAGGAAAAATAAAAGAAGGAGAAAGAAGTTAATTTGAACTTGAGTGAAGAGGTACAGTCATTAACTAATCAAATTTCATTTATTACCAAAAGAGAAAAGAGAGACCATGAAGACTCACAACCCCTGGACAAAGACCCATCCCCCTCAAGGTCTAAAAGTAGGAGAGTTGTGTTAGGAAAATCATCGAAGCAAGAAGTGATGCAAGAAGGTTATGGAAGTGAGGAAAAAGGCACTCCCAAATACCAAACCAACTTGCAGATACACAATATGGAAGCAACAACACAAGAAGGAGAGAAGAAACAGCATATACTTTCATATATTGATCAAACTCATTACATGTCGGGTTGTAAGGCCTTCCCAGTTTTGGCCATATACATTCAAATAAATTACGGAATGATCTTTGTACATGTGAGGTCACAGACTTTCCATCCAAATATCTCAACACTAAGTCTTCTGATACCAATTCATGTACTAAAACCTGATGCCCTAAACTAAGAACAGAGAAACAAATATATACAAGAGTCCACAAAAGAGGTCGGCACTCAAATCCCGAAGAGAGACCTAGATTTAGGTCCACATATATCCCAATGAGAGACCCCACATTAATTGCACCACATAAATTAAATGCAGAAGTCAGACAAATTAGGATAAACAACTAGATGAAGATCAACCGAGCGACAGCAACCAACTTAGTAAGAATGTAACCGAGCATTAGAAAACCAACTCGATAAGAACTTAACCGAGCATCAGAAACCAACTTGGTGAAAGAAGCAACCGAGCAGCTAACATACACTAAGACCCATCGATAAAGTAAGACAGAGAAAGTAACTGAGCAACAACAATTACTGATTACTTCACCGAGCAGCCTCCAAACAAGCTAAAGAAAAAAAGCAAACATATTTTTGGTTGAGCGGGATTTCCAAGGACCCAAGATGCTCCTACATCAAGAAGAGAACCAAGAACAAAAGGAAGCAAGTAGAGAGCATAAATTCCCTTGGAATAAAATACTAGGAGAACAATACTTTGACATAAAATTTGAAAGAGATAAGGGTGAAGAAATCAAACCTCAAAGTAACATCAAAAGGGAGAAAAAATCCGCAACACAAAAACTAAGAAAACAACAAGTATCCAAACCAAAGACAACATAAAATCTCAAATGGAGTTCAATAACAATTGAGATAGAAACTAGGATCCATGTATTCAAGGCTAAGACCAATGAAGAAATTGAGCATGTTTATCTTTTGGAGTTAATATGAGAGATATTGGGAAAATTCATAGACAAAGAGAGATTGTTCAACTTTGCAGGGTCCTTAAGGAAGAAAGAACTATAATGTTATATTAATAATTGTCCTAATTACTCAGCGATATGGGATACAATGAAAGGAAAATTCCTAGAAAATTTTGGCACCCTAAAGATCCCAACTAAAAGTGTTACTAGAATGAAAAATTTAACACAAGATGACAATGAATCTGTAAAATCTATGATAGAAAGTTCAAGTGATGCATAAAATTAAAAGAATTGATAAATGAGAAGCAAAAGGTCAAATTGTTTAGATATGGAATAAATAAATATGTAAGAGCAAGATTAGATAACATAAAATTTGATAAATATGTTGACCTAATCACCATGGCCTATCTAATTAAAGACCATTCATGGAAGAAATTGGAGAGGGATAGAAAGGTTGAAATATAGAAGGATTTACAAGTGAATGTTACTCAATTGATGTGGATGATGATGAAGACTGAGATCAGAGGTATACAAGATTGTAGAAATAATTAGATCAGTTGTTATTTTGTCATTGATGTCAAGCAATTGATTTCTAGTTCATATTGAATTTCTGTGAGGCCTCACCCCGACCTATCATAGCTCAGCTGATACACTTATTTTGATACATTATGATTCAATATTTTGGGACATTATATTTGATGGACTAGACATTATTATTATTTATTATGTCATGTGATGATTACTTAAGTATACCTTATTGATGATGTTTATGATGTTTTGGGTATATGCATGCATTATGATGATTATTTCAATATTTTAAATTCAAATGGGAAAATATGTTATGTTATTATGAGTATGTAATCAGTTATGGATATCAGGTGCAGAAATGGAAAAAGGTTATTAAATGAAAATGTAGAATGTTCAGTCAATTGATTATGCAATTTGATTTGTCTATATATATGCATGTGATTTTATTGAGCTACTGATGTTTAATATAGTGTGCAGGAAAATTACCATGGAAATTATCGGAGAACCCGTAACCAACCATATGTGCAAACTGTATAGCCAAGGTTGAATCTAATGAAGATATTCAAACCTCATTGTTAAGTGATTTGATTCATGACCATAAATTATATGTATGTGTTAGGTGTTTTCATTGTGCAATTAGTGGCATGTCAATGTTGTATTATGGTATTTTATAGTGTCACTTGAAACTTGTTATGTGTTTATGTAATGACATGCCTACTAAGGTTGGTAATGTAACCCAATTAGATTGTTTAAAATTAAATTTTGTTCTATTGTACAAACCTTGGATGGGTGTATCTTGTTGTTGTTATTTTGTTGCATGAATGGTGTGAATGTCTTATGTTGGTTACCGGTTCTCCTAGCTTGGGAGTGGTCTCCTTGAGACCTAGGATGGGAGGTGAGCTCTCCATGGTATGTTCTAAGTTTATTTGTTTTTTGCATATTTTGGATGGATTTTGATGGAGCCATTATGGATTTGGAGCATGGAAGCCTTCTTGTTGTTATAGTGTTGGAGACTTCTTCATTGTTGTATCAATTTTTGTATTGTACCTCCATGTTGAAGTGGATTTTGTAATAAGATGGATAAAAGTTGTAGACTATAAAGATGTATATGAAATTGTAGTCATTGTAAATATGAGAAATTTTGTGTGTTCAAATTTTATGAATTGCTATTATAAAATGTCTCCAATGGCCTTACCTTGCAAAATTTCAAGTTAAATCCTCTTTTATTCCTCTTTGAAAATCTTAAGTTATAAACATGAAACCTTAAATTAGATTTTTGCAACCTCAAAACTTATTGGAAAAAAAATCATGTTAGAAAAGGATTCAAATCAAATGGTGACACTAATTAAATAATCACCTATTACTAATACCATGTAAATGATTCACTTAATGTAATCCCTAAAATATAATATGTTAATTTCTTTCAACTTCAACAATGTCATGAAAGAAAATGAAATGCATTGACAAAAAAAAAAAACACCATTTCCAGATTTTAAAATAGCAAAATGCTCTCTGGAATTTGTATGGGGAATGATTTATTCCCTTTTACCACAGAGAATATTTCATTCTCTTGCTTAGTAAAAGGGTTAGAATACTAATTCCCCTTAATCCCTCTTGAGTTGTGTAAACCTTAAATTAATGAAACCAAATAAAACAAAAGAAAATATAATTTAATTCGTGCTCTTATTATCCCTTAATTTAGTGGGCCCCACATCCACTTCACCCTCCACATGGGCGAATGGGGTTGACTGGTTTTAATTTAAAACTCCTAAGCAAAACAAAACAAAACAAAAATCAAGAAAACTTTATTAAACAAAAATCTTACCATGCTTTTTACTTGGGAGCTGCTCCACCTTGGGCGCCACCTTTCTTGGGCTATGAACCACCCTCCTTGGTTGGCGTACCCCCCTCTCTCCCTCTTGATGTGTTCCTTTTTCTTCATTCCCTTGCATTTAACCTTGTTACCTCCCAAAAATCTGTAGCATACTATATTGTGGGGCCCTCCAAATGTCTAAGCCTTTAAACTTGTCTTATTCCCCTCCTTCTTGGGCATGTGAATTCTTTTATGCAGGCTTGGTTTAGGTGTCACATCACCCTACCCACTTGGCATGTGGGCCATGGGCTAAGGGATATAGGGGTGATGTGATGGGTGGGTAGGTTAGTAGGTTAGGTTAGTAGGTAGGTTATTGTTAAGTTAGCTTAAGATTTTATTAATAGGTATTAGTTGTAATTAATTTATAGTTAGTTGTTTCTTTTTTTAAGAAATGTTAAAAGGGGTTATGTTTTATATTTATTTTTTTATTATATGGTAGGAATTATTAGTTTTCTTTTATTATTTATTTATTAAATGTATTATGTTGCATATAGAATAGGTGCCTTAAGTATACTTAAGGGGTATGATGTAAATTATTTTTGGTAAGTAATTGAGTTATGAATTAATTAAATAACGTGTGTAATTAAAATTTAAGTTTTCCTTTTGATTAAAAAGAGTGAATTAGAATGTCATTTTAGTTATCAATTAGTCGTAAAATTTATGTTAAATCTTAAGAAATTTTAAACGTATCTTTTGTATTAAAATGAGATAAGATAATTGTATTGTGCGAAATTTATTTTAATTATGTTAGGAAAATCTAATGGAAAGAAAATAATGAGATTTGGGTTTTATTTAGGAATTTAATGAAATTGAATAGGGTTAATTAATTTGGTTGATAATACTAAAGTTGATAGGTTATTAAAGAGATTTTTATTTAGTCAACTAGGTTGTGACCTAGGTCGATGTTTAAGATACACTAAATGACAGAAATAACTAAATGATGTAAGAGTAATACGTATTAGATCTAAACGGATCATGTTTAACTAGGAGTAAGGATTCAAGTATTGCTAGATGAACCAAACTTAATGTGTGTACTTAACAAAGGGGTTACGATCTTATGCCACTCCTTGCGTAAACATAAAATTAAAGTACAATCAACCTAACCCTAGTGCCTTGTTGTGATAAACTGGAGGGTCTCTATCTGTATAACGAGTTGGGATTACCGGATTTGCATCCACCTCTGTTGTGATCCGAACCCAATCTAAGTCTTGACCTTGCAACCTGAAAACTAACCTCATCTTGTCATCACCTTTCCGCAATGTATTTTGCACCTACTGGTGCCATTATAGTTGTTTATACTATTTTTAAAAAAAAAATTGTCTGTGTAATTTTGCCCTAGTTTTGGGCATGACAATTTCCATATCTTTCGGATTGATTTAATTGGACAAGTTAATAAAGAACAGACAATGATAAGTTCAAATTATAATAATTGGTTTCTACTTTATCAATTCAGTAAAGAAGAATGAGCAAGTTGGTAAGACTAAATAGTTAACCTACCGAGCAGAAAGCACTCTGTCGGTAAGGGTTATGAAATTTGGTTAGGATACCGAGACATTGAAGCACCAAGAAGTGCATGTTAGTCACCGAACTGAGAGTTAGTTACCGAGCAAGAAAAGATGTTAGAAATGAGGATAAGAACGCATTTAATGCAATGACACAACGATCTGGAGGATTCCAAGAATGAAAAATAAGTTAGTACCAAGACCTACCCATAGGAAAATTGAAGGAAGAAATATATGGTATATATTAAGCGAAAAAAGTGAAGGTTTTATTTCCAATAAAAGTACAAGTTCCAAGGTGATACCGAAGTGGTTAACCGAGTTTCAAGTTTTCTAAATCAGTTCAAAAAGTTAATCTAACGGTTGAGCGTGATTGATGGAAAACCTAATCAAGGAGATTAAGAGGCAAAAATAGAGCCTTTTTAAAGGATGAATTCAAAGAAAAGTGAGGTTGACAAGTTGAAGTGTTGAAGTGTTATCGAGTGATGCAGTGAAGAGAATAGAGGTGAAAATCTAAGCCTAAAGTAGACATAAATGAAGTATTGATGCCAGTAGTCAGAAAGAGCGCATAAGGGATCTGATCAAGCAAGAGGTAGTTATAGTTTAACTGTTTGAAACATAAAGTAAAATGAAAAAGATAAGGAAATAATCCAAGAGAGTATGCAATGGGAGAGATTTACTAAAGGTAGAGAGAGAGAGAGAGAGAGAGAGAGAGAGAGAGAGAGAGAGAGAGATTTTCCTTCAATAGATCAACCACAAGTTTTCTAAAATGCTCCAAGAACCAAGACAAGAACTCAAGGATTTTAAANTACTAAAGGGAGAGAGAGAGAGAGAGAGAGAGAGAGAGAGAGAGAGAGAGAGAGAGATTTTCCTTCAATAGATCAACCACAAGTTTTCTAAAATGCTCCAAGAACCAAGACAAGAACTCAAGGATTTTAAAAGGGAAAAATTAAGAAAAAAAACCCCTTGTGAACAATATGAATATAGCACAAAGCCTAAAGAATGAGAGCAATAAGCTCAATACAATATTGAGAGAAACTTTGAGAATGTGAGAAGTGAGAAAGAAGAGAAGATTATTCAACTTGAGAGAGCCAACTTAGAACCTCTATGAGAAACCCTAGAACCCTAAGAAGTGTGTGAGAGCCATATCTTAAGTAGAGATGAGTGGAGGAGTTTGCATGTAACTCCCATACTCTATGTGTGCCATATTCACATTTGCTATGTGTCATGTGTAGGAATCCTCTTAAGGAGGAATATCTAATTTCCTTATTAAATAAATTAAAAATATGAGATAAGACCTTGGTTTATAAAATACCAAGGAAAGATTATAATTCTAACATCCCCTTTAATCTTTACTTGGGGAGATGAGATCAATAGGTATCACACCCAAATGTTTACAAGGATTTTGAGATGTTTCTTTTGAAAGAGTCTTCAGTAGATTGTTGATAGCTTGATCATCATGTATTTATTCAACTGGATCGGTGGAGCTTGAATGGTACATATGAATTTTTGCTAAGTGGATAGCACTTTGACAATACAAAGATGTAATTGCTTGCGGAGGGGGCCCAAATCTTCAAATGACCATTGAGATTCTTGAGATGCATTTAGGCATACTATATATTCATTTCCAATAGAAAATAGAGGTGGAGCATAATCAACACCTGAGCCTGCAATAAGGAAAGAACCACTAGTAGAGCACCCATCATTGGGATCACCTAGTCCTGAATCAGTAACACTTTGGAAAATAAAATCATATTGTGAATCGTCAATTATATAATCAGGAATGCAATCTTCAGTTGCATAAAACAAATCTGTAATGTATTCATTATAATATGAAACATCAAGAGGAGGAGAGCTACCATCATCATCATTAACCTCCACAATAATCATAGGATTAGTACCATCATTATGAATTTCATCTTGAGTAATGCACATATCTTGAAGAGTAACATTAAGAAAGTTAGAGATAATTTCCTCTTCTTGTTCAAGAATATCATCAACATAAGAGCAAGGATCATCAAATTGCATTGCATAATAAGGAGAGAGAATATACTCACTTTGAGTAGGAAGATATTAATCCAGAGGGTTATTCCAAGAGTATCCTTCATCGTAATATTCATCCCAAATAGTATTATCATCATAGTGAGAAGTAGACATCCCATACCAAATAGTAAAAGCATGACGAGTGTTATTATGAGATTTAGGAGTAGATGACTTCTCATGTTTGAGTTTCTTTAAAAAATTATTGATCACATGACCAACTTTCCCACAATGATTGCAATGGGGATGATTATTATTATTAGCATAACCATTAGGATGATTATTATAACTTGATCTGGTATTATGCGATCTAGACATGAAAGCATGTTCGTTAGATTTAAGTCTCCCAAATTGAATTAACTTAGCCTCTTCTTGACGTAAAAGTGTTTGAAAGATAGCATAAGTTAATTGGTTTTGTAACAAAGGAAGAGCTAATTGAGAATGAATATTAGTAATGAATTGCTGAAATTGTCTAGGAAGGCATTTTTTTAAGATGATATAAATTAACTGAATATCAGATAACATTATTCCTAAACCAGTTAATTGACTTTGAATAGAATCAAATTTAAGAAAAAAATCATCCATAGTTGAGAAATCTATATACCTGAGATCCTCCAATTGAACTTGGAGTTTAATCTTTCGAGATTCATTGGCGCTGTCAAAAGTGTTTTGGAAAATCACCCAAGCTGCATGTGCTTCAGTACAATGGGCAATTAAGACATATAAATCTAGATTTAAGGAAAAACCTATAAGGCCAAGCGCCTCATCATTTTTATCATTCCATTCATTTTTACAGGTTGAGGAACAACAGGAGGAACGGAAGTGGGGTCAGTTGCAACGTCAATGATATGTCAGAAATGAAAGATAAAGCTCATATGAGTCTTCCACACATGATAATTGGAAGTACTTAGTTTAACTTTTGGGATTAAAGCTGACATAATGAATTAATATAAACTGAATTACAAGTTGTAGAATATAATAATGAAGCTAAAAAGCTAATTTAACGTGGTTACTAAATACCAATATGCAAGAATTTTTCACTATTAAAAAAATTTAATTTTTTTGTTAAATGAATGAAACAAATTTTAATTACAATAAAATAATGAATTAGCTATTGGAAAATATTTATAATGAAAAATAGAAATGGGTTTAAAATGATTTTAGAAAATATTAAGAGACAAAGTTTGTATAAACGTTTAAACTTTTTATGTTAAACAAATATTGAATAAACTTTATTTAATTTTTTATATTTGAGAAACAGTTTGAACAAATTTTGATAAATATTTAAAAATCTAATGATGAATTGATAACAATGATAACCTGCAACCTTTTAAAAAAAACATATAAGGAATCTAAAAATAAATTGGAAGAACCCTGCAGCTCTTTAAAATAATAATAATTAGTCTGCTAAAACATTAGGATAATGATAATATGTGCAAGGAATAACTCCTGGAAAAACACAGAAGACAGAGAAAAAAACAACAAAATGACTCCACAATAGGTTGTGCAAGAGGATAAGGAAAGGTTTAAAATGCCCACTTACCTATACAAAAGATGTTAAAGAAAAATAATCTACAGTAATATGATGATAACCATAGCTGAACGATTAATGATAAAATTTGTTGACTAATGCCTCTGAGATAAAACAAAGTCAAAGTGAAATGCTCGAAGGCAAGGAGTAGAGGACAGAAAAACGTGAAGAGAAGAGAGGAGAGGGAGCTGATAAGTTGCGCAATGCTAGGCTTATATTGCGCAATGAAGGGAAATGTAAACAATGTTGCGCAAGATGAAGGGGAGAGCTGCCAGAATATAATAACATTTCTTGAGGCCTGATGGCAAAAAGAATATGATGCGCTAAAAGAATGCACTGAATGCAACTCTGATATGCTACGCAAGAACTGAAGGGAGATGCAGTCAGAGAAAAAAAGTTGGAAGGAATACCAGACAGGATAATGCAAGATAGACTTTTACAAATGTGAGGAGAAGAAGAGCTAAGAGATGCGTAGGAAAGAGGCACCAAATGTTTTGACTGCACAAGTTAATGACAGGCAAAAATCTGCTTTGAAAGTAAGATACCTTGGTTGAATGGAAGGTTGACAAGTCTCCTACCCAACAAACAGATTGGGTTGCGCAAGGAGGAAGAGATAGATTTGTGCAATGCAAGGAGAACATATATATAAGAATATAAATAGACTAGATGTTGTTTACCACAGCAAACATAAAAAAATTATAGCAGCAAGAGATATGAATATATTAAAATCTGCAGACAATAAACATTAGCAGAGATGAGTTATTATTATAATCCTGCACAAAATATTAGAGATATATATGAAATCAGAGATGTAAAAAAGCAGATTAAAAAGAGATATAAAGTAAATCCTGCAACAAACAAGTTAGATGAGCAGATTTAAATATCAATTTAATGAAGAAAAAACAACATGCAAGATTGATCATCCCTTGTGGTTGCTTGATAGAAGGTAAAGAAGATCTGGAAAAGACTATAAACTGGGGAAACAATAAAAATTGGGTTCGGCGGTGAACTGGCCAAACCCAAAAAAAATTCAAAAAAACTACAATAAAAGTTAGATTGAGAAATCCTGCAAACAAGAGTTATCTTTCTCCTTCACAACCAAAATATCTTTCACCTATTCCTGCATGCACACTCAAAACAATGATTAAACCAGCTCTGATACCATGTTAGAAACATAAAGTAAAATGAAAAAGATAAGGAAAGAATCCAAGATAGTATGCAATGGGAGAGATTTATCGAATGCAAAGAGAGAGAGAGAGAGAGAGAGAGAGATTTTCCTTCAATAGATCAACCACAACTTCACAAAAATGCTCCAAGAACCAAGACAAGAACTCAAGGATTTTGAAAGGGAGAAAAACAAGAAAAAACCCCTTGTGAATAATATGAATATGGAACAAAGCCTAAAGAATGAGAGCAATAAGCTCAATACAATATTGAGAGCAACTTTGATAATGTGAGGAGAAGTGAGAGAAGAGAAGATTATTCAACTTGAGAGAGCCAACATAGAACCCCTATGAGAACCCCTAGAATCCTAAGAAGTGTGTGAGAGTCATCTCTTAAGTAGAGATGAGTGGAGGAGTTTGCATGTAACTCTCATACACTATGTGTGCCACATTCACATTTGGTGTGTGTCATGTGTACGAATCCTCTTAAGGAGGAATATCTAATTTCCTTATTAAAGAAATTACAAATATGAGATAAGACCTTGTTTATAAAATACCAAGGAAAGATTATAATTCTAAGATTAACAAATTATTTTATATATTGTTTCTTATTTACATTTGTAGCAACAAAATCTCTTAACGGAGTGGACTTAATAGCCTTATTGTAAAATCCTTGAGAAAGGTGACATTCTAAAAGAGTGTTCAAAGCCCTCTAACCAGACCACTCCTAACAAGGTGAAGATCTTAATGGGTTTGAGATAAATCCCCTAACAGGGTCACATTTAACAAATGTGTATTGTAATCTTTAACAAGATAAGCTTTTAACTGAGCTTACTTCAGAAGAGTATTTTTCATTTTTGGGTGACAATTCCAACAGAGATTTTTCCCAAATTGGGTTTCCTTTTTAAAGTTGGTGTCAAATGTGTTGAATTATTCATGTGCATGTTATTTATTGTTTATGCAAGCAATTGTTTGAGTTATTGAAATTATTTGGTGATTCGGTTGTTTTTGTTATTTATCCTATCAAGTTGAATCAAAGTTGAGTTTTTAAGGTTTAAACTATCATAGTTTTCTGATTCACCCCCCTCCCCCTCTCAGTAATCCAACAATTGGTATCAGAGTTGAGTACTCCAAGAGAAAATTTTAAAAGACTTGAGTTAAAGATCTGAAGATATATAAGAGTCAAGCACCTAAGTTGAATAAGGATAACTTCTCTACATGGAAAAATTGAATGAGGTTGCACATATTTTATATTGGAGAGTATACACTATATTATCTTGACAATGAGTATACATCACCTCCAAATGGTCCCTTGGTAGTTGATAAGATAAGAGAAAGACAAGAGCACACACAAGCTATAATTGAGATATCATCTACCATCACTGATCTACAGTTCAATGACCTTATAGGATTTGATATAGAAAAGCAGATGTGGGATAAGATCGAATTGATACATGGTGGAGATCAGCATGTTCTAAAGGAAAAAGTTGAAAGCTTAAGAGGAAAATTTGATTTTATGAGAATGAAAGAAGGTGAAAATGTTACACTATACAACACTAGACTAAAGGAAACTGTGAATACTATTAGAGGTGTTGGAGGACAAATAACTGAAGAAGATGTGACAAGAAAATTATTGAGGACATTGTTACCTATGTATGTGATCCGAGTATTTGCAATACAAGAACTGAGATCCATTCCTCAGATGATTGTTTCACTAGATGCTACTATTGGTAAGTTGATTGATTTTGAGCTTAATGATTTTGATAATAGTTTACCTACTACTTCTAGGATTGAGTCTGCATGTAAATCATCCTTGAAGGTTGGAATTTCTACGGAGTCTAGACCTTGTGATGGTTATACAAGTAGTGCAAGTGAAAGATTCTATAGCTGCAAGAGTGAGTTAGAAGAACTATATCCTGAAGATGAAGAAAATGAAAGAGAATTTGAAGCTCTACTAGCTAGAAGACTATAGAGAGGTAAAGGAAAGTACCAAGGTAAGATACCCTTGAGATGTTTTAAATATAAAAAGACTGGACACATTGCTTCTAGATGCCCTAACAATGACAGTGATGAGAATAAAGACAACCGATATGATAACAAGAAAGAAAACATATTCAGGAGATTTTGATATTTCAAAAATAAAGGTAAGAAATCATGTCATATTGCTAACGAAGGACTAACCGATGACAGGGATAACTTTAAGGAACCCCCCCCCCTCCCAAAAATTATAAAATTGTGGCGAATCACATGTCATTTGGGTGAAAAAAAATTAATAGTGTTGGTGAATTATGCGTCAATCAATGGATATTTGGTGGCAAATTTTTTAATAGTTTAGCCAATTTTTATAAAATAATGGCAATTATAATTTTCGTTTTTAATAAAATTATTAATATTGATGGCGAATTATGTTTTGAAATATGGATATTGGTTGGCGAATATTTTAATAACTGATACCTTTTTTATAAAAAAATGGAGAAATTATTTTCCAAATAATTGAATTAATTTATTTGTTATGGCGAATGGTTTTTAGAAAGTTATAGTTGGTATGGCTATTTTCAAAAGATGGGAAATAAGTGAAATGTTAAATGTATTATTTGAGAAC
>MU223804.1:5152665-5169133 GCA_018584345.1 Thuja plicata | reverse complement strand
ACGGTGTTTTTTTTTTGCCAATTTCTATAGCCCGATCGGGACATATTCGCCAATTGGTGAATAATCGCCACTAAAAAAATCCCTGACCGATGATGACACAGATGATGATGACGGAGAAGAAGTAGTTTATGTTGCTATCAAGGATGATTCTGATGAAGAAAAGTGTAAAGAATAAAAAAATTGTAATATCACATGTAAGTAAGAATGATACCTGTATTATAGATAGTGGGTGTTCACACCATATGACTAGTGACACACTTCAGTTCATTAATATGGAAGAACATAAAAGAGGATATGTTGTATTCGATAATGATGCTTTATATCCTGTGAAAAGTAGAGGTTCTATAATCCCGTTAAATAATATAGGATGTGATGATGTATATTGGGTTGAAGGATTAAAGTACAATGTGTTGAGTATGGCATAGCTAAATAATTCAAGACACCGACTAGAATTTTAGTATGGGAAGGTAAAATTATCTGATCAAAAAGGAAGTTTGATTGCCACTGGAGAACAATCTAAAGGTAATCTATTTCACCTTGATACATCTATTAAGAGTTGTTTATATGCTAAAGTTGAAGGTGCATGGTTATGGCACAAAATATTATGTCATGTGAACTTTGGCAAACTAATTAAAGTGAGAAAAAAGAATAGAGTTAGAGGTCTAGCAAGATTGGAGAAACATAAGAATGTCATGTACAAAGAATGTCAAATTGGAAAAATGACTAAGTCAAGTTTTACAAGTAAGTCTTATGTTACACAAGGTATTTTGGACTTAGTGCATACTGACCTATGTGGACCGATGAGAACACAAAGCTACTATGGTGATAGATATTTCATTTTGTTTGTTGATGATTATTCTAGAATGGTATGCCATGTTTTTAAAAGAGAAATCTGAAACTTTCCAGATGTTTAAGTGGTACAAGGCAAGAGTTGAAAAGGAAACTGGAAGAAAACTGAAGTGTCTAAGATCTGATAGGGGAGGAGAGTTTACTTCTGATGAGTTTACACTCTTCTACAATGAACATGCAATAAAAAGACAAATGTCTTCACCGAGAACACCACAATAGAATGGCATAGCTAAAAGGAGAAACAAATCCATTGTGGATTGTGCGATAACACTGATGATTGAGAAAGGTATGTCTCAAACATACTAGAGGGAAGTAGTAAGTACTTTTGCTTATACACTTAACCGAGTACAACAAAAGAAAGGTACAAACAAAACTCCATATAAAATTGGTATGATCACAAACCAAATGTAATTTATTTCAAAGTATTTGGAAGTAGATGTTATATTCTTAAATATGCTAAAGATGGTAAGTTTGATTCTAAAGGAGATGAGAGAATATTCTTAGGATATTCTACAAAGAGAAAAGCTTACAAATATTTGAACAAAACTACTAACAAAATTGTAGAAAGTGCAAATGTGAGAATTGATGAATTTGTAGAGAAAAATGATGAGAACGTAAAGAAGGAACCTGAATATTTTGAAATATTTGTATATCTTCAACCAGGCGTTCCTAATTTCTTACAAATGTACAAATTGAGGAAGAGTTTGAACAGAGAGAACTACCACCAAGTTATGAAAATGAAGTTCCACCAACCATTGGGCCTGTTCTATCCAATTATGTGAGGAGACACCACTCACCGAGCAAGATAATTGGAGACAAGGATGTTGGAATTATGACAAGAAGCAAGGTAAGAGACAATACATGCTTAATTTCTGAATTAGAGCCAAGAAGAGTAAAAGATGCATTGGAGAATGATGATAGGGTTAAAGCAATGAAAGAAGAGTTAGATCAAATTGTAAAGAATAATACATGGACTTTAGTTCTGAGACCTAAGGATAAAAGTGTTATTGGTACAAAGTGGATATTTATAAATAAATTGAATGAGCTTGGATAGGTAATCAGAAACAAAGCAAGACTAGTTTGCAAGGGATATGCACAAGAAGAAGGTATTGACTATGGTGAAACTTTTGCACTTGTTTCTAGATTAGAAGGAGTTAGATTTTAACTAGCATATGTGGCTTAAAAAGGATTTAAAGTCTATCATATGGATGTCATTTCTACATTTCTTAATGGTATTTTTGAATAAAAAGTTTATATAGAACAGCCTGAAGGATTTGTTGAGAATACTAACAAGGACATCGTATGAAACCTGCACAAAGCACTATATGGTTTCAAGAAAGTACCTCGATCTTGGTATGAAAGCTTACATGCATATCTAATCAAGATTGGATTTCAAAGAAAAAGTGACAATAGTAATGTGTATCTAAAATGTGATAGTACTAACAAGATTTTGATTGCTGAGATATTTGTTGATGATATTATTTTTGGAGGCAATGACACATTATGCAGATCTTTTGTTGAAGAGGTGAGAAAGGAATTTGAGATATCCATTATAGGAGAGAATAATTCTTTCTTGGACTATAGATTCAATAAGTAAAGGATGGGATCTACATCACAGAATCAAAGTACATCAAAGAGATCCTAAAGACTTTTTGGGATGGAAGACTCAAGACCGGTTGGAACACCTATGGTTACTGGTTGCAAGTTATCAAAAGAAGATGAGTCAAAGGAAGTGAATGAGACACTCTACCGATTAATGATTGGTAAGCTACAATATGTTGTACATAGAAGACCTGATATAGCTCATGCAATTGGTATATTTGCAATATTTTATGTCTATCCAAAGGAAACACACATGTCTACAGTTAAAAGGATATCTAGATATCTAAAAGGAACCGAGGACTTTGGTCTACTATACAAGAAAGGAGGAAATTTTGAGTTAATAGTGTGTACACCGATGTTGATTAGGCCAAAAACATTGATGATAGAAAAAGTACAAGTGGATGAGATTTATTTTTAAGGAGAAAGACTAATTACATGGCTGAGTAAGAAACAAAGTTGTATATCACAGTCTACTACTAAGGCTAAATATGTTGTTGCAATTATGAATTGTGCAAACATTGTATGGATCAAATAGCTACTAGAAGGTATGCAAGAGGATATTACCGATCCAGTTACTATTTTTTTATAACACAAGTGCTATAAACATATCAAAGAATCTGGTGATGCATTCTAAGACCAAGCACATTTCTATCAAGTATCATTACTTGAGAGAGCAAGTTCAAGACAAGAATTTAATGTTGGAGTATGTGAACTAAAAGGAGCAATTAGCATATATATTCACTAAGACACTACTGAAGGATGATTTTAAGTATCTCCAAGGTAAATTAGGGGTCCTACCCCTATCCAACATTCATTAGAGAAAGATGCATGTTGCATCAATTCTAGGACTCAATAGAATATCTATTTTTGTGATTTGATGCTAGTGTTCACACTTCAGGTGTTGCGTGAAGTTGTGTAAAGTAATTTTCTATGCAATGAGTTATCAGTACATGCAAGGTATGATCCACTACATGAACCAATTTTTAAAAGTATGAACCTTTGGCATTGTTGTCAAAGAGGGAGAATGAATAATTGTTGAATACACAGAAAGAGAAAAAAATAAAAAGAGAGAGAATGTGCATAAAGATGTTAAGAGAGAATGAACATAGAGGGAGAATAAGATCAAATAGCCCAGAGGAAATAAATATTGAACAGAGATGTAAAGGGAGATTGACAGTGTTGCCATCATTTATTGACAATGTTGTCATCAATGCCAAAGAGAGAGATTGTTACTCAACTGATGAAGATGATGATGAAGATCAAGATCAGAGATATACAAGATTGTAGAAAGAATTAGATCAGTTTTTATTTTTCATTGATGTCAAACAATTGATTTCTGGTTCATATTGAATTGCTATATCTTTCAGAGTTGATTTAATTGGGCATGTTAATAAAGATCAGACAATGATAAGTTCATCTTGAGATAATTGGTTTCTACTATACCAAGCCAGTAAAGCAGATTGATCAATTTGGTAAGACTAAATAGTTAAGCTACCGAACAGAAAGAAGTCTAACAATAAACGGTTATGAAAGTCAGTCAGGACACCGAGACATTGAAACACCAAGTAGTGCATGTTGGTCACCGAAACGAGAGTTAGTTACCGAGAGAGAACATATGTTAGAAACAAGGATAAGAATGCATTTAATGCAATGACACAGCGATCTGGGGGATTCCAAGAACAAAAAAGAAGTTAGTTACAAGATCTACACACTGGAAAATTCAAGGAATAAATCTATGGTATAGATTAAGCGGAAAAATTGAAGTTTTTATTTCCAAGAAAAGTGCAAGTTCTAAGGTGAGACCGAAGTGGTTAACCGAGTTTCAAGTTCGTTGAATCAGTTCAAAAAGTTAATCTAATGGTTGGTGTGATTGATGGAAAAACTAATCAAGGAGATTAAGAGGCAAAAATAGAATCTAAAGGATGAATTCAAAGAAAAGTGAGGTTGGCGAGTTGAAGTGTTGAAGTGATACCGAGTGATGCAGTGAAGAGCAAAGAGGTGAAAATCTAAGTCAAGAGCAGAGACAGATGAAGTATTGATGCCAGTAGTCAGAAAGAGCTCATAACGGATTTGATCAAGCAAGAGGTAGTTGCAATTTAACATATCATTTTTACATATTGTTGCTTATTTGAATTTGTAACAATAAAAATATCTTAACCGAGTGGACTTAACAGTCTTATTGTAAAATCCTTGAGAAATGTGACATTCTAAAAGAGTTTTCAAATCCCTCTAACCAGGCCACTCCTAAAAGGGTGAAGATCTTAACGGGTCTGAGGTAAATCCCCTAACAGGGTCACATTTAATAAATGTGTATTGTAATCTTTAACAAGATAAGCTTTTAACTGGGCATACTTCAGAAGAGTGTTTTTCATTTGTGGCTGACAATTCCCACAGAGGTTTTTCCCAAATTGGGTTTCCTCATTAAATCTAGTGTCAAATGTGTTGAATGATCATGTGCACATTATTTACTATTTATGCAATCAATTGTTTGAGTTATTGAAGTTATTTGGTGATTCAGTTGTTGGTGTTTTTTATCCTACTGAGTTGAATCAGAGTTGATTTTTTATGGTTTAAAGTATCATAAGTTTTCTTATTCACTCAATAGGATAAACAACACCAACAATGCCAAAGAGAGAGATTGTTACTCAACTAATGGAGATGATGATGAAGATAAAGATCAAAGGTATACAAGATTGTAGAAAGAATTAGATCAATTATTATTTTGCCATTGATGTCAAACAATTGATTTTTGGTTCATATTGAATTGCTATGTCTTTCATAGTTGATTTAATTGGGGAAGATAATAAAGATCAGACAATGATAAGTTCATCTTGAGATAATTGGTTTCTACTTTATCAAGTCGGTAAAGCAGATTGAAGAATTTGGTAAGACTAAATAGTTAAGCTACCAAGCAGAAAGTAGTCTGTTAATAAACAGTTATGAAATTCAGTCAGGACACCGAGACATTGAAGCACCGAGTAGTGCATGTTAGTCACCAAACTGAGAGTTAGGTACCGAGTGAGAACAGATGTTAGAAATAAGGATAAGAATACATTTAATGCAATGACATAGCGATCTGGAGGATTCCAACAACGAAAAAGAATTTAGTTACAAGATCTACGCACTAGGAAATTCAAGGAAGAAATCTATGGTATAGATTAAGCGGCAAAAGTGAAAGTTTTATTTCCAAGAAAAGTGCAAGTTCTAAGGTGATACCGAAGGGGTTAACTGAGTTTCAATTTCTTTGAATCATTTAAAAATTTTAATTTAATGGTTGAGCATGATTGATGGAAAACCTAATCAAGGAGATTAAGAGGGAAAAACTAAGTCTATTTAAAGGATGAATTCGAAGGAAAGTGAGGCTGGCGAGTTGAAGTGTTGAAGTGCTACCGAGTGATGCAGTAAAGAGCGAAGAGGTGAAAATCTAATTCAAGAGTAGAGACAGATGAAGTATTGATGCCAGTAGTCAAAAATAGCGCATAAGGGATTTGATCAAGCAAGAGGTAGTTGTAGTTTAACATATCATTTTACATATTGTTGTTTATTTGCATTTATAACATCTGTAAGGTGGGACTTCAAATTAGAATTAATGATGATAATGACAGTTAAATTCAAATGTGTTGTTAGTTGTCAGTCAAGGGTTGAGGGTATGATTGATTTTGTCTTATCACACGGATTGTGGGTAACAAATGGTATTCTGAACCAAAGAAATCAAAATCTTGTTAGGTCCTCGCATAACCGAACTATGTTAATTCAAAATTCTACAACTATGGGAGGTGGAATTAAGAGGGAGGAGCCTATGGATTGTTCGAAGTGGAAATTGAAGAAAAAGGTCTGGAAGAGACTTAAGAAGGGAGGTGTCACTCAGTATATGGAGTGGTTGCATGGAGCGGACAAGGAAATCATGAAGAAATTTGAGGAAGGATGGAGGAATGGGAAGGTTAATCTGTGGGGGAAATCTTTCCAGCTTACTTTGAATATCATCTCTAATATTACGGGGCTTTCAATTGAAGGAATGAAGTTCTACAGGGACGATAAAAGGATGGGATCTCAAGCCTTTAAAATTTTCCCGAAGAATGAAGAAGAGGAAGCCCTTCTGACTAAAGGCACAGGAGATTATGTAGATTTTAAAAAGATAAAAACCCACTGGGTTGATATTCTTACAGTGATGATAGACTATTTCACTTTGGATGGTCAGTATTCAAAAATTTACAATCTACATTTTGTTTTCGCAAATCACTTTAGGCATAAGAAGCTTGTGTCTTTCCCCTACTATTTGTTGAGCTCTTTGAATAACAGTATTCTGGAACACAAGAAAAAAGCTTCTAACCCTGTGCTCCATGAAGGTTTTATTTTGTTAGTCTCTGAGTATGTCAAAAATCAAAACCCGAATTCTATCCCTAAAAGGGTCAAAGGGAATTTCAGGAAGTTAAAGTTGGAAATGAAGAAGGAGAAACCTAAGAAGAGGATAAACAGAAAGACTAAGGAAAAGGTGAATATCAGGGAAGAGAAGAAGGTTAGCCTTAATCCCTTGAATGCTAAAGAGGAAAAGACCCAAGAAGAGGACAATGAGGTTGAGCTTGAGACTAATGAGGACGACTCTGGTAAACTTAAGGTCGAACGGGTTGAAGAGAAAGAGTACTTTAACAATGCTGAGGATGAAAGAATGGTGGAGGGAAATATCAGTCAGAATGAGGAAGCAGAGAACGGGGAGATGGATGAAGATCACCAAGAAAAAGAAAAAGAGGAAGAGGAGAACAAGGAAAAAGATGGGGAGGAGACTAAGGTTAAACCTAAGGAGAATCTGACCCTAAAGAATGATAATAGGAAGAAGAAAAAGCAGAAATTAAACTCTGAAATTAAAATGGTAGGGTTTGAGGTGGATGAGAGAATCCCAATGAGCAAGGAGGACCATAGGACTAGTTTGGAGAAGTGGATTGGGAAGGAAATGAATACTATGAAACAACACCTTAAGGATATGCAAGATACTATGGAACGTATCAGTTCTAAGGTGGCAAAAATGGAGAAAGAGGCATTGATTAAGGTAAAAAATAATAATACAGAGGATGAGCTAATTGCTAAGGTTAATACTCTTGTTGAAGATAAGCTGAAGGAAATAAAAGCCCAAATCAGTCATAATGGAAACATGATTAGTATAATTCTCAAGCACAGTAATGAAGGGCTGAATGTTTCTGTCCAAAATCTCAAAGCACTGTATGCTTACTTGGAGATGAGCCAGCTAGAAAGAACAACAATAATGATTGATGATGTTGCTGAGAGCTCGGGCCCGAGTACTACAACCCGCAGAAGCATAAAAAGGAAAGTTCCAGAGATCCCTAAAGAGATGAAAGAGTTGAAGGACTTCATTGTCTTAATGGAAAATATGCAGAAAGAGGCTGAGGAAGCCTATGAAAAAATACTTTAAGCTAGTTTCTCTGCTGGAAGGTTTGTTGTTGTATTGCTGGAAGTTGTGCTAGAAGTTGTGCTAGTAGCTGTGCTTTTTTTACAGTCTTTCATTTTTTGGGTTCGGGTTGGTTGCTTTGGTCCTGCTCTTTTGTTCGTAGCAAGCTTTCCATGTTTGTAAGGGTTGTTCTTGCTTATCTTCAGCTCTCTTTTGTACAAGGTTTCAGGGTCCTTTCAAAACCTTATTTTACCTTAATCAAAAACATCTATAAGGTGGGAAAATGGATGGTCTTTAGTTAGGGTTTTGAAAAATGGAGGCTTACACATAAAAGATACCATATGCCTCATTTAACCACTTACATTTAATTGATATGATAAGGAATGTAAATCTGGAAATTTTTTGCAAAGAATAATGGAATGAAGAAATAAAAAGTACTTATCTCCGAAAAAGAATCTGTTGAAAACCCTGTCAAACGGTCTTAGAAACTGTTGATTTCCGCGATCCTAAACCAAAACTGTGAGATCTACAAAACTCAGAAAAAAAATTTAGATCCGAAACAAGTCGACCTTAACCTAGATGGAGGTCGACCTTGACCCCTTTGAGGTCGACCTTGACCTGTGTTGCTCCGATGGAAAATATGTTCGTAGATCCCGGAAGTTTTCCAAAAAGGGTATCCAGATCTTATTTATAATTTGTTGTCATGTGCCTGTACCTGCAAGAAAAATGGTTTTGTTTGTTGGGGGGAGGGGTTTGCCTTAGTCAAACCCCGGTTATGGAATTGATCTTAAAATATAATTAAAATTACAGAGATAAAACAAAGTAAATGAATAAATTCACCTTGCTTGTATAGAAACCCTTGTGGCGGATTTGAATCCTTGGATCCACAAGTAAGGATGCTCCAAATGAATGTAGAATGTAGGATGTCTCCAATCAATTGCTTTTATATCTTCAACACCAATCTTGAATGGATCTTGGGATAGGAAGAAGGCTTGCATGGATGTGAATGAAGAAATCTTCAACAAGAGAGCTCCATAGAGCTTTGAATCCTTCAATGGCTACCAATGGATCTCCTTGATGAATTGAATGCTTGAATACTTTAATGTAGATACTTTCTTCAATGGATTATCCTTCATGTGTATAGGTGATCATGTTCTTCCATGTGTGTCTTATGGTTCAAGTCTTGCCTCTTAGAGAAAATGAGAGGAGAAAGCTTCCTTATATACAAATCTAGGGCATAATCTTCTAGAGAGGCCTACATAGGAGAATTAAATTCTCATTATACCTATAACCCTAGAAGTGGACCTATATTAAATATAATTTCAATTCAATGCCTCGAAGACTGAAACAGCCGACCTAGAAGTGGGAAACAATTCTTTCCAAAGCCCAACATCCGAAAACCTTGGGATCCTAAAATTTGGACCCTAGGTCAAGGTCGAGGTCGACCTTGACCTAGGTCAGGGTCGAGGTCAACCTTGACCTAGGTCAGGGTTGAGGTTGACCTTGACCTAGGTTAGGGTTGAGGTTGACCTTCACCTAGAAGGTCGACCTTGACCCTGAGGTCAAGAATCTAAAAATCACAGAGTAGGGTGCTAGAAAAGGTAGGAGAAAAGTGGAAATTAGGGCATAATCAGGGGAAAATCCAAATCCAAGTCAAAGACCCATTCAAGGCGTTTGAAATGACCCAAAACCACTTACTTAGAGGGCTAAACCAGTCCAAAATGGAAGTGCTTCCATTTTTGAACGATACATTTAGCCCCCACTTTAGCAAGAGTATGGACTCGATGCAAACTATTGGTAAAGGAGATCATAAAGAAAATATAATCTTATTGAAATCAAAGGGACAAAAGAATCCTTAAGCCCCCAAGGACTCAAGTCTTTGTCAACCCCAATATTACAATAAGAGAGACGTCACCAGTCAAAGAGAAAGAGAGAGAGGGTGGCTATCTCACCTAGTAAGATGTGTGTATCTCACTCTGAACCACAAAAAGGACAAGATAGCCTACCAAGAAAGCACTTGATAGTCACCCCATAAATTTGTCCGCCTTCTGGCGGATTTGTATATGTATGTAGTGCATCTTCTAATAGCTTTTATGAAGTACCCATGGATCCATATCCTTATATCACCATGGAATACATTTGTAAAATGTGTATCTCTCCAGGATTTAGCAACTTATGTGTGTTACCTTCAGAGGATTTAACATATTGAATTGTAATTGAATGTGTATCTCTTAAGGATTCAGCAACTTATGTGTGTTACCTTTCGAGGATTTAGCATGCTTCAAAACAAAAGGTTAGAACAAAAATGCATAATATAGAACGAGGGAGGCCGTGTATTACACCCCTCCTTAAGATGGAAAAATACATACTATTTTGACATGTTAAGGAAAGAAAAGAATAAGGATAAATCCTTCTTCAACATCAAGACAATATCCATAGATAACACCTAGTCCAAACCAAGAAGGTAACAGCTCCTATGAGGCCATGGAAGGGGCGAATGCAAAGAGATATCATGCAAGAAGTGAAAAAGTAACCCTTTTGAGGGATAGCACACTATTCAGTTTCCAAGGTGAGAGATTTATCAACCATTGAAACCCAATGTTAAACAACAAAATAGGTTATGATAAAGGACAGATCCTCAATGCAAACCAAAATTTTCATGTATGATCGGATATCACATAATAGATAGATACTGCTTAACCAAGGGAAAAGTGGATCCCGGAAAGATAGAAAAGAAGGAGATGGCATCCTTTCCCCCCAAGCATAGGAACAAGGATGAAAGAGGACCTATTATATCACTCACAACACTATGCAAGACAATGAGCCCCCAAGGATTAGGCTAACATTGTTTACATAATGTGGAGCTCCATAATAGGAACATAAATGTTATTTATAAAAAACAGGATTGAAATATAACTCATTGCCACATGATATATAAATAACTTTACTATCAATGAGATGCCTAATCTTATAATGTAAATCTTGACATTCATTAGTAGAGTGGTCATGAAATCTATGATACAAACAAAAAGGAAGAGTCTTCAAGTGTGAACTACATTTTTTTTTGCGTTTAGGTCTAGTAATCATCTTAGCACGAAGGAGTTTAGGCAAATGAACATCTTGGTCATATTCCTTCATGGGGTCATCATGTTTTGAAGTATTATTTGAGATGTTGTAATTGATGTGTTGTTGAGGATTAAATCCCAATCCATAAGAATTCTCATGCCCCCCATTTTGTAAGGGCATTTGAATTCTCGGTTTATGCTTACCACATCCTTGACCATGGAAGCCTTTTTTAACTAGTAAATGATAACCAGGACCATAACGAGAAGCCATATCAGAAGGAGTTAATGGAACTTCAGTAGTCACTATGTCATTACTAGTAGGTTCATCAAGTTCATAGTGGGTAGAAGAAGTGACAAAGTTATTAGGAAGGGCATTAGAAGTAGAAGCAAAATCTCATTGTTCAACCTCTCTTTGTTGCTTCATAAAATCAAGATTAAAAAATTTATAGTCTCCAATAAAGGTAGGATTAAAATCCAAGGTTCCTCAATCATCTCCATGAAGAGCATTATACGAAGAAGGATTACTATTAGGAATAGGAGTATTGTGGGTTTGAATATTCAAAAAAGGATTTGGTGCATCATCTGCATGAAGTGTATACACCTGGTTGTTGTGAATAAACTTGACTTTACAGTGAAGGGTGGAAAGAACAGCATGCATCTCATGAAACCAAGGTCTACCCAAAAGGAGGTTATAATTAAGAGGTCCAGGCATAACATGCAAAGGAGTATTCAGGATGACCGGACCTACTTTGATAGGTAAGGTAATGATGCCCAAAGTGTTCTTATTAATGTTATCAAAGCCACGTATAGGAACATTGTCAGGTTGAATAGTTGAAAGATTGGCTTTAATCACTTTGAGCATGTCCATGCTACAAATATTAAGCCCAGATCCATTATCAATCAAGGTCCTACGAACGATACTCTTATTGATAGTAACATCAACCATAAGAGCATCATATTGATTTTGTACTTCTTTAGAAGGTAAATCCTTTTGAGTAAATACAATGTCAGGAGGACCCGGGGTAGCATGCATGCACTGTAAGAAGGAATTGATCTTCTCTTGATTAGGAGTTGGAGTGGGAAGAGTTGCTAGAGCTTTTTACAAGGCTTCATGGTAGGTAGGTGAAGTTTGAAGAAGCTCCCATAAATAAATCTTGGCAAGGGTATTGTGCAATTGGTTTATCAAATCATACTCCTAGCTATGAAGACGGGGTGGAGGAGAAAGAATGGGTTGAGAAGGTGGTAAAAAAGTAGGAACCACCAGATTAGGTTGAGGATTATTCCTTGTATGATGGGTGTGAGCTACCGAATCTTGATCATTGAAAGACTCTAAAGACTCCATATGTTTACCTTTGATATTAATGCAAGGACAACCTTTGATAGTCAACAAGGGTTTTCGATAAACCATGTTAGTTTCCTCAACACTACAAATAGATTCACAACAAGGAAGCAAAGAAGAAATCCTAGGAGGAGATGGGGTAGGATCTTGATTCTCCATAAGATCATCACTAAGAGGGAGAGCATTAAGGGAATTCATATCATTCTCCACTAATGCCTCATCACAAGAAGGAATCCCAAATGGAGGTAAAGCACCTATAATGTCTTCTTATTTCTCTAAAATGTCTACATAAGGGGAGTGTGTTTTGAGAAAAGAGTCACCATCACGTATGCATATGTCATCCATTAATAAATCACCCTCTTGTATCAAAGCTTCTTCATGAGGAGAGGATAAATCAATGTCTTTATCCAAGGGTTCATCCCAAATAGGAGGATCATCCATAATGGAATCATGAGGAACAGAGTAATCAACATCCAAATACAAAGGTTCATCCCAAATAGGAGGATTAGCATCCCTATCAATAAAGCACATTATAGGAGCACCATAAATCACTAACGCTTGATCCCTAAAGGGGAAAGAAGGTAAATTATATTCTAAAGTAGGCTCATAAAAAAGACATATACTAGGAGAAGAATTAACATCAATCCTCAACTCATCTCCATAAAGAGAAATATGATGGAGAGAAAGATTAAAGTCATCTTCTTGCTCTAATATATCCTTAAAAGGTAATATAAGAGAGGACAAAGCAACATCACACGCACTAAATAAAGTCTTTCTAGGTGTAACATCATGCAATGGTAAAGTAAGAGGAAGATGTTTAATCCCAAAAGTTATAGAAGGAAATTTGAAAAACACTTGAAACAACTTGTGCAACATGATAACAAATAAAGAAATGCATAGAAAATAGATTTACATTATCCAAATGCATTCAAATGAAATCTATAAGCATGAAAAATGTAAATGTTTTTGTATTTTTAAAGAAATGTTATGATTTTTATTAATTTTTGACATATAAATGCAAGAGAATAAAATAAATCTACTTTTAAATGCATGTAAGATCTAACATAAAATGCAAATCTAACACCAAAAAGAAAGAGTTGTCTATCGCGGGTTAACCAAAATGTAAGGTGAGAAAATGCATGGTCTTTAGATAGGGTTTTGAACAATGGAGATTTACGCATAAAAGATACCCTATGCCTCATTTAACCACTTACATTTAATTACTATGATAAGGAATGTAAATCTATAAATGTTTGCAAACAATAATGGAATGAAGAAATAAAAAGTACTTATCTCCAAATAAGAATCTGCTGAAAACCCTGTCAAACGGTCTCAGAAACTGTTGATTTTCACGATCATGCCCCGAAACTATGAGATCTACAAAACCCAAAAATATTTTTTAAATCTGGTCCAAGTCAACCTTGACCCAGATCGAGGTCGACCTTGACCCCTTTGAGGTCAACCTTGACCTGTGTTGCTCTGACGAAAAATTTGTTCGCAGATCCTGAAAGTTTTCCGAAAAGGGTATCCAAATCTTCTCTATAATTTGTTGTCTTGTACCTGTACCTACAAGAAAAAAAGGTTTTTTTGTTGAGGAGAGGGGTTTGCCTTAGTCAAACCCCGATTTTGGAATTAACCTTAAAATATAATTGAAATTACAGAGATAAAACAAAGTAAATGAACAAATTCACCTTACTTGTATCCACAAGTATGGATGCTCCAAATTAATATAGAATGTAAGATGTAGAATGTAGGATGTCTCCAATCGATTTCGTGTAGGTCTTCAACACCAATCTTGAATGGATCTTGGGATAGGAAGAAGGCTTGCATGGATGTGGATGGAGAAATCTCCAACAAGAGAGCTCCATAGAGCTTTGAATCCTTCAATGGCTACCAATGGATCTCCTTAATGAATTGAATGCTTGAATACTTGAATGTAGATGCTTGCTTTAATGGACTATCCTTCATGTGCATAGGTGATCATGTTCTTCCATGTGTATATCTTATGGTTCTTCAAGTCTTGCCTCTTAGAGAAAATGAGAGGAGAAAGCTTCCTTATATACAAATCTAGGGCACAATCTTCTAGAGAGGCCTACATAGGAGAATTAAATTCCCATTAGACCTATACCCCTAGAAGTGGGACCTATATTAAATATAATTTCAAGAGTCGTTGCCTCAAAGACCGAAAAAGCCGACCTGGAAGCGGGAAACAATTCTTTCCAAAGCCCAATATTTGGAAACCTTGGGATCCTGAAATTTGGACCCTGGGTCAGGGTCAAGATTGACCTTGACCTAGAAGGTCGACCTTGACCTTGAGGTCAAGAATCTTAGAATCACAGAGCATGGTGCCAGAAAAGGTAGGAGAAAAGTGGAAAATAGGGGAAAATCTAGATCCAAGTCAAAAACCCATTCAAGGCATTTGACATGACCCCAAACCACTTAATTGGAGGGCTAAACCAGTCCAAAATGGAAGTACTTCCATTTTTCGACGATACAACAGCAAAATATATTAACCGAGTGGACTTAACAGTCTTAGTGTAAAATCCTTGAGAAAGGTGATATTCTAAAAGAGTGTTCAAAGCCCTCTAACCAAGCCACTCCTAATAGGGTGAAGATCTTAACGAGTCTGAGGTAATTCCTCTAACAGGGTCACATTTAACAAATGTGTATTGTAATCTTTAACAGGATAAGCTTTTAATCGAGCATACTTCAGAAGAGTGTTTTTAATTTGTGGGTGACAATTCTCACAGAGGTTTTTCCCAAATTGGGTTTCCTCGTTAATTTTGGTGTCAAATGTGTTGAATGACTCATGTGCATGTTATTTACTGTTTATGCAAGAAAATATTTGAGTTATTGAACTTATTTGGTGATTCGGTTGTTGGTGTTGTTTATCCTACTGAGTTGAATCAGAGTTGAGTTTTTAAGGTTTAAAGTATCATAGTTTTTTTATTCACTCAATAGGATAAACAACACCGACAATGCCTTCAATATACGGATTTTTGATTGTGTAAGAGGAATAGGGAGATTCAAGATGGAGTGAAATAAGGGTTTTATGTCATGCAGAGGAAACAACAGACTAAAAAAAATTGAAACCAAATCTAAGAAGCCAACACAGAGACTAACCTACACACAAAATTTTAGTCCAAACTACCTATCAGGGGCAACCTAGAGAGTAGGGGGCACTATACTCACCCTTTATGTTGGGAGGTGCTCTTGATCAACCAAAAGAAGGTAGAGAAGTTATGGATCTATAGAAAACTGTATACTTTCCTATTGTTGGGATTAATGGAAAGTATGTACTGAGAGGGGAGGGGTGAATCAGTACCTCCAAAAATTTTGTATCCCTTTATCAATTAACCTTTGTAATCAATTGTATATCCATTCAATCTGATTTAAACTATCTTGGTGTGAGTTAAATCAATTCATAACATTAACATACATGTGATCATTCATAGAAACATTCATGAAAGTAAATTGACACATAACACAAGATATGATATCGCAGAAAACTTCTATGAGGAAGTAAAAACTGCGGTGGGGATGGCACCCACAAAATCTTCACTATCTGCAGATTGGAAGGGGCCGGTTAAGGCTTACAGTTTGATCACTTCTGATGATCTACCCTATTAGGAGTATCGGTGGAGACTTGTTAAAGTCTACTCTGTTAAGAGCTTTAGCAACACTGTTGAGTGTGCACTCAGTTAAGAGATTTGATGTTCGATGGTTATATCCACCTTCCTTGAAAGGATTTTTACACTTTGATCCACTTGTTAGAATGATAGAAAATTCCAAATTGACCTAGTAAATGCAATCTCCTATTGTTGATACAGATCTTATTTAGTTCACATAAAAATATTATCACCTTAACTGTGATTGAATAATACCTCTGATTCTCGGTATGCTCTGTTCTTGGTTCTTGCTAACCAAATTCATCTTTTGTTGTCCCTATTCTTGAAACTCTCAATCTGATCCATAGATGTGCTCATCTGATTCATTCATGTTCTCCTCTCTTCACATCATCTATTCATCCATAATTATGAATGATTGCATCATTTATTTATAGATGGATTGACTTCATGGAGTTATGATAAAAACAATGTTAACTCTAAGATCAAGTTTACAACTTATACCTAGATCTCCTAGTCTATGTGTTTTAAATCAGTTAGACTGATTAAAGCACTTACATTCATGTATCTTGTCCCTAAAGAAATG
>MU223804.1:5118377-5152615 GCA_018584345.1 Thuja plicata | reverse complement strand
ATACCTAGATCTCCTAGTCTATGTGTTTTAAATCAGTTAGACTGATTAAAGCACTTACATTCATGTATCTTGTCCCTAAAGAAATGGATTTAAAATAATTAAATATCCTATAAATAGAATACACTTGTTTTATCTGATGTGGAAGTCAGATCCACTTTTTGCGTGCTACAACTGACTTTCGGTTCTGTCTGTCAGTCATGCTTGATTGTCCTTCGGTTTTGTTATGTATGTTGCATTGTATCTGTCTTGTCGGCCTGCACTATAACTTGCATATCGGGTTCCTCTGTCGGGTTCCACTTTATCTTTCTGCTTTGTGATTTCGGTTTACACACTAACGTGTGTCATCGGTTCTCTTTGCACTTAGTCATCTTTGGTGATCTCTTAGTATCTGATCTTCGGTTTGCTCATGTCTTGTCTTTCGGTGTAAGCTTACCGAAAGTGTAGTTTGCATACTAATGGAAAATTAATGTCATCAATCTCCCCCTTTGACATTAGTATCAAAAACTTATATGTCCAAAATACTAACAAAGTGTTAAGTATATACAACATATATAATCCTTAGTCATTTAATGACTCCCCCTATGTATATGTCGGTATATCTGTACATATGATCATTTTCTCCTTTGTACTCATACTATCATTTTCCCATATATCTATACCATATACATTTTACCATTTTCCCATATGAATGAATGAATGTACATATCATCATTTTTCTCTTTTTTATATTTTGTACTCTTCATTTTCCCCCTTTTTTGATATTAAGGGAAAAGGTCTTTACCTTTAGAGATTATCAAAAATATGGGAATGTGAAGACTTCATGTCTTCCATCATCTTCTCCCATTTCTCTCTGACGTTCTCCAGAGCCATGTGCTCGAGTGTGATCTTGGAGTGCATATCATAGATGTTGTCTGCCACAAACATCTTTGGAGTTGCAATCAATTGTCTTGTTGAACTGATATGTTGTTGGAGCAGTGTTAGGTTTGGAAGAAGTTGAGCTTGATGCTCGGTTACTTCTTCCCTAAAGTGTGTTTATGCCTCCCACAGCCCTTGCCTTAACCGCTTAATCTCTATGATTTTCTCATAATGCAGCTTGACTGCATTGTCTCCATTGGTGGTTAAGCTTTGTGCACTATTAGCTAGATCGGTATCCAGCTTTGCAATGTTGTCACTGTTCTCCTTAGTGAAATTTTCAATTGTGCTCAATGTTTGAATTAAGGCTATAGCTTCAGATATGATTGGGTCCAATTTAGATATGAATTCTGCTAGCTTTACCTTATTTACTGCCACTTCTTGGTTGATGTTCTCTATGAGCTTCTGTTGGTACTTCATCTCGGCTCTCTCCTCTATTGCCTTTTCAGCATCAATGTTTTGAGTTGTAATTATGTCGGTGAGGGTAGCCATTTGATCAAGTATAGGCTTGCTTTGATCAATATCAATATTGGGTACTATTTGATGTAGAATGTCCTGTGTTGTCTCCAGTACCATGGAGTCCCTGTGTTGTTTCTTAAGCTTTTCTTGCAATGCCTTCCTCTGGCATATCTCTCCATATTCCTGTAGTGCTTAAATGTCAAGTGTAGAGGGGTCACACTTCGGTATTTCAATGATTTCATCCAATGTAACCTCTAACTTGTTCTTCTTTGTCTTCTTCTTCTTCTTCTGTGACTCAGTAGAATGTAACACCATTGCCATTTTCTCAGCCTTTTATGTTGTGCTTGATGAAGTGACCTGTTGTGCTTCTTTCTGCTGCTTCGCATCAGTTTCAGCTCGTCGGGTATCTACAGATGTCTCCACATTTACCTTAATATCGCCGGTAGCACTCTTGTCGGTTTCCTCAGGAGTACCATTTTTTGGCTTGTCTCCTTCATTGGTGTCATTTGCTTCATCGGTCTTGGTTTCTGCATTCTTGTCTTGAGTATCAGTATCCTTTTCCTTATCTCCTCCAATAACCCTATTAGTGTCGGTTACATCTTGAGTATCTCCGATGTCTTGCTGACAATCAGTGTTATCCTTGTTTGCTTCTCCTGCATCCTTTGGAGTATCATGCTCAGGTGACTTCCTTGATTCTTGCATGATATTGACAGCTTGTATCAATATTGGCAGTTTGCCTGGAATGTTCACCTGTGCATTATCAATTGTTGTGTCCTGCTCATTGGTTTTGTCCTTTTCAGCAGTGACATCTTCATCCTTATTCACTTCCTCGGATGGGTCATTGGTAATGTATATGACATTAGTATCCACATGTTGTCATTTGTAGTGTCTTCCCATGTTTCATCTACAACATCTGCAATCGTGTTGCTTGTGTTATCATCTTATTCTTTATCTAACTCAATAGAAGTGTCATCTTGAGTTGCCTTGTCAACATCTAGTTGTTGAAGGTCTTTGTTGGGGTTTTCCTCCTCAATAGGTTTGTTCATGATCTTGCACCATTTCTTATGGTTTTCTTTCTCAAGCTCTATAAGCTTTCCTTCTAGGAGTTTGTATGCTCTCAGCTTCGGTGAGAACTCCTTTTTGTATTTCTCCATCATCTCATCAATTTCAACCTTCTTTGATTCAGGTGGCATGAGAGAAACAAGTACTCTCTCTTATCTCTTTCTCATTCTTCAATGCAAATGTCCAACGGGATTATAATCTATCCAAGAGTTCCCTTGGTACATAACTGCCTTCAAATTGTATGGTACATATTTGAAGTTGTACATTTTAGCTATCATGGCGTCCTCAATTTTATTTTGATCTTCTTGATTTTGTTTTGGACATTTTCTAATGTTTGGATCTGTAATAAAACCAGAATTTGCAATATAAACACAAATGTCATCAATAGATTCAGGTTCTTTTACCTTGACACTTTCTACTTCAATAGCTTTATTCTACTCGGTGTCCTCTATGTCCTCTCAGGTCCTGATGAATTTTCTTCCTTTCTTGTTTTGACCTCTCTTCGGTGCGACAGCTTTCCTCTTATAAGTCCTGACCTTTCCTTTCTTTAGAGGTGAAGGAGTAGATTCTTTTGATGTCTGGCTTCTTGTCCGAGAAGCAGCTGTTATTCTTGGCTTTTTAGTTGGTGGAGGAGGTGGTAAATCTGACTTTGTTTCTTCGGAGTCATCATTTCCTTCATCTTTACCAACAGATAATTGTTCTTCGGTTTCTTCCTCCTGTCCAACTTCTTCATCTTGTTCAGCTTCCTCGGTTGTTGATAGAATCTTCTTGAGATTCTTTACCATCTTGTCCTTCTTTCTAACAATTTTCTCCACAACCAGGCTAGATTTGATTATTATCTTGGCCTCTTCATATGTCCCAAATCTTGATTGCTTCTTATCCAGTGGTTCATTGATCAAGGCATCGATTTCCTTAGTAGAAAGATCAATGTTGATCTCATACTCTAATGGTTCTAACCCTATTGTCCTTGGTACAGCAGGCTTAAAATATGTATTGTCAGTGTCAACCATGAAGCATATCTCATCCTTATATTATTCAATGAGTTTCTCGGGGATTCTTACCCTCTTGCATTCGGTCTTTGAATACATTGAAGTATTCATCCATGACTGTCTCGAAGTTATCACCCAGTGTAGCAATGTGCTCACTGATTTGCATGGTGACCAGTTTGGTGATGTCCCATTAAACATCTCCAACCGACAAAAATGTTTCTTGAAAATAAAAGAAGATACACATTATTAATGAGCCAAACTTACAAGTGTTTGACTTTGCATTCCTAATTGTCTTTAAGTTGTCCTTCAACTGATTCAGGAGTAGCTCAGATAAGTCTAACTGTGTTCCCTTCTTCACAATTTTGAGCATTGTGTCCATTGCACCTGATGCTATGTTGTTTAATTTTCTTGCCTGAAATAATTTATAGCCCAAAACACATGCACCGAACTTGATTTCATCATCGGTTATAGTTGTAACTTTCAGTCCTCTGTCATCCCATTTGGCTCTTGTCATTTTCTCGGTCTCGACCTTCGGTGGATGATTTAGTGCCTTAACTTTATTGGTTATGGGGTAACCGATGACCGCATGAATGACGTCTCGAGTTATTACCTTTGGTTCATCAAGCCATAGCTTGTTGTTATGCATTCGGCTAAGCACTAACCGAATCCATTCAGTTTTGAAGACCTTCGGAAACATTAGAGCATTGGTGAGCCCTTTCACCTCAATGTGTTTGTGCTCTTCCTTAAGTGTTCCATCATCATTGCAAAGCTTCTTGTAAGCTTCTTCAACCTCTGTTGTTCCAATCTCTGCAATCTTGCAGTGTATGAATGATCGAACATCTTCAACTAGTAAAACCCTAGCTGGGATGCGTGAAAATGCACCAGCGTCGTCGGGTTGTGAGGCAACCTCAAGATGGATCTTATAGTTGGGTTCCTCACATGCAGTGTTCTTCATGAGCTTGAACTCATCTTTCTTTGCTTTCTTGGATTTCATGGTTCGTGAAGTCGATGCCATTTTCAAGAATTTAGGGCTTCTGCGTAATGCGTAAAAACAGACTTGTCGGTTCTTTGGAACTTACTGTTTACTACTTGCAAAGATTCCTGAACAGCTTACGAGTGTTTGGTGGTTGAGTCGTAGTCGCTCTGTGATCCCTTCGCTCTATACTCGAAAATCACCTTGGTCGCTCTGCTCTGGGTGTCGTGAACAAATGAGTTGTTCTGATGCCCTATTTGTAGTCATTGCCCTAAAATGTGTGTCATAAATTCTTACCAACTCCTCGGTGTATGAAGACTGAGTTCGTCGCTGAAGACTTTACTTCCTTTGGTGACACTTAAAATGTTTCGGAGCAATCGTTGTTCACTTTTCTTTCACTGACAAGTTTTGGTATCACTGACAACTTTCTCATTTACTTGTTTACCGACGAGGCTCGGTTTATAGTTAGCAACTTTTTATTTTAACCGACGCTTCTCGATAAGTGTAGGCAGTCTTAACTTTGAGTGTATACCGACGGGTTTCGGTATATGTGCCCTAAAGCATTGTTATTACATATTTTAACAAGTACAACCATGATGCATCTTTCTTATGCTAATTTGGCATTATATCAACATACTATGGAACTGATGTAAAGTAATAGCTTGGGGTAAGTGCAGTTCCATACTTGTTCTGCTTAGGTGGGGGTGGTGATGTCACCAGATCCATTGGATGGGGTGTCACCATTTGCATTGCTCAATCCAGCTTCATCATTGCTTGAAGCTTTTCTCCACATCTTGTCTCTATCCCTCCGAATATCTTCAATGGTGTTTCCATTGGGATATGTGCTTGTCTCTGTCATTTCGTCTCTGTAGTCTTTCTTGAGATGACCAACTTTATGATAGTGTAAGCATGTCATTCCATGGTTAGTCTAGCCTCTAGACTTTCTAGTCCACTGTCTCATACAGTTTGCAGCAATGTGACCGTGTACCTTCCACATGCTTCACAACTTGTTCAAGTATTGTAGTCCCATACATATTGATTACCAACTCTCTTTGGTTGATAGGGAGTTTCTTGACCTTTAGGTTTCCATGCTTGCCTTTTCTTTTTCCAACATTCAAGAGTTGTGTGCCCATTCTTTTTGCATGTAGGACAGTACTTGTCCATGTAGGTTTCCTTCTTTGTTTGTTTCATCTCATATTTACATTCATATGCTTTATGTCCTTTCTTGTTACATTTATAACAAAATCCTATGAATGATGATGTAGATTTAGGAATACCTTTCATTTTGCCTCTGCATACATTTGATGTATGGTCGTGCTTTCCACAGTGATTGCATGTAAGCTTTTTTGGTCTTGAATTTGTGTAAACATTCTTTGGATCAGCTTTATTTGATGATTCTCCATTCTTGGCAAAACCTAGGCCAGTATTGTTGTTGACTCTTCGTTGTCCATCAAGAAAATCATCCATTCTTTTATTGCTTTCTTCAGCCTTCTTGATAATTTTGTTATGTTGTTGCTGAATTCTTATTTCATGTTTCAACTTTTCATTCTCATCCCTCAGTTCACCGATAGCTTCTATTCTTTCAATGAGTTCAACATTTAATCTGTTTGCTTCTTGACTCATAAGAATAATCTGATTTGTAATCTCATGGTGATGCTCTGTAAGTCTTTGTATTTCAGACTCTATCTTGTAGCTTTTTTGTGATCTTTCTTCTATCATCAATAGCTAATGTTCTTTCTTGCTCACCTTGCCTAGCATTGTTCATGACATCAATCATCCTTACCATTTGTGTCTCTTGACCGATTTGCAAAGATTTAACTTGTCCAGCCAGATGTAGATTGATTTCAGTTAGGCTTGTGATGCTTTCTTCTGATGAATCTGATGCTTTACTTATAGTTGATCCTGAAGACTCAAAGAACTTGGGTATCTCTTCCTCATGATAATCTGTCTCATTACAGTGAGATGCCATATTCTTTCTTTCATCTAGCAGTTGTCTCATGTTGATTCTAGCTTCTTTATACTGTTCAAAGAACATCTAAATTTCAAGCTTTTTGTTCTCAATATTTTTGTCAAGTATGTACTTCTCCATTGTATGATCTTTTCTCTTAAGCCTTTAAGCTTTTCAAGAAGAGACTTAGCTTTGATACCAATTGTTGGGATTAATGGAAATTATGTACTGAGAGGGGAGGGGTGAATCAGTACCTCCAAAACTTTTGTATCCCTTTATCAATTAACCTTTGTAATCAATTGTATATCCATTCAATCTGATTTAAACTATCTTGATTTGAGTTATATCAATTCATAACATTAACATACATGTGATCATTCATAGAAACATTCATGAAAGTAAATTGACACATAACACAAGATATGATATCGCAGAAAACTTTTGTGAGGAAGTAAAAATTGTGGTGGGTATGGCACCCACAAAATCTTCACTATCTGCAGATTGGAAGGGGTCGGTTAAGGCTTACAATTTGATCACTTCTGATGATCTAACTTGTTAGGAGTATCGGTGGAGACCTGTTAAAGTCTACTCTGTTAAGAGATTTAGCAACACTGTTGAGTGTGCACTCAGTTAAGAGATTTGATGTTGGATGGTTAAATCCACCTTCCTTGAAAGGATTTTTACACTTTGCTCCACTTGTTAGAATGATAGCAAATTACAAATTGACCTGGTAAATGCAATCTTCTATTGCTGATACATATCCTATTTAGTTCACATAAAAAGATTATCACCTTAACTGTGATTGAATAATACCTCTGATTCTCGGTATGCTCTGTTCTTGGTTCTTGCTAACCAAATTCATCTTTTGTTGTCCCTGTTCTTGAAACTCTCAATCTGATCCATAGATGTGCTCGTCTGATTCATTCATGTTCTCCTCTCTCTTCACATCATCTATTCATCCATAATTATGAATGATTGCATCATCTATTTATAGATGGATTGACTTCATGGAGTTATGATAAAAACAATGTTAACTCTAAGATCAGGATTACAACTTATACCTAGATCTCCTAGTCTATGTGTTTTAAATCAGTTAGACTAATTCAAGCACTTACATTCATGTATCTTGTCCCTAAAGAAATGGATTTAAAACAATTAAATATCCTATAAATAGAATACACTTTCTTTATCTGACGTGGAAGTCAGATCCACTTTTTGCGGGCTGCAACTGACTTTTGGTTTTGTCTGTCGGTCATGCTTGACTGTCCTTTAGTTTTGTTATGTCGGTTGCACTGTATCTGTCTTGTCAGTCTGCACTGTAACTTGCATATCGGGTTCCTCTGTCGGGTTCCACTTTATCTTTCTGCTTTGTGATTTTGGTTTACACACTAACTTGTGTCATCAGTTCTCTTTGCACTTAGTCATCTTCGGTGATCTCTTAGTATCTGATCTTCGGTTTGCCCATGTCTTGTCTTTCGATGTAAGCTTACCGAAAGTGTAGTTTGCATACTAATGAAAAATTAATGTCATCACTTATAACTGAATTCAAAACTTCCTCAGATGTTTCATGGACATAGAGAAAGGGAAGAATGTTGGGAGAAAGGTTTTGCCTCAGTCAAACCCTTGTATAGGAATTAACCTTGAAATCGAATTGAAATTGCATGAAAGGAAGCATGTTGTCAATAGAAGAGGCTTAATAAGTGCCTTATACCTTGACAATGCAAGTGCTTCTTGAAATAAAGTCACAAGTGCTAATGCAATACCATGACTCCATAAAGACCTAAAAGCACATCATGAAAGACATGATTTCTAGGCTTTCCACCACGACAAGATAAATTGCTTGAATGCTTGAATATGCTTGATTTCTCCTTGAATGCTTGATTGCTTATGTCTTGATAGGATTTGATAGATAGAGATGAGATTCCAAATGGGAGATGTGGCATTGCTTTTATACCTCTCTAAGTCATTTTGGGGCACAAAACTCAAAGGAGGTCGACAAGGAATTGAAATCCCACCCAAAACCAAATGATCTCTCTCCATATTACTTTTGGGCCCAATCTATAACATAACTGGTGTCTCCCAATGTAGGGGTGACTTGGGTCACTCCTTACATCCTGGGTCACCATTTACGAACCAATTAGGGCTCAAATTTGAATCGGGGGTCAATATGGATATTAGGGATACTCAAAACATGTGTGAAATCAAGTTGTGATAAATATAAACATACAAAAGCCCACTCGTGATGAAATAGGGCCTATGTACACGAGAGATAATGATTGAATGAAATAATTAAAGAGGTCACACCCATAAATAAGGGCCCGCATTAATTAAATTGAGAGAAGGGACTTAAATGCATAACAAAAGTCCTATAATGCATAAAAGAATGAACATGCTAAAATGGGCACTACACAAGCATGGAATTGGACACACTAGGTAGTACGTACAATTTATGATGGTACAGTCATAATGACCAAAAAAAGTTGCCCTCGGAAATATATCAGGCAAAAAGTGGTGGAGATTGACTAGCAACATCTATAATAACAAATAAGGTTGAAAGAAGAAACTTTGTAAAAGATCCTCACTCCACTTACTCATGTGTCTCCTTAGCTATTGTGTGCTCTCACAAAGAGCACTCCTTCAAACTCAACAATGCTCTCAGCTACAAACCCTAAGCTATCCTAACCTCCCTTCATCTCATAGTCATGGATGCCCCCACTTTGATCTCTACTACAAATAAGCCACAACTCAAGTATAAGAAATTTTCTTACAAATTTATGACAACGGACCCAAACAATGTATTTTCACAAATACCATTAGAGGTTTTCTACATAGAATGTCTGGAAGTATATACCCTCTGCACTAGAAGAAATGAATCATATCATTTTTTAGGAGCTCAAACAATCATTGTTGCAAAACGATACTGACTAGCATGCACTAATAAATGCAAATATCAAAGAGAAGAAGCTAGACATCTTGAAGGATTTTCTGGACTTCACTCAACAAGAGTGGGTCTGGCTAGTGTTAAGCATGTTCCATGACAAGTATCTATACTTCAAAAAATACTACTAAATCACCAAGGAGGCCATTTAGGTCACTACCAAATTGTTAAGGGAAGGGAACCTCCCACCAAAGAAGGGCATCAAGAATGTAGACTTAGACAAGCTATTGAAGTTGCCTCTAGCGATTAGATTATGAGTATTAGCAACATAACCAAAAAAGTAGTGTTATATTGAACAAAGTTCATTGTCTATAAAAATTATTTTACAAACCAAGAAGGCTCTACCAAGGCAGTAGCTATTCATACAACATATTAGATGGTGATACAAGGAAAAGACTTCAACCTATGTAAGGTCCTGAGAATGGGATTTTTTATAAATGCATCTTGGACGAATTAGAAGTGCTACCAATTATAGTATGGGATCCTCTTAACCTACTTAGGTTTTTATTTCATGCGAGAATTGCCACACTATGTCGGACGAACATGGGCTACAAATAAACCGACAGCAAAATAAATATTTAAATATGCTAGAAATTTTCCAACTCCTCATGCATATATTCAAGTTTTTGGAGGTTACTTTAAGGGTTTTGAGAAGAAGATGCAAGAATGGTACCACATTTCACATTGCATTGTATATAATTACCTTGACACCATTGTATTTTGAGTAGATAAAGACTTTACTATCATAGATGCCCTAGAGTGCAAGCCTTCATGGATACCAATGTTAACCTATGAAGTTTCATATGCAAAATTTGAATATTATGCGCAAGTGCTCCTCAAGCTACCAATAGATCTGGAAGAACAAAGAAACCAAACTACTAAAGAATTCTCATATTCATTAGCTAAGGATAAATTTGTAGAAAAAGTAGAAAGGAGAAGGAAAAACAAACTGAAACTGGAAATCAAACCCACCCCTAGGAGGTCCAAAGGATAACATATCCAAGCTCCTCTCCTGCCATATACAAAAGTCGAAGGTAGTAAACTGGTTAGAAGAAAGTTAAAAACCACACTAGAGAAAGAGGAGACAATAGAAAGAGAGGCATCAAAAACCCTACTCCAGATGAATAACAAAAAGAAGCAAAGAAGGAAGCAAAGATCACAAATGACGATAGAGTGGAGTCAAAGACAAAGATTGGAAAGACATTTCCACATTAGGGATAGAAAATCTAAGATAAAATATCTCCTCTAGAATCTATACACTTGATAAAGATAAAACTTATAGTGCACTATATGATCCCAACATGTTTGCCAAGGTACTAGAGAAACACCCAATCATATAGGCTGACCTGCAACTAAAATATGTTCCCAACAACTTCCAAAGGGTTCTCCTAAAGTGACCCATAATTTGAGAGCCTCTATCTAATACAATATCCTTGGGTATACATGTAATCTCACTACCTCTTTGAAAAACAAATTATTAATATTAGTTAGAACGCTACTTCTCTTGCAACAAATGAAATGAACCATTTTAGAGAACCTATCCATAACTATGAATATAGAATCATTGCCTCTTTGTGTCCTATGCAAACCCATAACAAAATCCATACTTACAAAATCCCATGATTTAGATGGAACTGGTAATAATTGGTACAAACCAGTGTTTTGACAATGCACATTTGCATGTTGACATACTTAGCATATCTCCGCATACCATCAACTTGCATCTTCAACCAATAATAATGTGCACTTAGTTATAGGTAAGTCTTATCTTTATCCAAAATGTTCTTCTACTGTCTCAATGCTTCTCCTTCAAGAAATTCTCTTGTTGACCCTCCAGTTATGCACAATTTATTGCCTTTGAACAAGAAGCCTTCATGTAGCAAAAAATCCATCCAAGGCCCTCTATCTCTGTTGATGGGAGTGTTGCAATCTTTATATGCATCTTTTAAATATGGATCATTCACATATAACTCTTTCAAACCATCAAACCCTGCACTATTAGCTAGAAGCTCATGGAACAATAAACCTCGTCTACTCAATGCATTAACAACCTTATTTAGTTGCCCACTCTTATGCTCAACACAAAATTAAAACTTTGAAGGTATCCTACCCACGTTGCATGCCTCTAATTTAGATTACGCTGACTATTTATGAATTGCAATACATGGTTCTCTATATAGACAAAAAAAAAATCCTTTGGAAGCAAGTAGTGCCCCTACTTCTTCAAAGATTGTACCAATGCATAAAGTCAAGGTCATACGCTAAATATTTCTTCTTAGCATCATTTAGTTTTTCACTAAAGTAAGCTGCTAGTTTTCCTTCTTGACTAAGAACAGCCCATATTGCTAAGCCACTAGCATCACATTTAAGATAGAATACTTGATTAGCTGCTAGTTTCCTTCTTGACTAGAACAGCCCATATTGCTAAGCCACTAGCATCACATTTAAGCTAGAATACTTTCTTAAAATCAAGTATATGCTACACGGTTACCTTTTTTTAAGAAATCTAAAACTTCTTTCAACCTCTTGAGTCCATGAAATTGCTTTTTTATAACCTTTAGTTGTGTCCAATATGGGAGCAACTACATGGCAAACTCTTACTATAATTTCTATAAAAATTGGCGAGTCCATGAAAGTTTCTTACCTCATATGCACTCTTTGGTGTAGATCAATCAATAATGGCTTGAAACTTCTCCTTGTCCATTTTTAGTCCATCCTTGGATACCACAAAGCCCAAATGAACCACTTCACTCTTCATAAACACAGACTTTTTATATTTAGCAGCAACTTATCCTCGTACAATATTGTCATAACTATCCTCAAATATTGTAGACTCTCTACTTTAGACCTACTAAAAACCAATATATCATCAAGATTCACAAAAATGAACTTCCCAAGAACAAGTTCAAAACTTCATTCATAGACCTCACAAAAGTACTAGGTGCATTTGTGAGTCCAAATGGCATAACTAAACATTCATGAAGTCCATCATCAGTTTTAAATGTTGTCTTCCACTCATCTCAAGGTTTGATCATAATTTGATGGTAGCCGCTTTTCAGATCAATCTTTGAAAATTGCATAGAACCACTCAAACAATCCATCAATTCATCCATTCTTGGAATAGAAACCTATATCTAATGGTAATCTTATTAATTGCCCTCGATTCCATGCACATTATGCATTCACCTTCTTTCTTAGGTCCTAAAACTGTAGGAACGACACAAGGGCTAAGAACTTCCTTATCAAAACTTTCTTTAGTTGTTCAACCTGTTTTATAATCTCCTTGTTCTCCTTAGGAGTCAATCTGTATGCAACCTTGTTTGGAAGGCTAGCCCCTAGAATCAAATCCATACGGTGACTAACACTCCTCATGAGTGGTAACTATTTAGGCAAATGTAATACCAAAATGTTCATGTGTTCTTTCAATATATCTTGTATCTTCCTAGGTAATCAATCCAGCCTTGTCGAGGTGAGTACAAACTTTGGCTTGAGTACCAAATTCATGTCATGTAGAAACTCTTTTCCACTCACTAAAATGACCTTGTTGTTGCTACTGTTATTTCTTTCATCATGTATGGCCTTCCAATCAAACTGCCAAGGCCTACCAAGCAACGCATGACACACATCCATGGGCATGATACCACACATCACACTATCCTTAAATCAACTTATTTCAAATTAGATTAAGGCATGTACATCTACCAACAACATGCCCCTTTTGTTGGATGCTTAGTTTCCTTAAGTCCCAATTTATTCACCATGTCACTAGCCATAAGATTATTAGTCCTTCCATTGTTTATTATTAGTTTGCAGCACTTATCTTTTACGTTGCACCTTGTTTTGAATAAAGCTCTTCTTTGTACCATTTCTTGACTCTTTGGGTGGCTTCAATAACTTTTGAATAGAAAAGATTCTCTTGTATCAGGTTCTTTGTTACAATGAGAAGGTGATCCCACACTTTCTTGGTTTGCTTGCATAATCTAATTGCTTCTTTTAGGCCTTGTGTGTCCTTGTAAGAACTCGGGACGTTCCCAACTTTTATGACCAACATATTGATTGCACTTAAAATATTTACTAGAGAAACCTCTTCCTCTTCCTTGATAACCACCTTTGCCAAATGATTTACCTCCTCTATTTTGATAGCATATTCTTTTTGAAGTGACTGGTCCACTGGAACTACTAGCCCCTTCATCTTGATAGTGTGGTTGTCCTTTGCTAACATGTTTCCCTCTTCCTCTATTTCTCACTTGTGATTTTGCTTCGTCGCATGCTTCTCCTCTACCTTAATGACAAATTGAATTGCTTAATCAAGATATTTAGGGGACAATAGACTCAATTCATCTTGCAAATTGTATTTCAAACAATTGAAGTATCTTGCTACATTTTCCATATCCTCTTCACTAGGGCCTAATCGGACCATCAATTTATAGAGTTCTTTGGTATCATTAATATCCTTTTGTTTAAGACTTTGCAAACTTTTGAAAATATTTGTTTGGTAATCTCCATAAAGGAACCTAGCCTTAAGTTTGGCAACCATCCAATCCCAAGAAGTAACCTATTCTTTATTCTACTTTCGTCATTCTGACTGACCATTATTTTACCACATAGCAACATGGCCTTTAAGCCTTGTACAAGGAAGCTTAACTTTTCTCTCTTCTGCAACTCCTTCATACTCAAAGTACTTGACAAAATCATTAATCTAATCAATAAGTTCCTTTTCATTGAGGCTTCCTAAATAGGTGGGAACCTCAATCCTTGATTTAGCTCCAACACCCATGACTAGTTTGAGCAGTCTTTCTTCCACTCCTTCCGGCTCTGCTAGAGCATCATCAACCAATTATGGCTCCTTCCTCAATGTCACTATCATCGTCAGCAACTACCCCTCCTTTGGGCCTACTCCATGGCATCCAATAGTGTTGTAATGTATTGTAGCATCTCCAAAATCTATTCATCATGGTCTCTTCAAACACCTCCTCTAACACCTCCTTTGTGCGTCCTTCTCGATAGCATATTGACCAATCCCTTACATTCCTAGTCTCTTGATGGCTCTGATACCAAAATGATGCGCAACTGTACCAAAAGAACAACAAATACAACTATCGTTGTCAATAGCGGCGACAGGAACTCAAAAAGAAAGACAAAAAATTGTTAGTGGCACGAACTCAAAAACTAGGGCAATAAAGAATTACAATTATAGGAGACATGAAGTTATTCTACAAATCAAAAAATGAACTCCCAAATGTTAACTTCATTTCTGCAATACATAATGAAATTCTTACAAATGAAAAGTTCAATCTTTATTCCCTCCTCACAGGCCAAACATTGACACAATCCATACACTTGTTGTGTTTACTCTGCCTAATCTTCAAAGGGTCAAGTTTTCTTCAATTAACCAAAGACATTTTCCTATGCTATCACTACTAACACTTCATTTTGTCCCCTCCCCCCCTCCAATTGTGCTTTAGCATTTCCTATTCCTCTAAAAATTCCAAGACTTCTTCCTCAAATCGATTTGGCATACCAAAACCTAACCCATTGTCATTGTTTCTTTCCCCAATGTCCCTAACTGTCTATCGCCAACAAGAACTACCCTACCCAACTTGGAATTGGCCATCAAACGTTGCAACCAAGAACTACTTGAAGACAAGGAATCGTGTATTCTCCTCTGCCCAACACAAATAAGAAGATTCCCCTAAATGAGGCAACATGTCTAAGAGAACAAATGAAGAAAGATTGTGTCCCAAACAACATAGTAAGCCAAAGCTGAAAACAAAAACACAAAGCCTAAATAAGAAACCAAAATTGGGTCAATGCAATTCTTTCACAATTCTATTGTGGAGGCACATTCATGTAATTGTCCATTTTATGAAGCATTTGTACCAACTTATCCAACATCATATCATATTTATTTTCTACCCTAGCCTCAAAGTTCTTGTCCTTTTCCTTTTCTACCATAGTACAATGTTTTGGAGCAATGCCTATCAAAAGCATTTCGCCTTCTACAATCCTTGAAGGATGTTTTTTTCTTTATAATTTCTCTCACTAATGCACATTTGCTCTATCATTGGAATACATAAAAGCTCAACATGCAATCAAGCAATTTCACAAAGAAAGCCAACTCCAATACCATTGTAACATCCTCGCTAATCAACACAAATGTCTTGGAACAACATTCAAATATATTTAAACAAAAACCTTGGAAACCCTAAACACTAAGGTAAATATGTTAGCTTCCCAATATTTGGTTTAATCTATACAAATTGGCCTTAAGCCCCCAAGTTCTAGAGACATTTCCTTGTTACAAATACACCAAAAAAATAATAAAATGGTCATTAAAACCCTACAATGATAATCCCTAATCTATTTAGTTTAACTTTAGAAAAATTCAAAGAATTTAACAAAGTTTATACAAATAATGAGACAACTTGCACAACATAAGGTAAAACACAACTTCAAATACATTTGCCAATATTAGCCTAAAAAGACTCAACAACCATTTATATTAGTAGAGAATTTAAGATTTTACACACCAACAACTACAAGGGAGATCTAAAAAAAATTCTTACTAAATGTGTCAACATGAAGACCCACTCATTTAAACAATAGACCATGATGACAAAGAGTGCAAGAATTTTACTCTTAACAAGTGTCAAGTAACTCACTTTCGTCAATGACCACTACCATTAAAACTAGAACAAAACCTATATGTGAGACAACTCCTCCAATCAAAGAGTTTTTGTCCTTCAGCACAAGATCTACAAGGGTTTTGTCCTTTTACCTAAACAAATACTCTTATCTTCATCCTTGGACCTAAATGCCCAAAAAACAAACATTCTCTATAATTTCTTGTTGGAGATGTTTTTGTTTTCTTGTGATGCCTCTAAATCTTGTCTACAATCTTAAGACCAATCGAAAATAGCATTGAAAATTCCATAGTGGTCTTTATACCAGGTCTAGTATGCAAAAAAAGCTTCAGGTGCCCTTTGAGCATTGTTTCATTTCTTGATGTTTTTCTTTCATGTATGGTGCCTAAGGGACCTTAGTAGCCAATTATGCATCATGCCCTACTTGGTAAAGCCATTAGCACTAGGCATCAGACAATACAACATGCATATTAAGCTAAGTAGTCAACTAGCTATACAAGTCGCATCAAAATTAGAAAGAAAAAAAAAGTGCATAATAAATTGCTTGGTAGGGAATGCATTTCAACAAAGATGTCACTATGATTATGAATCAAGCAAGAAAATTGGAAGATTAAGATTTAGGGAATTACTAGAAAACCAACATAAGAAACATCAAAGCTCAAACCAAAGACACGAAATTATGAGTACATATATGGAACCACATGTAATGCCACTTCTAATAAACATGATACTAACCTCGAGAGTGTCAAGCCAATCCAATGATGGCAATGGATTGGCCATCGCATTAGAGCATAGGAGACAAAATGCAAATTAGGACAAAAGAGGAAAATTTAAACAACAGCAAGATCAATACATAGATTTTAAACACGTGGAAACCCTAGTTGATGATATCTTAGATTGATTTTCTACAAAGAATTTACAAAAGCATAGAGACAAAATGCAAAACTAGAGGCATTCAATATTTGTAGCCAACACCCTTAATGCAATATAGCCTATACAACAATGGATTACTACCATGAGAAGCTTAGTTCACTTTTTCTAGAGTTTTCTGCCAATTTAAAAGTTTTTCAAAAATTACTTGCGCTGCATGACTTGTGTGTGATGTGCATTCATTGACCTCTTAAAATGTTTCTGTTTTAATCCTTTAATGCATATATCACAAGCAGCCATTATAGGTGGTTAAATGCTTGTAGAGGTGATTTGAGATATCCCATTTTAGAATAAGTGTTGTTCCAGAATGCACCATAGCTGCTCCAAATTTATAGATCAAATATACAGCATTGTTATGATTAAATAATGTTGTAATCTCATCCTCCTTTGTAATAAGATGTCATTCGTTTCCTTTGAAGGAGCGAGCAACCATTCAACACAAAAAAAGGTGAAGGGCCCTACAAAAATGTGATTAATAAATGGTGGCATTCAGTATTTGCCTACTTCCTTTCCTTAAATGGCCATATCTCTCTAATTATTTATTTCCCTCACCCTGATTAATAATAGTTGATTGAGCATGTAGACCATGATACTTGACTGTTGATATTAAGTTCACAAACAAAAGTTCATGTAGAACACAATTTTTCTCATTGATTCCTGTTCAAAATGACAATTGCTTCAAGATCACATCTGATCTAATCTATTCCCATTTAAACCATTTGTTAAAATGAAACCCACATGTAAGGAACAATGAAATTCAGTCATTTTGGCAATGCACATACTGATATATCATATAAAATGATTAAAATTTTACTTTGCAGATCAACTTTCTTAAATGGCAATTCTAAACTTTGAAAATTACCTGTATGATGACCATTTTCCCTTCGTTGCAAACAAATTAATATTCATTATTTGCACTTAAGAGTAAATAGTTATTATAAATGCTATGCCTACTTATCATCCACCAGAATGCAGTCAACTTGAGATCCTCAGTTGAACCAGGGGTTGTAACAAGCATGTCTTCAACTTTTGGTATACTCTTCAAAACTTGACACATCCCTGCAATAAAAACTCTCTAAAAATTTGAAATGTTATTGGATGCCTTTACACATACTTAAAATGGTAAGACCAACCTACGTACCTAATTATGTATTGCAGGGACTTCACTGATTAAATATAAATAATTATCAAAATATTATGCCTGCCCATCATCCACCAGATAGAGTCCATTTGAGATCTAGTCTGCCGAGGGGTCATGGAAAAGATCTAGTCAACTTTTGTAAACTCTTCAAGACTTGACACATCCCCACTAAACTCACTAAAAAATTGGATAATAATTGGATGTTTTTACACTTACATTAAACTGGTAAGATCAACCAAAGTACCTAGATATGTATTGCAGGGACTTCACAAGTTAAAAACCTTTTAGTACAAGAAAAAGTAATTGTACATTCTGCGGATGGACGCTAACAAAGCAATTGGAAGCTTTCACCACAAGCTGACAGCAGATTGCTTTATGATTACAGTTGAGGCAGTAATTACTGAAGAGATCTACAACATAAACACAAAAAAGACATGATTACTGCATAATTAGTTGTGTCTTAAGGATAAACACCCAGCATGACATTTGGATCTGGACAGCAGAAGCATCCATTAAGGATGTTTCAGTCTCTATTGTCATCTTGTAAATGATTTAATTTGCTCTCATGATCACTGGGTATTCACCCAACCAAAGATGATGTAGAAAGCGTCAATATATGGCATTCAAGACTCCTAATATTCACCTGCAACAAATAAAATCACATTTCTTTGAAAACTTGTTTTTCTTCCAAAAGATATGGGAGCATCTGATGAAACAAACTTCTTATAAGCATACCCAATAATTCTATCAATTGTGCTATCATGGACATTGAGAAAAACAAAAGAAAAAAGTAAATTTGATATTTTGACATACAATCCCGATACATACCATTACAGCTGATCCTGTCTCACAAAAACTGGGAATGCATACTAGTCTCACCAGCTGTCCCTCTGATCCTGTTGAAGGCAAAAAAAAATATAACAAATATTATTATATATATCAACATATTAGCTGGCCGTAGAGATAAAAGAAAAGAAGAATGTTTTGAAACAGAAGACCACCTTTAAGTAAACGAGATTCATATTTTTTCTGATTCCCAGAGAAATATACATGTGGACAATCCTCAATAACAAAAGGATCTCTGTCTGTAAATGGATAACACCCTGCAAAGATATTTGACAGAATTTTATGCAACTCAATCAGAATATGAATAAAGTTATGTTACAAAATAGGCATGTAATACACTCAAAGTTTAGCATATTTGAGCTTATTAGCATAATAGGTCTCCATATCTAATATTTCCAACTCCTGAAAAAAACGCCTAGCAGATCACTTGAAACAGAAAATCCCTGAGAGAAGAAAGCAAACTTCTGTATTTCATTAAATCTCCTGTCATAGTAGGCACATATTTACCAAGAGTGTCTGGAGCAGTGGGTGCTAAATGCCTCCATTTTAGTGTCCTTTCCATAAAATCAATTTTTTCCTTTGCTTCAGAATACTTGTTCAGGTCGTCTATATTCTGGCCAGAAGTTCCCAGAAAACTGCATATGACAACACCAATGCCATTACAGGAACCGGGAAATAGATTTTGAATTAGTTATCAATAACTAAATAAAGGCCTGAGCAACTAAATATATTTCAGTCGACCTCTACCTAACTCCATCAAGTTCAAACTGATGTGGATTTGTTGCCGAAACAAATGTATTGTATGTTGATGCTCCAGGAAATAGGCATCTATGCAAAGGCTGATCAACAAATCACATCAATAAACTGAAACTATACCTTTTTGTCATCTAGAGGAATCAATTGAACTGTCAAGTGTCAACTCTACAAGATCTATAAGAGCCATATTCTACATGACAGCTAATATTTTACCAGAAAAAGATTAGCACAAATACCTGCTGTGGCAAGGAAAAATTTGCAGGATCATTTGGCCCTGGCATTATGTCAACTGGCATAGCTGCTGCAAGCTACAGAGAAGCATCGCAAGCCAAACAAGATAAAATCTTAAATAGAAAACAAACTTTGCACTAGAAATCAGACATAGATTCAAAAAGAACTCTATAAAGGAAAAGAAAATTAAGCACAAGATTTCCTCATTTTCCAACAGAATCAAATCAGCCAAATGTGCATTGAACAATAAAAATTTCTAGCCCAAGTCAAAATAATACAACAAACTAGCAGACAAGAATATAGTTAATTACCTGTGTCAAAGCCAGGTCTAGTTCCTTGATTGGTTCAGTCAGTCTACCTTGATCTTTTGATGCAAGGGACTGCAAAGAGCATGTGCTATTGTTAGAAATAAAGCAGATATGCCAGGTAAACTAGAGTTGAAGAATGGAAGAGTCTGTCATAGTTAAAGTGAATAACAGAATTTCAAAACCCAACTTGCAAATCAAATACATTTTTACCTGACCTGCAAGAAGGCCTTGTCGTATATCAACTGAATCACCCGCAATAACAAGACGAACAATTTGAGAAGCCATAGTTTGCTCCTGCAAGATCACATAAATAGTTTAAAAAATATTCTTATTTAGTATAGCATATGGTGTCAAGTGAGAAAAACTCCCATAATCTTTAAAAATTAAAAGTTAAACAAACATACCTGTTCATCACCTGAGTGGCCAGACAAGTGATCAACAAGAAGCTGAAATTGAAGAGGATTAGACTTGCCACTACCAACCATAAGCCCAGATACAAGAACCACATATTTGTTCTCTTCTGCAGAGACCAAATATATATTAATAGTAATACAACACTTAGTGTGATAAGACCAAATGTCTTTTTTTTCAGAAACAAATGATGATTGGAAGCATACTCCCTTGTTTTATGCCCTAAAAGAAATTCTTGGAACAGTTTCATTAAGAATTTGCAACTCTGGAGCTTAACTTCTCATTTTACCAAATCCTAGCATTTTAACCAAACTATAATGCAACAAGACCCTGGCCTTGAGGTAAAAAAACAAATAGTATCAAGGATTTCAGCAACAAACAAAGGCCCTCAGACTAGCTTGAGTAAATACTTGAATCAGTACCAGAATGGAGAGAGCGTTGAGGTGGTAGGCCAGCCTCTAGAATGCTTTGTACATAGAAGTCACCATCACTGCTTTCTTTCCCATGAAGAGCTACTACAACACCTGCAAGCAAATTTAACATGAAATGACAGACACTACAAAAAACCAACTGTTTATAAAATCAAGTTCCCTGGTGAAACCTTGGTTTGATTCAAATTCACCCACCTGTGACAAACATTGAAGGGGAGAGAATCTCTCCAGTCAACTTAACCCTTCCACTGTCATCTTCGAGAATGAGATAATCATTTGAGTGCACAAAATTATGTGGCTGTACTATAGGAACAACAGTCCTCTGCAATAAGATTCTAAATGTTAATAGTCTACTAAGAAAGAATTTATATTGATGCCTACAATTGACCAAACTAGGTCAAAGGATGTCTAAGTAAAGAATTTATATTGATGCCTACAAATTTAGCAAACTATGTCAATGGAGCTCGTAAGTACATCCAATTGCAAAAGAAAGGTACTATTGTAGAATAAACTATAGTAGCTGTAGAAGTAACTAAGACAAAGCTAAAGCATTAGAACAACAAAAGCACAGCAGACAAATCCCCAAGGAGAGAAAACCATAGCAATAAAATGCAAGTACAATTATAAGCTGGCAGGCACAAATGATTTCTTAATTACAACCCCCTTACCAAGTAAGACAAGTCACCCTTCATTAAACGATAAAAAGAGGCAAGAGTTATCAAGCCATCAAAAGAGTAAAGATCCCATCTACCATTAGAATGATAAAGCTTATAAAAAGAATCCACGTTAAGCAAACCGATAAAGGAGACTGTTACAAAGAATTTCACGAAGTGATCACAATATGCTTGGAAAGAACTACAACACAAGGATAATTAATGCCATTACCCAGAATTAACAGTTTTAGTTTGATAAGGCATAGGCAGGCCAAATGAGAAGGGGAAATTTTCCAAATGTTATAATTTCATGGAAAAATAAAACCTGTCAATCCTGTTTGCAGCTTTCAAGACCATCTACAATCTTGAGAAAAATGATGTTCTATCAAAGGGCCAGCAGCTCTGTTGCTGTCCAACTAAACTGTACACAAGAAAATGACAATACAAATGACATCAAGAATGGTGCATTTCTGGAATAACTGGATGCTGCTGCTCTCAAAAAATACGAATCCAAAAATGTTGCAGAAAATAACAAGAACAAAAAGTTCCAAAAAAAAGGACAATGGAAATTCAACAGATTGGAAGAAGACTTGTCCAGACTCCAAACGATGTGTGTTCATGTTGATGACAAGAAACAATATTTTGTTGACTAATAATGAGATATTCATAGAAGCAAAGAAGCATGGCCAAAAACACCAGTCATACCAATATTTCAATCAGGTCTTATCACACATAACTGGTCTTTAACAATATCAAAAGACAGTTCATCTGATAAACTAAGACAACAACAGAGTGAGGTTATGACATATCGGTGAGTTTACATTGTAGTTCATCAAATAAGAAAGTGATCTCTAGTTTGGAAGCCCTAACTATCACTGTACTTCACTATGTATTATGCTCTTTTATTTTCTTCCTTTTTAATATAACTCATACATGTAATACATTGATCCATAATTGCAGAGCCCAAAGTTGATACAGCTCAAAACACAGTAAAATTAAATTTTATATTACTATTGCCAACGTGGACGTGGCTTCATGAAGTCATTACAAAAATTGCTAAAAGTAAAATATACTCAATTTATATATTTTTCACTGTGCAGAAAACAATTGAAATGCCATGCAAATGAAACACAAAAGTATTTTAATACAACATACATTGCCTTCTTCCCTAAAAGAATGGAAGCCTGCATTTTGGATGACGTTCAACTGATATCCTTGTGTAATACAATTTATAAACTGATCTCCAAAATGATGGTTAACAGGCTGAACAACTTCCTCTCTAAAATCATTGTGCAAAGGAAGGAGACTTTACCAATTGTTATCGAATTCTGTATGGTGTCAGAATAGGGCATGAGATTATTCATTATTTTTCAGAAGGGATAAGGAAACGACTGCTTTTGATATTGGATATTCCTAAGGCCAATGATAGGGAGTGTTGGAATTGGATGGATTAGATGCTTAGTTTCTCTAAGACTTGGAGAGAGTAGGTTCAAGAGAAGTATTCTACTTGGACATTATTTGTTCCTGTCAATACAAACCCTAGGGGATTCTTTATAACTTCAAGAGGATTAAGGCAAGGGGATTCAGTTCCCTGTTCTATATCATTATGGCAGAGGTTCTGGGTAGGATGTTGCTGAATGAGAGGATGACAAGAAATTTTAAAGATTTGAAAATCTCATCTGATGAAGAAACAATCACACGTCTAGAATTTCCCTGTTCTATATCATTATGGCAGAGGTTCTGGGTAGGATGTTGCTGAATGAGAGGATGACAAGAAATTTTAAAGATTTGAAAATCTCATCTGATGAAGAAACAATCACACGTCTACAGAATTCTAGATGACACAAGGATGGTGGCCAAGCCTATTCTAACAGAATGAATATTGCAATTGTTTTTAATTCTACAAGTAGGGAGAAGGCCCTGATCACAAAAGTCACAGCATTTAAATAGAAAAATACCCAAAACCATCGGCACTGTTGTGTTGTAAACACACACGCCCCATTGCAAATAGGGACCCCCTCTTCTTTTGTCTGGGTTGGCAGTTATGGTCGCAATTTTGAGGTTTAGGGCTTGTGTGGGAGTCCTCTTTGGGTCCTAGGTTAAAGTTTGCAGTTCGTTGCTAAGGTTTGATTTGATCAAGCTTTTTATCAGGTCTGGAAAGTGAGTTTAAATGAGTTATCAAAACCATGTTGGACGTCGTCTTTTCCGGATCAAGGTAAGCTAAGGTCAAGAATTTCCTTCTAGGGGTTGTTTTTCCACCCTTAGGAGGATAATTGAAACCAAGAGTTGAATGATGAAAGTTTGTTTCAAGGTGTGAAAGCGGAATCTTCCTTGTCATGGCTGATTTTCCACTCCTAAGGAAAATTTACAAGGGTGCAAAAAAGATTGGAGTTTCCTTGTCAACTATGAATTTTCACCCTTTGACAAGTTGAAAATCAAAAACTTCCTTGTACCCCTTGAATTTCCACTCCTTTAGGTTAAATGTTGATGAAAGATAAAAGAAAACTAAAATCTTCCTTGTCAGGATCGTTTTTTTTTTTCACCATGTAAAATTGAAAGGAAAAAAATGTGAAAATTAAAAAGAAAAGAGTTGAAAGTGAATTTCCTTGAGGAGGTCAATTTTCCAATCTAAGCCAAAGTTTACATGGCAAAATGAAAGAGAAGAATGGAATTTCCTTGTCAACTAACAAATTTCACCCTTTGTTAAGACAAAATTTCCTTGTGTGGTTTGATTTTCCACCCTCCAAGCAAGATGATGAACAATGTGAGTAAATGGGAATGTAGAAGGAAGAAAAACGAGGAAACTATAATCTTCCTTCTAAGGGTCGTTTTTCCACCCTTGAAGAGCAAGGTGTTGATGGGAAGTTAGAGTGTTGATGAATTAGATCTTCCTTCAAGTTTTGGTTTTCCACCATTTCGCAATTTGAAGTGCTAAACCAAGACTTCCTTGTTGGAGTCGATTTTCCACTATGGGTATGTTTTGAAAAGTGAGAAGGAAAACAAGATGTCAAGCAAGTAAAGTTAATTACTTCCTTGTAGGGTGCGAATTTCCACTTTATTTAGGATGAATATTCAAGAACAAGAGAAAACCCTTCCTTCTATAGGTTGAATTTCCACTCTTTGAGGGGAAAGATAAATAAAGAGAAAATCATAGAAGTCGGCCATGGAGAGAATTTGAATTCCAAAAGGCATCATTGAAAAATCATAATATTAAGGGGTGAGTTCGATCATATAGAAGGGTGGATTAAGATTAAATTTGTTAATGTTTGTAGCTTCAATCATATGACCATTTAGAATACATATAATACTTTGATATTGATTAAAATTATATATATATATATATTATGATTAAATATATATTATGCAAACTTATATTATTCTAATATATGATTGATTAATGAAACATTAACAATTATCATGAATAGACATGTCCCATGAAGGGACATGTCTCTCCTAGTCTCTTTCTCAATATAAATGCAAGAAAGATTGCTGCATTTGAAAAACACTGAAAATTCAGAGAGTGCTATTACATTTGCAGTGATCCTAAAACTCATCATGGTATCATAGCCAGACTGCAAATGTCTTTAGAAGAGCACGAGAAGGCGAAGCCGCAAATAGTTGCACATCTTCTTTATTCTATATTCTTTCTTGACCATATTGACATTCTAATATCCTCTCACGCTGACAGTATACCAGTCTGCTGCCTTGACTCGTGGCTTGCAAGGCTCTCGCACTAGATCTTCTTTCGTGGCAACCCTCACATATAAAGACGGCTTTGAGAGAGAAGAAATTGCCTGCAGAATGAAACAACTTGACATATATTAGCTTCACACAAATCGGCGAGTGAGACGAGAGGCCACCTTGCAAGAATGAAGATAGTGCTCACACAGAATAACACTCTACACAGAACTCCTCACAGAGAAAGAAAATTTCAAATGACCACCTCATCCTCTGCATACCTATCTCTGGTGCGGTGCCCTTCTCCATCTCCATCTGTATCTGCATCTCCTTGCCCTTGTCCAGCATTGCCCAGCAAGGCGCAGGTGCAAGTGCAAGTGGTTGGGAGAAGGGCGAAATACAAATTGGGGGCGTCGAGGAGGGAGGTAGGCACAGCACTAACACTGACGTTGTTAGGGGTGGGGGCAATACCTCCTCCTGCGATGGCCGCAGAGCAGGAGGTGGCGGAGTACGAGCGGGAGACGCGGGAGATGATATCGCGGGTGCGGGGCACAATCGAGATGGAGAAGGGGAACCCAAACGCCAACACCGTTGTGGCTGCCCTGCACGAGGCCTCCAATAGCTGGGCCGCCAAATACAAGCGGGACAAGCAATTGGCCAGCAAGCCCTCTTTCAGTAACATGTACTCCGTCTTGAACGCCATCTCCAGCCACTACATCAACTTCGGTCCCACTGCGCCTATCCCTTCCAAACGGAAAGCTCGGATTCTTGAAGAAGTTGACCACAAACATCTATGGGAGATATACGCACAGGATCAAACTCATCAACGCATAAATATACCCTCAGCAAACCAGTGTAGGGAATAAGGGAATCATCCAATCAAGAATTCACTATATATATCTACAGTCAGCAACTACAGCATACGAGAAAAGAGGAATTACGTCTGCAGCACTATCATCAAAGAACACTATATTTCTTCATAAATGGACAATTCATCCAGGGAGCTAAACGCAGAGGCAAAGGATAAAATAAGGGGAGGAAATGCAGATTATATATGTCGTCGGGGGAAATGAATGGAGGAGCATAACAGCAAGCCACAAAACAGTCATGGGTAATATTGCGACTACTACAAAGGAGGCAAAAGAGTGAGTATGAGATGTGGGATGTGGGTCTTGGTGTAAGATTCCTAGCATATCCCAAAAATCGCAAACATCTGGAGTCATTACGGGAACAATCACAATATGTCTGCACAGGAGTGACTTTATAATTACCAAGTCAATATCGAGCAATAAGCATTAATAAGTGTTGAGCTAAATGAGTCGATTTCAATAATGGTGACAAGCCTTAGTCTTGAAATGTATCGTCTTGCTGTGTCCACACTAGTCCAGATCCTCTATTTCAGGAAATGATTGCGGGGGGAGGAGTAAGGGAGTACGTGAGATGAATAAAAGATCTTGATAGAGAGCAAGAGCAATATTAGGTTCCATCTCATCAAATAACACATTTTCATGCATAGTACATATGATATTGAAATTGATGGCTCAGCCTTATCAAGTGGATCAAAGTTGTTTATCAGTCCAGATCACACATAAGCAATTGGATAACTCGTCGATGACTCATCAAATGAGTTATTCGATGAGATGCAGAGTTGTTAGTTAGATACATAATATATGTTAGTTAGGTGCATAACATTAGAAGGAAATTTTAATGTTTGAACCAAATATGTGTTCCCATGAGGCTTTGGAAATCAATGTTTGAACAACATGGTGTATTTGGCTAAGAGTTGATTTATGCCTGATATTCCCTATATGGGCTCACCTCACGAAAGGAAATATTTGAAACTTAAAATAAGTATTCCATGTTTTATTATTGCACATGAATTTTTGAGTTTGAAATTTATGCTATAATATTGGCTAGTTAAATCTTGTATGCTTCTATCTTTGGTATTTCTCTTTGAGATAGTTTAGTTTTATGAACTATTTGTAATCTCTCTGAAATGATTTTAGGACGGATCAAGAAACATAAGAGATTGCATTCAAGGGATAAAGAACTTGATGCTTGCAGTCATAGGACTAAGTTGAGGACTAAAGACGTTTCTTCGAGGAAGAATTAACATTCAAAAGGAGTTTAACAATCTATTAGAGGCACCCTTGGATGAGAAGGTCAAGAGGTTGATGCATGTACTTGGAGCTTCAGATGGAAGCCAGATTATCATGAATGTTTGATGTTGCCAAGCCTGGGGATAAATCTACAATTTATTACATTCATTCATGTTTCTATGGAATCAGACAAGTACATTTGTGTACGAGAAACTACTCCTACCAAATGATGAGAGCCTCTTAGAGAAAGATATTTTCATGATTGGGGCCATGTATGTTTTCGTAACAGAGGGAGCTACTAGAGGATCTCCCAAAATTGATTTTCAAAGGGTCTTAATCATTCTGATTGAAAAGGGCAAGCCATATCGAGATGGTTTCCCTAGTGACCAGGAAACTATAAAAACCAAAGGATTGCGAATCAAATGTAGTTCCATACCAAAGAACAAAGGCACGACTTGTTGGCAGAAGGTTGAAATTAGATTCAAAGGGAGTTTTGATAGTTCATCTAAAAGCAACCTTGGACCAGGAGGTCAGGAGGTTGTTGCAAGACCTTAAAATTTAAAAGGAGCATATAAAGGATCTGATTCATTCTGATCTCCAAAGAATTTGGTCATATTGGTTCAATGGGAGTCAACAATGGAGATAGTTTTTGCAGTCAGAGAACTATGATCATGAGATTGAGTCCCACGTGTGCTGGCTGAAATACCTTTATGATAACTCCTACATAACTTGGGGTTCACCAAGAGTGATGCAAACTATATAAGAGATATAGTGCATAAGTATGATATTCAAGGTATATTATCACTATAGGATAGATGGCTGATATTCTCACCAAGTCTCTGGCTAGAGAGAAGGTTGTATACTTTTGAGATAAACTTGGTATGTTGGAGAATGAAACCTTAGATGAAAAGGAGTTTCAACATTTGTGATCTATTATTTTGTATGTTATTGCATTCTTCTCTTTGAGAGAGAAGTCTAAGGTGAAAGCCCTTGTTTCCACCATCTAGGATGAGCTATGGTGGATCCACTCCCTGAGATGAGTCAAGGTGGATGTCATGAGTGTGACTCCATGACTTTATGGGCCCACTCATCCTATGTACATTTTTGAGAGGCGACGACTTCTTAGACAATGAACACTTGTATTTGATGTTACAAGGTGACGATCTTGTAATGGAGATTCGTTATGGTAGACATTTTTGATATGTCAGTGCACATACCATAATAGGGTTATATGTAAGGGAATGTAATGTTCCTTATTACTATATCCTGGTATCACAATCTGAGGTGACATAAAAATTAGGTATCATGATCTGAGGTGATTCCTCATATCACGATATGAGGTGATATAAAAATTAGGTATCACGATCTTATTAGAATAATATTCTATTATTTTTAGTATTAATGCTCAATATTGTAACTTGCTGTAAATATCTTGTTAAGATCTTCTTTGATCTTTCTGGCAATTTCTTTTTTAGAAACTTGCCTCTTTGTAAAATCTGTATAGCCTATTTATTAAGCTTTGCTCTTGTTAATAAATCATCCATAGTTTTACCAATTACTCATCGTAATATGGTATCAGAGCACATTGTCGAGAAATTAAAAAGTTTCATTTTCGAAATTCTTCTTTTTAATTTTTCAAAATATTTTCCTTGTGAAAGTTCTAAGCTCTTGGTTTATTCAACCCGACTAGTTTTTTGTGGAGACTTCTCTATGAAAATCACGGGTTTTTAAAACTTCAGAAAATCACGGGTTTTTAAAAATAAAATAACAAATCACAATTCTTAAACCACTGAAAAATCATGGTTTTAACCCTCTGAAAGTCGTGGTTTCTTAGCTACTGGTCGTGGTTTTTTTCTGCAACGTTTTTTTTCCCACGTTTTTCTGCAACCTGTGACCAAAAATTGCATCTTTTGGCTTCGTTTTTTCATCAGGCAGCCATTACGGTTCCTTTCAACCTCTCTCAAGGTCGTTTTGCAAAAAAAATGGTGGCTCCTTTTCATCTAAACTCTGCAAATTCGTCATTTTTTGGAGTTTGAAGCAGTCGGCTAGGGTTTCACTCAAAACTCACGTTTTTTTGTACCGGATTCAAAATATTTTTGCAGATTCCTTCTGGGTTTTTCAAGAGCTCAACAAGGTTGGTTTCAGAATTTTTTGGGTGCATCGTTTTCTGTGCCTCAAAATTTGTGTCCGCAGATTTCAAATCTGATTTCAGATTCCTTTTGGGTTTTTCCAGATTTCTTCTGGGTCTTTGTCGGATTTTTCTGGGTCAAACGGAAATTTTTATCGAAATCTGTGCCAGCCATCCTTCATCGTTTTCTTGAAGTCTGTACCTGATTCAGCCTCTGTTTTTTGCATTGGGATTCATGTTTTCAAATTCCGTGTCCGCGCCTCTTTATTTCTCGCTTTTTCTACATTGAGAAGCATGCAAGATGGCGTCACTCACCAACTTAATGTTGGAAGGCAATCAGCGATTCAACGGCCGCAATTATAACACCTGGAAGCAGCGCATGTTGACCATCTTCGAGTATCGTCGCCTGGATGAACTTGATCTAGGCACAGAGACTCGTCCAACCTCCATCCCAACAAATCAGGACAAGTTTGACGATCGGAATCGAGAAGCTGTTATGCTCCTCAAGTTCTCTGTCATAGATGATCAGTTGCCTCAGATTCCCTCTGGCAAGTCTGCTGCCGACATCTGGAAGTATTTAAAGGAGTTGCATGAGACATCCGACAAAAGTCGCGCGTTCTTTCTAAAGAACCAGTTGTTCTCCATCATAATGGATGAACGCATGTCCTTACAGGAGCATCTCACGAAGATTAAAGAAATTCGCGATCAGCTTGAAGCTATCAGTCGGAAGATGGAGGAAGAAGATATGGTAGTCATTACTTTGAAAAGTCTACCACAATCTTATGAGCACTTCATAGAGACTCTCAACATTACTTCGACTGATGTTGACCTGAAATTCCCCGAGTTGTGCACCAAACTTCTGCAATAGGATCGTTGGAAACAACAGTTTGGTAGCTGTGCCACCTCGTCCTCCTCAGAGAAGGCCTTTGCAGCCCAATCTTTTCACAAGGATCAGGGCAAATTTCAGTCATATCAGTCTTTTCAGCAGAAGGGCTCCTCTCAATTTCAAGATGGTTCTAAGAAAAAGGTGCAGTGTAATTACTGTCACAAATTTGGTCATATGATCAAAGATTGTCGTACCAGACTGGCTTCCGAGCAACGAAAGCAGGGAGGGTTTCACCTCAAGCCAATGTTGCTGAGCACACAGAGCAGCAAGAATCTGCCTTTTATGCCTTCGTGGCTAAAAGACCTGAAGATCATGTGAAGTCTTCTGCCTGGTACATTGACTCTGGTGCTTCTCATCATTTCACTCACAGGTGTGATTGGTTTATTGAGTTCTCTTCCTACACGGACTCTGTTATTTTTGGAGGTGGTGAAGAGTACTCTATTGTCGGCAAGGACAATGTTCAGATACAGTCTGGCAGAAGGTGTCTCCTATTCCTCAATGTGCACTATGTTTCTGGTATGGAACTTAATCTTCTTTCAGTCAGTCAGATTATGCGGCATTCTCCTCAGCTGGATGTTATTTTCAGTGCCCATAAGTGCTTGATTATTGATCGTACTTCTAGCACTACTCTAGTTGTTGGCATTGAGGATCATGGTCTCTATAGACTTGTGAACACAGGCGATTCTCTTGAGCATGCCTTCACAGCACACTCTTCCTCTCTCACCAGTCTCTGGCATCAGCGATATGGTCACCTGAATATTCAGTATCTTGCACAGCTTGTTCGGGACGACTTAGTACATGGCCTACCTGATATTCAGACTCGGAATCCTCGAGTTTGTGAAGCTTGCCAAGCTAGGAAGCAGCACCGGACACCATTCAAGGATGGTGACTCATGGCGAGCCTCCAAGGTACTGCAACTGGTCCACGCTGATGTATGTGGTCCTATGAATACTACTTATGTTACTGGGTACAGGTATTTCTTGTTTTTTGTTGATGATTTCGGTCGTAAAATGTGGGTATATTTCCTAAAGCAAAAATCAGATGTGTTTACTATATTTCAAAAATTTAAGGCCTTAGTAGAAAAAGAGTCTGGCTCTTCTATTATTACTCTTAGGTCTTAGGTCTGATAATGGGAGGGAGTTTTGTTCTTCTACCTTCTCTACTTTCTGTGATACTCATGGCATAAAACGTCAGTTAACCACACCTTACACCCCTCAGCAAAACGGCGTTGTAGAACGTCGCAACCACACCATTACAGAGATGGCTAGGTCTATGCTAGAACATAGAAACGTTCCTAGGAAACATTGGGCAGAAGCAATATTCACAGCAGTCTATCTTCTTAATAGGTCACCCACTCATTCTGTTAAAAATAAGACTCCTAAGGAAGCATGGTCTGGTCGCAAACCTCGGATCAACCATTTAAAAGTTTTTGGCTCTTTATCTTATGTGTGGATTCCTGATGCTAAGCGCACTAAGTTGGATTCCAAGAGTCAGAAACTCATGTTTACAGGGTACAGTGACAACCATAAAGCTTACTGCCTGATTGATATTGACATTGATCGTGTTATTTTCAGTCGTGATGTTGTTTTTGATGAAGACCGAGGCCCATTTCAGCTCACCTCGTCTCAACATCATTCTGAGGATCAGCGTTTGAAGGCTTCTGACTTGAGTATTGATCTTCCTTTTGGTTCACCTGCTGGGAGGGATGATACAAACCCTGTCCTTGATGATGCACCACCCGAGTTTCCTTCGGAAGATGCCCACCTTCCTCCTGATCCTGATCTGTTTCCTCCTCCAGTTCTTCCTCCTGCTCCTGATGTTGGCACCTCTACTCTTCGGCTAAATGGTGGGCTAAGACCATCAGTGATCTTCGTCTTGATGAGCTCATTGAGGGTAGAACTTCCCGAAACAAGGTCATCCAGCATAACACAGTCAATTTTGCTCTTATGGCTAACATCCACAGTATCTATGAGCCTCAGACATATGTCGAGGCCAAAGGAATTCCAGAGTGGGAACAGGCAATGGATGTTGAGTTCCAAAGCCTTCAGAAGAATCACACCTAGGTTCTTTTAGATCTTCCTCAAGGGAAGAAACCCATTAGCTGTAAATGGGTCTATAAGGTCAAGTATCATGCAGACGGTACCTTAGACATATATAAGGCCAGATTAGTTGCTCAAGGATTCACCCAACGAGAAGGCATTGACTACGAGGAGACCTTTGCTCCTACTGCTAAGATGAGTACTATTCGTCTTCTTCTTGCCATTGCAGCTCAGTATGGTTGGAAAGTCCATCAGATGGATGTGAAGAGTGCCTTCCTCAATGGTGAATTGCAGGAAGAAGTCTACATGACACAGCCTCCTGGTTTCAAGGTTGCCAGTTCAAAACCCCAAGTGTGTAGACTCCAGAAAGCACTCTGGCCTTAAATAGGCTCCTCGGGCATGGTATATAAAAATTGATCAGTACTTGGTTTCTCGTGGCTTTCAGCGTAGTCCTTCAGACAGTAATCTGTATATCAAACACTCTGGTAATGATATTCTCTTTCTTGTTGTCTATGTGGATGACTTGACCATTACTAGGAATTCAACACATTTGATCTCCGAAATCAAACAGCATATGTGCAGCACTTTTGATATGACAGATCTAGGGCTTCTTCATTATTGTTTGGGTGTTGAGGTTTGGCAGACTGACAGCAACATTTTCCTTTCTCAGTCTAAGTATGCCAGAAGCTTGCTTGACAGGTTTCGAATGCAGGATTGCAAACCTGCTTCCACACCTATGGAAACTGGCCTGAAATTGTCAGCCACGTCTGATTCTCTTCCTGTAGATGAAACCCAATTCAGGCAACTAGTGGGTAGTCTCATCTATCTCACTGCCACTAGACCTGACCTCAGTTTTGCAGTGAGCTACATATCACGCTTCATGACAGCCCCCAGGGTTGATCATTGGGTAGCCGCGAAGCATGTCCTACGCTATGTGAAGGGCACCTCGGATTATGGCCTTCTCTACACTAGATGTGATGATCCTAGACTCAGTGGGTTCACAGATTTAGATTGGGCAAGCTCAGTTGATGACCGGAAATCAACTTCTGGATATGTGTTCAATTTGGGCTCTGGTGCAGTCACCTAGGCTAGTAAGAAGCAGCAAGCGGTGGCTCTCTCTTCGACTGAAGCCGAGTATAGAGAAGTTGTTAAGGCAGCTTGTGAGGCAATTTGGCTTCACCGAATGCTTGCAGATATGAACATATCTCAAACCGGTCCAACTTCTTTGTTTACCGCCAATCAGGGAGTACTCAAACTTGCCAAGAATCCAGTCTTCCATGAACGAACCAAACACGTAGACCTTCATTGTCACTACATTCGGCAGTTGGTTGAAGACGGATCCATTCAGTTGTTGTATGTTCCTACCTCGGAGCAGCCAGCAGATATTTTGACCAAACCCCTCAGTTCAGATAAGTTCGTAAAATTCAGGGGGTCTATTGGTGTAGTTGATAGATTGATCATTAAGGGAGGGTATTAGAATAATATTCTATTTTTTTAGTATTAATGCTCAATATTGTAACTTGCTGTAAATATCTTGTTAAGATCTTTGATCTTTCTGGCAGTTTCTTTTTTAGAAACTTGCCTCTTTGTTAAATCTATATAGCCTATTTATTGAGCTTTGCTCTTGTTAAGGCAGTTAAGTCATTCAGACCATATCTAGTTGGGGCAGAAGTGATTGCGTATGTTCCGAATGCTGCAGTTAAGGACATTTTCAGACAATCAGAAACTACTGGAAGGAGATGCAGATGGATAAATCAGATACAAGAATTCAATATT
>MU223804.1:5093911-5114458 GCA_018584345.1 Thuja plicata | reverse complement strand
ATATATATTATGCAAACTTATATTATTCTAATATATGATTGATTAATGAAACATTAACAATTATCATGAATAGACATGTCCCATGAAGGGACATGTCTCTCCTAGTCTCTTTCTCAATATAAATGCAGCTGCATTTGAAAAACACAGAAAATTTAGAGAGTGCTATTACATTTGCAGTGACGCTAAAACTCATCAACACTTAGTATGAATTCAATCAAAGATATGCATTTTCTGAAAGTTTTCAAGCAGTTTCCAAATAAAATCAGAATGTCTAAAAGCCCATTTTTGTGCAGAGAAAGAGTAAAAGGTGAGGGTTTCCAAATCAGATTTTTATAATTGGAGAGACAAAGTCAGATTCCATCATTCACTTCCAACTCTAAATAAAGGATTGTTTATCATAAAACCATTTTAAAGTTCTTTGAAATTCCCTTGCATTCCATTCTTATTCTTAGCTAAATTTAATCCAAAATGTTTTCTTTTTCAGATTTGATGCAAGGCGAGATAAGACGTTCATAGAGAGGAGAGACTCAAGGAGCCCAAGATCAAGATACTTCAACGACATGAAGAAGTCAAAGTTCAAGTCATGCAAGGAAGCAGACAAGTTCAAGCTCAAAGAAAAGACTCCCACTTCAAAAAGGGAATTCAGAAAGAAGATTTTCAAGTGAAGAAGGCTATCTTAATCTTGGATTTCTAAGATCCATATGAAGGTTTCAATTATCACAATCAGGCAAGATATCAAGACAAAAACAATTCAAGGAGAAGATTTCCAAAACGAAGAGGATGAAGAACATTCATGAAGATGAAGCAATTTGGGAATATGAGGCATCACAATCAATCGAAGGCCAAATAGTGTTGAGTATCAAGAGATATTTCTAGAGATGCAGAGATTTCTTTATGATGATGAAGAAGTGGAATTGAAACAAAGATGAAGAAAGAAGAATACTTCAAGGATTGTGCAAGCTGAGGTGTCGCTCACTCATCTTCAACTAATCAAGTTACTCCAAGTTGACATATCCAAGTTCATCCAATCAAATTCAATCACAAGTGGACATGTGGAATGCATTTAATGAAATACTGCCATGTCCCCGTTTTGAATTAAGATTTAATAATAAATAATAAGATAAATAAATCATAATATAAAAATAGACATTTTAATAATATTAAATATAAACTAAATAAATAAATAATATAATATAATTGTAATATAAATACTATATTTGATATATTACTATAATATTTAATCTTATATTATAATATAGATATTGGACCTTAACATAAATATAAATATTATATATATTATCATTGTATAAATATTATATTTAATAAATCATAAAAATTACCATACATTTGAAATATATTATAACACTAATCCCCATAATATAAATCAATAATTAATAATAATAATAATCGAATGAGCTATTTACTTACCAAACTTCTACCGCCGAAGACACCACGCATCCACACAAGCACAGTCGACAGGAAGGGAAATGTTTCAAACGACACCATGAACCATCGGCTCCACATTCGCTTTGACCACCGATAGTAGTAAGACGCAACCCCTGATTTGAAGTGTTGTTTCCCCCTCCACGCACATGATATAAGAGTCGATTGGAAATAAAGACAAAAGACAGGGAACATCTCACATTGAATAGTCTAATCAGCACCTTGTAAACATTACAGTCAGCATAAACTAACAATACATTTGTCAAGTCAACAGACGGAGATGGATTTTGCATCCCTGCAGGAATATATTAGATAATCATCGAATTGGGATTTGTATTCTTATAGGGAACTAAAACGGAGGCATATACCAACGTACATATTATAATTGCCATCTTGATCCAGAGTGGCATCAAACCTTATGACCCAGCAAATTTATTAGAGGAACTTCCTTATATATTGACATGTAAATATCAATGGAGTTGGTCACTGGTAACTTCTGATAAGGAGGAAGAATCATCGAATTGGAATTTTCATGTATCTTATCCGTATTGGGATCAAACAGAGATTACAGTACCATAAGAATACAGTCAGCAGTGAGGGATACTCTCAAAAATATATTACAGTCCCATATCGACATCATCAAGAGACAGAGGTCGATACACTTCAATTTATGTTACAAGGAGATTAGAGCCATCGAAGACTTGTCATTTCTAATTATTCTAACTCATATCCAAAGTACTCAGAGCCTATGATCTGCAAAGTAATTGGAGGAGTTATTACCACCATTTACATGGCTTTGGCCTCAAGAACCAAAAGCCAATCAAGAGGAAAGTTCATCAAGAAAATTGCATGGTTAAAAGGCAATAAATCTGGAATGGGCGATCAAGTTACAAGACCCTATTCTTCATACACAATCAGATTAATTCACTCACATGATTATAAGGAGATAATTCACAAAAGATCAGAAACTCAGACATTTTCACATTAGTCAGAATTAGAACATTTATAGTCATTAAGATGGAATACAGTGACACAAAAATCTTGAACAGATTTATACTTTGATAAATGTTATATTTCACTTGGCACCCTTTTAGACATTTAAGAAGTTATGGATATATACATCTAATTTTAAGTTACTTGAAAGTCTCAACCGAGTTCATTACACAATTATCACAATTGAGCCCCTTGCACCCGCAAATTATAGCACAACTTAACCAATAATAAGCGACAATCATTAGAGAACTCACAAGGGACATTACAAATACTTCAACCAATTTTCTCATTGGTTCGTCCTTAAAAGGATATGTATTTCAAAGCAATGTAATTTTATCATTGGATGATATTAAATGATTGTAAGTGATTGTTGTAACAACCCTAATTAAGGTTTTCCTTGAATTGTCCCGGTCGTTGATTTCAAATCAATCTGGGCCCTTCATTGTAATTGAGAGGTATATATAAGGCTTGGCCTTCTCATTTGTAAGGCATTAGAAACAGAGTTAGGCACTTCGTGAGTTAGCTCGCAAGTAGAAGTAGAGTAGGAGACAAGAAATTGTTATCAAGACTATGTTGAAGCTAACATACAATTTTCATTGAAGACATGGTAGATCTATGTGTTGTTTCAATATTTTGCATGATTTCTACTTTTAGTTGAAGTTCATTGATTAAAATGGAGAAATGTGAAGGTGTATGATGAATTTCATGTTCATACCTTTTGTTACTTGTTGAATGCAAGTCGTTGTGTAAGGTTAGTCTGAACTTGATTAAGTACTAAGTTGGATTGTGAATGTTCAGTTGGATTACACCAGTATTGGGTATTTGGATGAATGTATGCAATATGAAAATCTTTTGTCCCCTTTGGAGATCGCATCATCTTTGTGTAGATGTTTATTTGGCGAAGCAAAGCTTGGTTAGAGGAATTCACTCATCTAAGCATCATGCAATGATATCATTGTCCTTAGGAATAGCTTAGATTTCTCTAAACCCTTCATCCCTTTTGTCAGTTATTTGAAGTCAAGTTATTGTTCTAAGTTCTAGCTACTTTGAGGAGAAGAACTGATAAAGTCCAAGAAGAATAGTGTAAGTCCCCGTGTGATTACCAGCATATCACATCATAAATTGAGTTGTGTCCAACATAAAGTCGCGCGTACGTATTGTAAACCTTAGGCTACTTCATTTGATCACACATTTGTTACATTGTCTAGCATTTGAGGTTTCCTTGTTCAAGATAGGATAGAATACTTAATATTGTATTCTGCATGTTGGAGTGGTCACAAAACTCACATCAACAGGCACACAAGGCCTACCAAGAGCAAAAACTAGCACACAAGCCAAAAGAAAAACTAGAACCTAAAAGAGAAGGCATGAAGGCCAAAAAACACAACTAAAACTAGCAGGATCAAAAGGGGCGGGCAAGCCAATACTCGGCATGAAGAACAGGCATGAAGGCCTAGAAACACTTACCCATCAAAGAACAGACCATTAGGAAAGAGCAAAAACAAAACAACGAAGCCATCATTCCATAGAACCTTCAATTAGATTCCAATTGTTCTTGAGGGATTCCAGGGATTCCATCCACTCCTCTTTCATATTCTTATTTTTACCTTGGCCAAAATATTTTTCCTCATTGTTCTTATTTATCTTCTTTTATGTTTTTTAATCTGACTGCTTTGAAACAATACCCATCATTGTTGTATTGATGATACCGTTATTCACATAAATTATATATATACTACTGAGGGCTTGTTCTATCTTGATAAATTTCTCAGCATTATTGAAAGAGTCGATTCTAGGTTCCAAGATGGAGATGCAAGCATGGAGATTAACAATCTGAAACTTAAGATTATTATCATTGGGACCTATATCAATTCCTTGGATCTCCTGGTCATTTTCAAATTGAGTCTCCGTTTCCATAACATCTCCCTCTGTATTATAGTCTTCTTACTCTCCAGTATCAACCTCAACCTCATCATCAATATTGTACTCCTCATCTTTTTCACAATCTTCAACATCAACCCTCCCAACTTCCTCTTCCTCTTCTTGAGCACTTTTCTCAAGGCTTGCCTCAATAATATGGGGATTAAATTGCTCATCAAAAGAGCCTTCGTCTTCCTCTTTATAAAAACTATTTTTTCTTTTCGGCTCGGGACACTTCCCCTGGAAAGCAACTTCTACGAGCTACGCAAACCTTCTTCTCCCCGATTGTAAGGAAACAGAATGCCCTATATTTTGCCCTCTTTTTGTTGTCTTCCAAACATCAATAATATAAATTGTTTCTTTCCTAACACCCAACCCTGGATCATAGTTTGACTTCCTCTTTTTAGTGGACCCAATGTAACAAGATTTCCTTTTTTTCAAGGTTATTTTTAGTAGATCGTCCAATAAGGACAGTGTTGAAGGCAAATCGCCTCCAACTTGTAAAGTGCCTTTTTAGGTTTAGTTTTACTGCACACAGGAGTTAGAGTCAGGTATACTTTCAATCAACTTAATCAGAACCAAGTACTACTCAAGAGCAAGGTCAAGTTGACGAGTAGAAGCAAGGACATACTTGTAAAGGGCCATGATTAATCTTTGATGAAGGGGAGGGGAAGCCCTATTCACAATACACTTTTGAAGCAAGAAAAGAAAATAGAAGAGAATATTGATTTGTTCCTTATGTCTTATATGATTTAAGATGGGAAAATGACACCCATGAACTGTAATAAACCTACCCTCTAACGTGAAGTACTTCATAACATGAAGACTTACCAAACACCAAGGAGTCAGAAGGTTAACCTTGTTAAAGCCCTTTTGGAATCAACTTTTTCTCCCTCCTTGAAGAATCTATTAATTAACCTTTGATATTTCTCATTGCTATTTTTACCAACCTTGAGACCATTACACTACAACCCCATCACAACAACAATTGCATACTACCAATCATAACCTCACCATCCTTCCAAGAATTGCAAAAATTTGGAAGTGAGTTCATCATTGTACCCTTTCATTGTGTGAAAAAACAAGTGAGGCCAGCATTGTCAAAAATCTTCCAAAGTTCAATGTTCTGTTAGAGAGCCTCGCAAGAAATCGGTTCAAAATGCTTCCAAGACCCGTTTGTTTTAGCACAACTATTATTATCTCAAAAAAAATTGTTATCAACACAATTTTAACCTAGAACCACAAACATGTGACAATCGGGCATCAAATTGCAAAGACCATTATTGTCAACTATATGAGCAGTTAAGCAACTTGATTTAGTAGTTCCACAAAAAATTCTTTTAGTCAAACATTTAATAATGGCAATCCAATGATATTTTCATATGGCATTGTTATAGTACATCACGGTTCTCAAAATTCTTAAAACTCGCCCTTTGCACACTTTCCAAAGAATGATTTCCCAAATTTGAGTTGGCAACTGCGTAATCGGAGAAATCTTCCAACACATGAGAATTAAAGGTGCCCACATTAGTATTGGAAAAAGAAATATTAATATTAATGTACTCATTCAAAAACTCATGGCAAATATTGAGCATCATCAAGGTGCCATAGTTACTAAGGTTCTAATTAACCGAGTCATTATAGCCACCTTTGAACATCAAATTACAGTAATACTATTCTTAAACCAATGGTTATCCGCATTCCCTAACAACACCTTTCTCTTCAATGGCATGCACTTATCTATCATGAGCCTAGTACGCATTATGACGCCTTTTAATATCAAATCTCTTGTTTGAAATTATATCTTTTATTTTTGGCGACAATGGCGCATACTCCCAATAAGTCCATTGCAAACAAGACAAACCTTCATTAGAAGCGGCATCTACAGACTTATTGCCCTCCCTATAAACATGTTGGAGAATGGACAAAAGAAGCTCCTTGTCATAATTTTGTAGTCCTCCATCATATCTCTTATTTGCCAACAATCATTTATCTCTCCTCTTAGGATATCAAAAATCAGCTTAGAATAATCTTCAACAATAATTTAATTAAACCCCAAATCTTTCAATCTTTTGATTCCCCCCCCCCCCCCCCACCAATCCAACAATGGCTTCCACAACATTGTAAGAGCATCTTCCAAGATATTTAGCAAAGCCTTCCACCAAAAGTCCATTATGGCCTCTTATAATGCCCCTAACATCAGCCATCCCAGGTTTCCTTTTGAGCATCCATTGATATTAGTTTGACTTATCCCATATTAGGAGGTTTCATTTTGTATTTTTCCTATTCAAGATCTTTATCCAATTAACTATGGTAAAAACATTAGTGATCCCCCAGTTTTGTTTGATTCTAAGATCTCCATATGAAGGCATAACTTTAGAGAAGCCATAGTTCCCTGAATATTTTCTTGGATATGTTGTTTTATACTCAAAACTAACTCGTTTCTTTTCCGATAACAAGAAATTCTATTGTTCCTTTCTTTGCACAGACCACTAGAGACAAAAGGGGGAATTTGCTTCCACAAGTCCATAAGTATTGGATGTGAAAAAGGAGAGCTATTAACTTAAGATTAATAGCAAAGAACTTCGGTCCAAACCTCTAGAAAAAGAACAATGAAAAAACAGATGTTCAATATTCTCTTCAGCCTTGTAACAAAGAGAACCTCTACTAACGAATTGGAATCCTCTTTTGTTTAAGTTAACTATAGTAAGGATTTTATAGTGAACAGAAGCCCACCAAATACAATTAATTTAGGGGATAAGATGAGGATTCCATACATGTTTCCAATCAATAGAGCTAGGAGTGATTTGAGCTTGTTCCATCATAGAATAGGCTGACTTCACAGAGAGCAAACCAAAAGGAGCCTAGTCCAAATCCATTCATCCTCTCTATCAATAGAACAAAAAAGGCAATCACCAATTTGTTGCCTTAGAACCTGAACAACATCATTCCATTTTTTTTGTTTGCGACCTCTAAGAAGCCTACCTCCAGTCAGCTACTCCAAAAGGTTTTCCATCTTGGCCTATCACCAACCCAACCAATATAGCCTTGAAGATACTAAACATTTAATCTATGAGCCCATATTTGATTTGAGCAAGGTGGTTTTAGGAAGACAAGGAAATTTCATTGTTCCACAAATCATCCCAGAAAGCTATCTTCCTCCCATTACCAACTCTTCGATAAATTCCTTGCTTGAGAATATTTCTAATCTTTAGCAAGATATTACACATAACCAACCCTTGAGGCAGATCAGAAGACGATAGAAAACATCCTTAGTCACTAAGGATAACACAAATATTTAGCTTTTAGAATATCAACCCAAGCTTTGGCTCCTTCTAAAAAGAACCAACCAATCTTGGCCAAAAGAGCCTTGTTAAATAATTGAAGCCTCCTAATACCCAAACCACCAAACATTTTTGGCATGAAGACTTTCTCCCAGCTAATTAAAGTAACTCTTGAGTGGTCATCAATACCAATACAAAAAAAATCTTCTGAATTTGCTCAATCCTATATGTTGTAAAAGCAAGAATTTTGAACAAGGATAGGTAGTAAAAAGGAACATTTTTGAGGGAGGCCTTATGAAGCTGAAATTTTTATGCTTGACTAAGAAGCTTACCCTTCCAACCTACCAAATTTTTTTGCGCCCTTTCAACTATACTATTCCAAGAACGATTTGATGGCTTTTTAGTAATCAAAGGTAGACGAAGATAGATAGCCAATAGGATTGCAGTTTGACAACCAAAGATCCACATTACTTTGTCTTTAGTTGTTGATCTGAGTTGAGGTCAACCATACTTTTGTTATAATGAATATATTTCCCTGATGCCTTAGCATAGTCCTCTGAGTTGATTTCCAATGACCAGCCACAACCATCAAAGCAACACCAAAAAGAACAATATCATCCATAAATTGTTGATGCAAAGGAGAAGGTAAATATGAAGCAGCTTTAACTCCCTTTATCAGTCATAAGGTTCTTTGAAAGTTCCTTTCAAGAACGTCAGCCACAATTATAAGCAAATATGGCGAGAGACAATCACCTTGTCTTAGCCCTCCACCACACGAAAAATAGCCTTTGGGAACACCATTAACAAGAACAAAACACCTTGAGGTAGTCACACAAGCTTTGATCAAGTTCAGAAATATGCCTTTGAAACCAAACTTCTACAAAAGAGCCATCAGAAAAGGCCAAGAAACTCCATCATAGGCTTTAGAAATATCCAATTTGAAAACTATTCTCAGTTTTTTTCTCTACTACATAGAATGTAAATATTCACCAGTGTATAAAACAGCATCCAAAATTGTCTTCCTTTGACAAACCATTTTGGGTTGGGAGAGATCAACCTATGAAGAACAAATTCTAACCTATTAACAATGAATTTAGAAAAAATCTTCTAGAAAGTATTACATAAGCTTATCAGTCTATAGTCTTACATTGTGAAAGCTTCAACTTTCTCTGGAATTAGAAAAAATAAGCTGGAATTCAATTGATTTAGAAGTTTGCTCAACCTGAAAAAATCCCTGGCAGCATGGAGAAGATTCGATATAACATCCCGAAATCTTGAAAGAATGATGGAAGAAAGTCATCACGCCGGAGGGATTTAAATGCTCCAAAAGAGAACACAATATTTCTTCCAACGAGCTAGGATTCCCTGGAACCTTAAGGTCCTAACCAATCAGCACATTGGGAATATCATCAATCAGATCTTCCAAGCCTGAGTTATTAGGATTCGAGTCGGCAAGAGTTTTTGTTGTTATGAGTTTTGTGACCACTCCAACATGCAAAATAGAATACTAGGTATTCAATCCTCTTAAACAAAGAAGCTTTAAGTGCTAAACAATGTAGATGATTGTGATCAAGTAAATTAACGCCAAGGTTTACACTGCATACTTGCGACTTTGGTGTTGGACACATCTCAGTTTTTGTGATGTGATTTGTTGATAATCACTTGAGGACATACGTTATTCTTTTGTGGAGGATCTATCAACTTTCTAAATGCAAATGAGTTGGCAATATGAGTGCTTCAACTACTTCTAACAACTTGAAATATATTGCAAATGGGATTAAGGATTAGGAATCTAAGCTACTTCTAATTCTAATTCTACTAATGCAAGACAATGTTGAAGTTGTGGTGAGACTAGACTAGTCCTTGCTTCGCAAAATCAACTACGCTAAGGAGGGTGCAATCTTCTAAGGGTGCGAGTATGATGTTCAAACTACTTGTTGTCATCAAAACCATCAATTATGCAAATCGGTGAGCATTAAGCAATTGAAGTGAAGTGCTTGCAATGGGTTTCAGACCAACCTTACACTGTTACTTACAATCAACAAGTATCAAAAGGTATGAACACTAGTTTCACCACGATTTCAACAACAACAATATCTTTCATTATTTATTCAACTACTTCACAACTTATACGTCTATGCAACATATATAAATTTTATTCTAAGTGAGGAAATAGGAAACCATGCAACACTCCAAAATAACACAAGTAATTCACCATGCATTCAACAATGAATTTACAATTACTTTAGCAGCATTATAGCAACAATTTCACCAAGTCTCCCCATTTACAAATGATTTGAGCAAGCCTTATATAGAGGCTCCAAGTACAATGAGTGGCTCGGATTGATTAAAGATCAATGGACTAGATTGTTCCAGCACAGCCCCAATGTAACTACCACCTACAAGCATTAAATGCCAACCAATGACAATAAAACACCAGTTTATGGGCCAATTAGAAAATTTTCATTACTTTTGAATGCATATCCATTTGAGGATTGACCAATAAGAAAATTCATTGTGGTAAAAACATTAAATGCGTTCCTCATGCCACTTGAAATAAATTCATTGAATGGTCTTGGACATGTGATGTAGGAATCCTCTAATTGGTTGATGAGGAGTGGGTGTGTTGAGTTTTGTTCCACTACAACATACAGAACTGACGACTTGATATCCCAAGATGAAATACCAAATTTCCAACTCTCTCTTGAATAAGGATGCTCATATGCTAAACAATGTAGATGAATTCTGTGATCAAATGAGACAACCTCAAGGTTCGTTCTTATTGTGGACTTTCACTCAGTTATACTGATGTGATTGTTGGCATAACTAATGCAGAGATTGTTGAGTATTTATTGGTACAGGTTTGATGACAGGAAGATCAGTTATTGTGTTGTCATTGATGTCAACTTGGTGTTGTGTTTGTTGACAATGTTCCTGATATGCTGCCTAGTATAAGTACACACGAATCATGTGTTGCGGTAAGAATTGGAGTGTGCGATCGTGGTTGGAGACTCAAGGATGCCTCTAGATGTATTATGTATGATTGCGTAAGCTGGAAACAACAATAGAGCAAGTTATGTTTAATTGAAGGGCAACCGGGCAGACAGAAGAACAGACAGTGATTGGCAGTGAATGATTTGATTTTTTTATCAAATTGGTATGGATTCAAGTGATGTGGTCATGATATGTTTTTCTTGACTAAGACATGTTGATCCTATGATCGCAAAAGGATTGGAGTACCGCAAGGTATAGTTTTTGTTGACAGAAGATTGCTTTGTGCAAAAGTTAGAAAATGTTTGAACAGGTTTGTACAGTTGTTAGATCGGGGAGTGGTGACGATGTGATCGGTTGCAGTGGATGTTTCTCTAATCTAGGAGTCAAGGTGAGGTAGCATAACAGATTTGTAATGATTAAGTACTATTTTATTGATCGAGGTGATTGGATTTAATCAAGATTTGGAAACACGTTGAAGAAGTCAAAAAGTTTTGACTGTTCTTGATTTAAATCAATGCGCAATGGATTTGAAGGCCAGCTCGGACTTGAAACTGTAATCATTAATTGGTAACACGTTTTAGGGTTTAAGGATTGAGCAAGAAAGATTGTAATACGTTTTGTAAGGCGGTTAAATGCCCTAATGAACTTGTAATGTATTTATATGCAAAGTGTTGTATAATGCAAGTGTAGATCGTGGATGAGAAGGTGCAGTCGAGTGAAGAGTAAAGATAGTCTGCAAGAAGCAGAAGTGTTGTGCTTAATTGGATCTGAACAAGTAGAGGAGGCGTGCTACACCCAGATCATTGTACTTGTTGATTCCTAATAGTTTCTGCAAGCAAATCCCTTAACCGGGTAGGTATGATTTGTAAATCCTTTAACAGGGTGGCTCTTTAGCTAGGGTCTGAAATCCTTTAACAAGGCTACTCCTAACAGGGTAAAGCTCTTAACAAGGCTATAGGTAAATCCTTAACCGGGTGACTCCTAACAAGGTTTGCTCCTAACTGGACACTATTGTAAGCTCCTAACAGGGCTAGGCCTTTAACAGGGCGCATTTCAGAAGAGTGCAAATATTTGTGGGTGTTAATCCCCACCGTGGTTTTCATCCTTAGTCAAGGTTTCCACAATAAAATACTAGTGTTACTTTATTGTGGATGATTGTTTGGTTACTTTGTTTATTGCATGCATATGGTTTAAAGTTGATGAATGTGGTTTATGGTGTTGAATGATTTGTGAAAAGTATCAGATCTGATAGATTACTGATTCACCCCCCCCCCTCAATAATACTGGACCTTATAGTATTAACAGTGATATGTTGGTTATCACAATGGGACTTACGTTGTTCAATCAATGGATATAAACTTGACTTTAACAACTTCCAACTGATTCCAACTAAATGAAATGCAAGGGTAGGGTTTAGAAAGCTAATCTACTCTTAGAATGCAAGAAATTGTGGATGTCTTTGTGCCTCTACTAGATTTAGTTTAGCCATTGACATCAACCAGTGATGAAGGGTACTCCCCTTATTCAACCAAACACACACAACACAATAGGGAAATAAACAAAAAATTGCAACAGAACAATGGCATTATCTTCAATGAAATGACATTACAATATTCAGAAAAATAACATGCTACACCCACATGGGCATTTTCATTACAATAATCTGCAAGACAGAACCACAATCTACACTTTTGGAACTGAAACCTAAAACCCCGCTTCTTCCCTATATAAGTAGCACAATTAACCGCCTTAGAAGATTCTAGAAAGTGAAATTTTCCCATTTTGGTGCCTAGCGGTTCAATTTCCCGCCTTAAGTGACTTTTTTCTCCTTTCTTTTGTATTTAAACTTGAGTCCTGATGGCACAACTTCTGAAAACCATAACTTGTGAACCTTTGAGTCAATTGGCTATTATAACCCCATTTCGGAAACCTCTCGAAGCGCTCTACAACCCTGGGCTTGCAAAGCACTAGTTGATCAAAGTTTGACCCCCTTTCGGAGCCTATAAGGCTTTCAAAACTGAGTTCAAAGTTTTTGTACCACCCCGCCAAAAAAGAAAATTCAATATCTTCAAAATCAGAATTGATCTTGCCATGAAACTTTACTGGTCTTATTTATCTAAAATGAACTTCCAGGGAAGAAATTGGAACAATCTATGCTCAAACAAAAGGCTTACTAAAAATTGTAAACTCACTAAAAAATAGTAACCTTGCCCAAATTAGCCCTTATTGAAAAACTAGACAATATTTTTGGGTGATGCAAGAATGCTCTTACACCCTAGATGCTCCCGCATCAGACACTCGAGGTGATTTGAAAAGTGACCTTGTCACATCTCAGGTGTGCAGAGGAAAACCAAGGCGGTCAACCTCTTCCTTTGATAGTCATGACAAATCTTCAACAGGCCTTCCTTTCCATTTGACCAAATACTCTTCATATTTCTTGTTTCTTGTGCTTCTGCAACCACGAGTATCAAAGATGTCTTCTGTCTCCTCTGTAGCTGAAGTAGGTGCTAGAATATTCCACTATGCTTCTGCTACTTCATCTTTCATACTGCCTTCATGATACTCTGTCAAGTCTGAAATATTAAACACAGGTGAAATATTGAGTTCACTGGGCAACTCTACTTCATAAGCATTTCTTAAAATCATGCTTCTTCAGGATTTTACACGGTCCAAACTTCGTCATCTTCAACTATGGTATGTTCCCACTGGAAATCTCTCCTTTCTCAAATGAACCGTGACTTCATCTTCAATCTGAAATTCCTTATATCTCCTTTTCTGATCTACCTTAGCCTTGTATTGAATATTCATTTTATTAATATGTTTTCTCACCTCTTCATGCAAATTCTTCAAGTGTTCTGCAAAGTCTTCAGCTTCAGCACTACTCTTTTCTCCATTGTCCAACTTCTGTAATTCTGAAGCATTTTTTGGACTACTTCCATATACAATCCAGAATGGTGATTTATCAGTGCTCCTATTGACAGATTTATTGTATGCAAATTCTACCTGTGGTAAAATCAAATCCCACCCCTTCAGTTTATCTCCAACTAAGCATCTCAATAGGTTTCCCAAACTCCTATTCACCATTTTTGTCCGCCCATCAGTTTGTGGATGGTGCGCTAAGCTGAACTTCAAATCTGTCTTTACCTTTTTCCACAATATCCTCCAAAACTACCCAACAAACTTAGTGTCTCGATCTGAAACTATGCTCTTTGGTAGACCATGTAGTCTCACCACTTCTCTGAAAACTAATTCTACCACATGTACAACATCATTAGTCTTTCTGCAAGGAATGAAATGTGTCATCTTTGAGAACCTATCTACCACAACAAAAATAGAATCATGCCCTCTTTGAGTCCTATTAATGTGAGTTTTGTTCCACTACAACATAGAGATTCAAACACAGTATTCCAAGATGAAATACCAAATACTCAATCCTCTCTTGAATAAGGTCAACTCTCATGCTAAGCTTGCAAAGTAAGATCATGAAATGACTTCAAGGTTCCTTTCAATTGTGGATACTAGCTCAGTGAAATAATGTGATTTGTTGGTAATCACTTAGGGGACTTACGTTTGTTCATTCAATGGACATCAACTGCTTCTAAAGATTTGGCTTTACAATGTGCAACGAAAATGTACTCTCTTGATTTTCCACTCTTCACTCAAACTTAAACTTAAACTTAACTTCTACTTCTACTTCTACTTCTAACTATGAATGGAAGCATGGATGGACTTGGACTCTACTAGATGTGGTTCTATCAACGACTTCCACCAACCTAGTGCAAGCTTCTAAGGTATACTCGAATGATTTTCATATCAATATCTCCTCTCCAATCTCATCAATGGATGCAAAGTAAAGATTGAATATCAATTGAAGTTAAGTGCAATCACTAGCTTACCACACAAGGCACTCTTACCAGCACCAAGAGGCTAGTGGTCTAGTTTTGTTTGAGTCAAACAAGTAAACATCCACAATTACTTTCATTCAACTAAACTACTTCTAAACAACATGAAATGAAATCCTAAACTAAGTGAGGAAATGAAGAAACCATGCAATACTTTAAACTTGATAACAACAATTCACCATGCAAGAAACAACAATGAATTAAGAATAATTTGGCAGTATCAAAGCAACAACTTCAACAAGTTCTACTTTACAAATGAGAGGGTTGGGGTTTATATAGGAGCTCCAATTAAAATGAATGGCCAAGATTGATTTCAAACCAACAACCCAAATTAAACCATTACAAACCCTAATTAGGGCAACCAAAAATAGCCAATAGAAACAAGGCACCAACATATGGGCCAATGAGAAAATTACATTCCATATCCCCTTGAGAATGAACCAATGAGAAAATTATATGTTCCACATGTTCATTTGTGAATGATTATGATTGGATGATCCCGGAGATATCAGCTTGGAGCTCTCTAATTGGTTGAATGATGACTGGACGCCACCTCAGCTTGCTCATCCTTGATCCTTGTTTCAATTCTGTTTCTTCATCCACTTTCTTTAGGTAATTCTCTCATCGAACTTATCTTTGAAATTGCTCTTGATATCTCAATTTTCTTGAAGTGATGGGTTTCCCTCTATTGATCCTGGACTTGTAAGTCTTCATGTCTTTGAACCCTTGATGATGGCTATCTTTCTCACTTGGAGACATTTCTTCCTTACATAATTTGATCATCCTTGTATGGTGAAGTCTTCCTCTCCCATTGCTTGGACATCCTTGGTACTGATCTTGGATTCCAAAGGAAGTTCAAGATTATATCCATCTTCTTGATTTGTGGAACTAATTCATTTTCCTTGCTTTTGAATTCTTCTTGATGTAAATTTTGTCCTTGATCTTGAACTCGGACTTAGGGCTCTCCTCGAATTTGCTTTGAGTCTTCTAGGCAACCTTCTCAGTGTATTGATCTCTCCATTCTCTTTGTCCTTGAGTCCCTCTTCGTTCCTCACATTTGTTTAACTTCAATCCTTACATTAGACCTCAGACTTGTCCTTTTGTCCCTGCTCATGTTCCTATGCTAACTTTGGTGTTATATTCATCCTTAAACATTCCTTTGTGTACTTGTTTGATCCAAATGGAAAATTGATGTGAATAGGGACAAGTTGATCTCCTAGTAAGATAGTCCTTATTCTTCAAGCATTTATTTAAGTGAAAGTTGACTTGCATAGGGATACATGAATGGCAATGAATTGAATCCTTGAACTTGTCCATGGACTCCTTTAAATCCGGACTTGTCCCATGTCCCTGCCTGATGAAGGCTTGATCTTGAGATAATCCCTTCAGTTTGATCCTTGGATTTTCTTTCTTTTGTCCCATCTCTGAAGTGTTGTCCTTTGAACTCGATTCCTTTAGGCTAGTCCTCTTTCATTGCTATGGTTTTGAGCTTGAACTTGTCTTCCACCTTCCTTTGTTCACTTCCTTGCAATTATCCTTGGCATTTATCCAGACAAGATTCCTGGTACAAAGCTCGAAGTCAGTATGGTCATAAGGGACTTGAACAAAAAAAAAACATCTGACCTCTAAATCTATGAATTCCATGCCATAACTTAGTAATTCTATCCCTTGAAAGTAGAAACTAAAATAAGCATTTCGATAAGAATCCTAAGACAAAATTTGATCAACACCTAGCCTCAACAAATGACAAAGCTGGTCTTTCATTAAAGTCTGATTTTCTGAGGACTACATGAACATGTCTGAAAATAAACCATGGATTGGCCCCAATAACTTGAAAAAAATCCATCACTCACCAAGTCCATAGATCCATCTATGGGTTATGAATTACTTTCATGAGTTCATTAAGCATTAAAATCACATTTTCTCACCAATGTCAAGTCTGAAGACACACCTGCAATCTGCACTTTCGAATGAATTTGGGTGGCAAAATTGGTTTTTGGATGCCCAAGGACCTAACGAAGACTTAGCACTATCAATATTTTGAATTGGCAAAGTTCAGAAATTATGGGGAATTTATTAAAAATCGCCCCTGTTGTAGGTTGTCTGCAGACCTAGGTCTGCAACTTGTGTTTTCAGACCCTAGAATGGCTCAAATGATGCTTAAAACAATGCCCAAAAGTCTGCAATACATTTAGGATCAGATTGCAATAAGAAAACACAAACCCAGATTTAGACCACAAAAATTGATTTTAGAGGTGGTCTTCAGACTTCTGTTCATAACATCCTTACCTTAATCTCCCAATAACTGAAATTGGTTGCAAATGGTTGGTATTTGACCAAGGAACAAGATGCAACCAAGATTGGGTGTATTTGGACTTCAAACGATTTTATATGATTTTCTCCAAATCGCCCAGTCTGAAGGAGAATCTGCAGACCTAGGTCTGCAAACATGAAACTTGCAGATTCCCTATGGCTTAAAATGAGTCCCAAGAAATGCAAAAGGTCTGCCATAAATTCCCAATCAGATTATTAACACAATGCAAACTTAGAATTATATGGGAAAAATCGTTTTTTTAGATATAGTTTTCAGACTTTTGTTCTTAACTTACTCACCTCAGCTCTTTGATGCCTCAAATTGGTTGAAAAAGATGTGCTTTTGCCTGGGGATCAAAACACAAACAAGCTTTGGGATGTTTGAGGCTTTAATGATTTTATATGATTTTTCAAAAATCGCCCCCGTTCTAGAAACCCTCAGACTTTATTCTGAAAATGGACATTTGCAGCCTCTTTTAGACTTCAGATTGATCCTAGAACCTCCAGCAGTCACTTCTCTTTAATCTGCAATCACCTGTTGTATGGTTTGGTAGCTATGGAAAATCCTTAGATTTTCTATCAAAATCGTTCCACATATGAGTCTTCAGACTTTGACCTGCAAACATTCATGTCTTAAGCTTTCCACCTCAGCCGTCTGTCACTTTAAACCTCCTTCCATGGGCTATATCTCCTTCTCCACTCAATTTCCAGCCTTTTCAAGCTGGATCGATCTCCACTCCAGCCTCTCCTTGCTTCTCTTTGATCACTTGACTTAGCTGGTAGCCTCTTTTGTATTTTCATTGCAGCTTTCATTGTCCTTTTAAAGGTGATTTAGCTTTGGATGCACCTCCCACAAGCAGTGTGGGGAAAAAAACTCCCACCTTCTAGAAGCTTCCACCTTTTATTTAATTAATTTCCCATCATTTATTTATTTATTCATAAAAAAAAAGCCTTTATGGGAAAATCGATCCACGTATGGATCCCCCAAAAAATGACTAAGTCCACATTGTTATTCAAAATATGCCACCCATGAATCAAAAGGGGGCATCCACACCTCATACTCACTCACCCTAAGTGGGGAAAATCAACTAATGTAAGGATAAAATCCATTTCCCACACTTAAAAAAAATTCATCTTTGTTTGTTCTTAAAGGGGAAATTCGACCCATGTGTGGATAGGTGGTTTCCACACTTCGCAATTTTTTTGCATCTTTAATCATCCTTGAAGGGGAAAAACGACTTGGGTCTGGACAAATTCACACTTTGCACTCAAAAATTTGACCAAGTACAAACCATAAAGGGAATTTGCCTTGCATTAGGACTCTTCATTCACATCTTTTGTCTATGATTGCAGGTGCGGAAAAATGACCCATGTCTGGATAAACTCCCAACACTTAGAATATTTTCAAGAAACTGCCAATTAAAGTGGGGAATTTCATGAATGTTCGGATTTTGATCAAAATTGTTAATATTATGGCCTTTACGGACAAGATCAACACTTATTTATGGAATAAATAAGAGGACAAAATTAAGGAAATAATAATAGAATATATTTTCGTAATATATTTATTATTATTAATTACCCTTTGTCAAAATGAATTAATTAATTAATATATATAAAGAGATAAAGTGTGATTTTGTAATAATAAATAATATGCATTTATTATTTATTTATTATAAAATTATAAGCCTCTTGGGTGACCCAAGTCGGCTGGCTCCTAGGAGAAGAGTTAAGCACTTCAAATCTCATATATATACGTTTTCGATCCAAGAGGAGAAATCACCAAAAACATAACGTGTTTTCCTCTCCTTCAAGAATCGAAATCATCCATTGTGCAACTTGGAGCAGCGAATTCCATCATGTATTATAGGATCGAATTCATCCTCTTGTTGGAACAAAATCCTGCCATTAATGAGCGAACTTTAGTCAGCTATAGAGGAGCGAATATTGTTGTGTGAAGTCAGCGAGTTCATTAATGAGCAAACAATTGGATCAGCGAATTTATGGTGCAAACTGGAAATGCGATTTACATCAGATCTAAAGTATACATAATTGGTGCGATTATTCCAGCATATAGATGTGGAAGAACTCAAGTAAAAATTCAGGACTGCATATCAAGTGCAGATTGGTTGCAGTAATAATTGCAGATCGTAAGACACACATAGTGCCGGTTGCTGTCACCTTGGATCTAAGTTGAAAGCAGCCCTAGGTGGGCTAATTGGTACATACATTGGAAAGGTTGAAGGCATAGTCAAAGTCTGATTTCCGGGTACTATATTTCCTCCCTTGTGATTTCTTATATCACATCCTGTGCTTAGTTTTGTTAGATTTCTATAGATTGATATATTCCTTGCTAGAATCTGAAATATATTAACATGGTATCAGAGCTTAGGTTGAGTAAAAGATCCATTTCAGATTTAAGAATTCAGTCTAACTCTTTCAAAGCTAAGAATGGCAAACTTGGGTTTGGCCGATATTTGACTTTTATGAGGTTTTCGATTCATAATAACCTCGATTGTGAAGGTTGACATCATCTTAAAAATTAAGATTTGAAATTTGAACATGAAAATGGTTTTGATGTTTTCATTGGTTGTGCAACCACCTCATGATTGGTTAAAGAGATAAGAGGGATTAGATCTCAAGGTTGTATCAATCCAATCTTCTATATTTGGATGGACCAAATCACTCTAAATTATCCGATTGACAAGGTACAAACTAACCCTCTTAACTGATTGATACAAGCTTACATTGAGAGGGAGTCTAATCTTTTGGTAAAATCTAAGCTTCAGAAGGAGAAGTTAAGGAGTGGATCATCTTGAGTAACACAATCCCCAGAGATCATAATCTGGTGTGGCATAAGACATTCATGGATAAATTATTTGAGTATACTATGAGTTTCCATGGCAGGAACTGTATACTGGATACATGGGTTGGAGAGACCTACCTGGGGGGTGGCATAAGAAGGAGTTTAATCATGGGCTCACTTGGTTTTGTAACTCTTTCCTTTTGCATTTTGAGTAGATCTTACTCCATGAGCATGGCTGACTAACATAGCGGGTTATTAGCATGCCTTATCTTCGCATATTTCTGTTATATTACGAGAACACATCTTATTGCTGATTAAGCATAGCTGATTAGTTAACACATTTGTATGTATGAGGAGTATACTTTACACCATACCTTATATTATATGTTATATCTAACGCTGTTATGGGAACATACACAGCTGATTGTTAGTATAACTGAGTAACTGGTTTTACATTGATATATAGGTGCATACATTATATATTGGTGGATGAATGTATGATTGACATGTTACTGTTATACATACCCTGACTATTAGCTGATTAACTTCATGTATGTTAAAGAAACATACTTTATATTGCTTTGGCATATTGCTTTATGGGAGCATACTTTACATTGGCATATGTTGTGTATGTCACAGTTGGCATATTTTATGTATGTGAAGATACCTTTCTTGTATGCATGGGAGCATATTCTATATGGATATATGTTATCCTTTACTTCGCACATGTTATGTTTTGCTTTATGTATTCATGATAAAATGCTGATGTACATGTGTGAATATATTTCTTTATAGTGGAACTATATTGCATCTTGTTCTATGTGTGATCTCATTTACTTTACTTGATTACATGTATGAACAAATTTGGTTACTCTTATGCTTATGTGGATTC
>MU223804.1:5076361-5093861 GCA_018584345.1 Thuja plicata | reverse complement strand
CTCTTATGCTTATGTGGATTCATAAGATAAGATTTATATGGTTACCCCTATACTTATTACTCTTATGCTTATGGCTAAGATTTTTCTTGGATATTGGATGAATATCATGGACTTGATATTCTCCTTACGAGTCTAGGAGACTCGTGGATCAGGGATCCACATTTGAGTAGTGGTGACATCATGGACTTGATGTCAGGAGACCATTACTCCGAGCACTTGGTGAATATCATGGACTTGATATCCGTTAGACCAATGCTCGATGATGTCATGGACTTGATATCTCTTGGATCAGGGATCCACACTTGAGTATATGGTGGACATCATGGACTTGATGTCTGGAGACCATTGCTCTGAGCATTTGGTGAATATCATGGATTTGATATTCGTTAAACCATTGCTCTTGATATCATGGACTTGATATCTCTTGAGTCAAGGTGACTCGTGGATTTAGTCATCCACAAATTGGTTGGTACACATCATGGACTTGATGTTGCCTTGAATATCATGGACTTGATATTTTCTCAGATTGAGTCAAGGTGACTTGTGGATCTAAGAAATCCACAAAATGGTTGGATCAACATCATGGACTTATGTTCCATTGAATATCTTAGATATTCTTGGATTTGAAGAAATCCACACTTCGGAATTTGATGCTTGATGTTATCTTAGGTATGTGGATCAGATCAATCCACACTTAGTTGATAATATCATAGGAAAGTCTCTCATGTAGATATGAAGTCTACACCTTGGAATGATGACACGAATCATCGTACTAGTAGATAGGAATCTACCTTCATAGATATATCATCTATGATACTACTGAATAAGGTATTCAGTATAGTTATGTTTTGTTACCTCTATCACAAGGTTATAGATTGAAAAGGGTACGTCCTACTATAGATGGGAGATCTATAAGTTGATCTTTTCCTCAAGTCCAAGAGGGAGTGTTAATATTATGTCCTTTACGGACAAGATCAACGCTTATTTATGGAATAAATAAGAGGACGAAATTAAGGAAATAATAATAGAATATATTTTCGTAATATATTTATTATTATTAATTACCCTTTGTCAAAACGAATTAATTAATTAATATATATAAAGAGATAAAGTGTGATTTTGTAATAATAAATAATAAGCATTTATTATTTATTTATTATATAATAATAAGCCTCTTGGGTGACCCAAGTCGGCTGACTCCTAGGAGAAGAGTTAAGCACTTCAAATGTCATATATATATGTTTTCGATACAAGAGGAGAAATCACCAAAAACATAACGTGTTTTCCTCTCCTTCAAGAATCGAAATCATCCATTGTGCAACTTGGAGCAGCGAATTCCATCATGTATTATAGGATTGAATTCATCCTCTTGCTGGAGCGAAATCCTACCATTAATGAGCGAACTTTAGTCAGCTATAGAGGAGCGAATATTGTTGTGTGAAGTCAGCGAGTTCATCAATGAGCAAACAATTGGATCAGCGAATTCATGGTGCAAACTGGAAATGTGATTTACATCAGATCTAAAGTATATATAATTGGTGCGATTATTCCAGCATATAGATGTGGAAGAACTCAAGTAAAGATTTAGGACTGCATATCAAGTGCAGATTGGTTGCAGTTATAATTGCAGATCGTAAGACACACATAGTGCTGGTTGTTGTCACCTTGGATCTAAGTTGAAAGAAGCCCTAGGTGGGCTAATTGGTACATACATTGGAAAGGTTGAAGGCATAGTCAAAGTCTGATTTCCGGGTACTATCATTCCTCCCTTGTGATTTCTTATATCATATCCTGTGCTTAGTTTTGTTAGATTTCTATAGATTGATATATTCCTTGCTAGAATCTGAAATATATTAACAAAATAAGTGGAGAAATTCATGATATGTCTGGATTTTGATCAAAATAAGTGGGGAAATTCATAGTCGGTCCGGATTTTGATCAAAATAAGTGGGGAAATTCATAGTAAGTCCGGATTTTGTGTATTTTTATAAAGAAACTTTGATTTTCCTTGCGATTTTAAGCATGAAAAATCAATTTCTATAAGGATTTTAAGGCCCTTATGCATGGAATATGCCTTTATAATGTATTTTGGACTATTTGACTAGCCAAAATTTAAATACACTTACGATTTTACGTTCAACCCACTATAACTTGACCCCGAGGGACTTTAATTTCTACGTTCCCACTTTAAGATCGCAAATTGGCCACTTGATTTCTTTACCACCCCTCGGTCTTTAAAGCTCTGAACTGCCAAAACCTAACTACCCTAAAAACTATGAGCAAAAAGAGGGGGTCCCCATTTGCAATGAGGCGATGGTGTGAAAACCTCACAACAAGTCCCTCGTAAACCAAGAAGAAAGTCCATACTAATATCCTCACATGGCCTCTCTAGTACAAGTAATGGCTGATATAAACCTATATTTTGCTTGGTTCGTTTTGCCATCTGGCATATTCTACAACTCTACACAAACTTATTAACATCTTGTTGTAATTGTGGCCAATAATAATGCTCGCTAACTAGAGCAATGGCTTTATCTCTACAAAAGTGTCTAGCCAATTCTCCACTATGCTTCTCTTTTATTAGGTTCTCCCTCATGGAATTCTTTGGAATGCACAACTGGCTTCTTTTGAATAACATCTCATCTTGGACTATAAATCCAACCACTTGGTCCTAAATCAGGCCTTAAATCCTAACATATGGGCCCCAAGTTCCAACATATGGGCCCCAAGTTCCAACATATGGGCTTAAAATTCAAGTGTGGCGCCCTAAACTCACACGTATGGACCTATGATTTGAACGTATGAGGCCTAGATCAGGCCTAATATCCCAAACGTATGGTTTTATTTTAGTTGTTAAGGCCCATATTTCAAATGTATGAGCCTATAATTTTAGACTTATGGCCTTAATTCAAATATAGCGGCCTAAAATTTGATAAGGGCCTACCCTAAGGGTTTGATCCAAGCACAAGGGGGGATTGATTTTAACTTGGCCATTAATATAAGATAGCTTGAATTCAATTTCTCATAGCGAAGTCATCCTGGAAGAAAAATTGATTTGAGAGGCAAAAGTATAAATGCCCGGGTGTTGTTCAAACATCCAGACTTAAAGAAATTATCTCAAAATTTCTTTGCGGGTTACAGGGCTGTTTTGAATCCCTCCAAGAAAGGGTTGTTAATTGAACAAAGACAATCATGGTGATTTCACAACAGATCACACCAATTTCGAATAAGCATGGATCCATTTTGATGAACCAAGGTTGCTAAAAGGGGGCATTGAATTCTAACAGCAGATCAATTCCAGACTTGGATGATATTGGAAGTCAAAGGCAATCATTGAATCAAGCCCAGATTTTATCATAAAAATCAGGCCCAGGTGGTTGAATGACAGGTATATTGAAAATTCCTAAATCTGGAAACAAATCAGGTCTGCTAGGATTCACAACACTTCCAGATTTAGGCATCGAAACTCATAATCTATCATGCACAGTAAGGTAGAGTCTAGTTTCTTTGGTAATCCATGGATAGTAGAGGGTTTATGTTTGCAAATTTGGCAAACATTTTGAATGAAGGGTATAGCTGCTACTGCATTATTTAGGTTTGAAATCTTCATTTGTTTAGGTGAAATCAGATCTCAATGATAAAAGTGTTACATTTTGAATCCATGGAATGATCGTAACAACTATAAAAGAGAAACGTTTTGTCAAGAAACTTTGATTTCCTAACATTAATTTGAACTTGATATGAAAATGTGAAATTCAAATGTTTAATGAAACAATGTTGTTTTGCAAGGTGAAAGGGCTCGAGGTGAAGGGCAAGATTGGCAATCTTCAAGAACGTGAAAGGGCCATGGAAAGAGTTTCAGGCAAAGAACAGCGTGAAGGCTTCATACAACAGCAAGCCACAAATCAATGATCAAGTACAGAATACAGATCCAAATTTGAGGCATTCGAGATAGAGTCCAAGGGGTTGATTGCATGGAATGAAGGAATCAACAGGTCTAAGTCGTACAAAGAGGCGGATGGAAAAAGACTCAACAAGATCAATGGAAGAACAAGATCAACAATTTCTAGAAGATATTAAGGAAAGATATTACAGCATAAAGGATTTGAAGATGAAGCAATTGAGAAGATGAGTCATCACAATTGAAGGCTTAACAATGATTTCTCATCATCAAAAGGGGGGGTATTTATCAAGTTTATAGGGTGAGCATGCTGAGGTGGCAGCCATATCCTCAACCAATGAGAATGTGCCAAGTGTCCTAATGGAAGAACTTCATTATATTGTGCCTAGATTCATTGAATCTACCAAAAGAGAGGATAAAAAATGAATATTCTCAAAGATGGCTTGGTCCAAAAAAAATTGCAAGTGTTAAACAAAACTCAACTTTTTTCCATGTTTGCTTTGATTCCTATTCACAATTTCCAGATTTCATTCCATTGCTTGCTCAATCTTATTTCAAGGCTTGATAAGGGCATGAAGTATAGCCATGGTGATTAGATTGAAAACTCTAAGCAACTCCATATACACGCCCAGATTTTGTCATGAGATGCTCATACCTCACCATGTTTCGAAATGCAGATCAGATTTCCTTTCTGATTGATTCCCTGAATTGTTTGCTGAAGGCATGAGGTTTCGAGATCAAACACGCTAGGAAGATTCACTCAGAAGTCCAGATTTATTGTTTTGTCTCAAGATTTCCATCACATAAGCTGGGCAGGAATTGACATGACATTGGAACTTTGTTCCAACAAAGGTCAGAATTCTGACCTAGGTTGGAAATCAATTCCAAGTCAGGTCAGAACTCCGACCTGGCTTGGAAATCGCATTTAAATTTTATTCCCAGCATGCTAAGTATTTGGAACTTCGAAAATTTGTCATCATGCAAAACTTAAGGTTTACAGCTTACGCTCTTGATTTTTTTTCCAACACATCAACATGGAATACATCATTCATTCACCTAAATTGCCTTCCTTGATTGAAATTTTGCCTCAGTGTTATTGGAAAGTTGTAAATTGGTTATGTCAGAGTTGAGTTCCAAAACAACACTTGCCATTTTGACTGGTTTGTAAATCAGATTCTAGACAAGTTTTAAATGGTGCATCAAGGTAGATTATAAGTTTGCACATCCTCAAGAATCTTATCATCGGCAGATTGGAAACTCTAAGTATGCTGAGATTGCATTCAAAAAAAATCAGAATTTCACCTTGTTTTGGCTTGGATTTTCATCAACACTCAACACAATTCATATGTTTGCCCAAACTTCCACCCTTAATCTGAGATCAAATTTCAACTAAGTGTGGAGGATGACTTGCAATTAGAAACCTCTCGCCCATTACAAGACCTTGACTTACAACTAAGAGTTGACTTGCACCTTAAGCTCGCTCAAACTTCTCACCATATCAACCTATGAGATTTTTAAATCATTGCCAAACCGGAACTAAACTAATAAACCACGAAACTACCCAGCAAAAAGTGGGGGTCCCCATTTGCAATGGGGTGTGTGTGTTTTACAACACAACAGTTTCCTTAAAGAAAGAAACAGCCTCAGCTATATCATCCTCCTTGATAAGGACAGTCCCATCAACAAGCAACAGGTTTCTTATCATATTCCTCCTCCTATACTTCATTGTGGACTGATGGAAAAAAAAATTGGATTATTGTCTTCCTCCGTCAGCCATTCAATCGATTTCTGTTTCCAATAGACTTCTGAAATCTTTGAAAGTCTAAACCATTCAGCACGCTACTCTCTCTCTCTCTCTCATAAATTTCCATATCAATTTTTTCTTGTTCCATATGTTCCTAGACTTCTTTTAGATCATTGTCAATGATTTCTTTTTTAAGAAAAATATTCCCAAAAGAAATCTTATTCCAACCTTTAAGCTTTTCTCTGACTTAATTTAAGTTCTTAGCTAAGCAATACATCGAGTACCAGCATATGCTACAACAGCATAAAGCACTAAGCATATAAGCAAAAGAGCCTTCAAAAGTGGCTCTTTTTGCTACTTTGGGAAAAACGTGACAATGATAGAACAAATCCAGAGAAGAGGTGGTTGTGTTTGGTGAAAAACAAATGCAAGTAAAGGAGCTCATTTAATCAGGTGAAAACCATGTGTTCAATTCTTGGCAAAGGAATCAAAATCAAAATGGCCCAACCAAACAAGGTTGCAAAAAAAAGTAGATTCTTAAAAAAATAAGAGAAAAGAACAAATTCTAGGAAGACGTTATCTAAGTTACCGGTTCGGGTTTGGGGACGGGTGCGGGTACAAGAACCCGGTACGTGGGTATGTGAAAAACAATTTAGGGGTTTGGGTACGTGTGTGTCTATATATATATAAGAGAAATATACAGAATTCTAAAACTAATTCATTTCATAGTATGATACTTGATCACTGATCAATGCCAAATGCCATAGATAAATATTAAATGCCAATTGACAGTGAAAAATATTCGAATAAGCATATATGTACCCAGCAGGTACCCACAGACGTACACGAACCGAGTTCGTACCTGAACCCGGTACGGGGCCTGTGGGTACGAACCCGGTTACTAAGATTGTTATGTTAAACACAATGATGAGTACAAAACAAATAAACAAGCTCATATAGTCAAGTGAAATACCATTTGCGAGTAGTTCTTGTAGATGCCTAAAAATGTCCTTGTGAAATCAGAAATTCATCTATTAATTAAATAGGCATTCCTATTTATTTAATTAATTCATTAACCTCTTCCTCTATTATTTAAATAAACATTTCTATTTATTTATCTAATTCATTAGCCTTTTCTATCCTAAAATTAAATAAATCTCCAACTACCCATTTACCATCTCCCTATTCTCTTATTTATGAAATGAATATCTTTAGTTATTTTATAAATTCACTAATCCTCTTCTTTTCATCTCCCTCAATCATCTTCAATCACATGAATCACTCCACAAATTTTGAGCTTGTGACAAATTGCACTTGTCTCTTCATTTGACTTTTCCACCTTCACATGTCTAGATATCTTGGGAAGTCAATATCCTCTACCTACTGCTCCATCTCAACCACTCATTTTGGGCAACTAATGAGCAGGTCAATATCCTAGTAAGTGTATTTTTAGCAGGTCATTTTGGGCAACTAATGAGCGCGAACAGAAGAGGGAGAAAATAGGTATCCAAAAATGTGATCAAATGGTGCAGTCTCCTAAAAAGGCAGCCTCCGAAAGAGCAAGTTCGAAAAAGCAGTTCAAAAAACTGAAAAAAAACACCTAAAAGAGGAAAAATCAGAAAAACATCCATCTCCGGAAAAATGAGCAAAAATAAGTAAGTGTGAAGAATTAAAAGGTAGAAAAAGCAATTAAAAAGCATACACCTCTTCACAGGTTTGAAATGGGTTTGGTGCGCAATGCACTATTCGTTCCACAAGAGTGAGAGAACGAGGCAAATAACTTATATAGGGGGATAGGTTCAATTGTTGGGTGATCTCCAACGTCGGAAAGCAATGCAAGCAAGCTAAGTTGGGAAAGCATGAGAAGTGAGCTGAAATGGCTAAGTGTTGGTCAAGTCCAACACTAGTAAGCATGGAAAACATGACAATAGTTGAGTATGGATCATGATTGCATGGAGGAATAGCAAAAATGATCAAGTATTGATCCAAGACCAAGGGAAAAGAGAAAAATGAGTAAGTTATGAAAATTCCATGGCGCCCAAGGAAGTGCGCCAAAATTTGAAAAGTATGAATTGAATGGATATGTTGGAAAAAGTCCAAGTTCAAGAAAAAAATCCTTCATCAAGGCTAATCCACCCCTTAGAGCGCTAATGCAAGGACGTCACCAAATTTATTGCAAAAATTAAAATCCTCCATCAACTGTAATTTGCACCCAAAACATGAAAAATCCCCATCAAGTGTAACTTGCATGAGTTCCATGAAGTTAAGGAAATGAATAAGGCAAATCAAAATCCTCCGCACCCCTTTAGATGCCCCCAAGTTTGGAAAAGTAGCATGGAAAAGTGACTAAGTAATGAGTAAATCCCTTTGTTATGCTCAAGTGAGCCCATGAGCATGGCTTCTCAAAGATCATGGGATCACGTTCAAATACAAAATCCGCCTCCTAGAGCACTGAAAGAAAAAAGGCATGAAAAGTTTTAAAACGCAAGACCCTTATCCAAGTCTAATTCATGAACAAAGAGTAAATATGAAGACAGCAAAGAAATTTGTTTTGAGCATGAAAGTCCTCCTTCATCATGTGTTGAAATATAGGTGCCAAGAAAACGATTCAAAGATTCACAGCAAAGTCGAGTAGTACAACAAAATGATGCAAATGTCAAAAAATTCACCTATAATGCAAATCTACACTCTATAGCACTATTCATGGTGCTGGAGGAGGTCTTCAAAAATGATAAATTCCCCAAGTCCTCTCATATGCACCCTGGGCGCAAATCTTTCAGTGTCAAGGAAAGGATTGAAAGTCTGAAATCCATCACGACCTAGGATTCTCCCAAACACAAAAACAAAATCCACCTCTCTATCATATGCAACCAAGGACGCAGGTTAGGGAATGCCAGGAAAATTTAAATGTCTGAAATCCGTCAACAAAGAAATGTTCAAAAAATCTGAGAATCCCCCGTCACAGTTCAAATGCACTCAAAGCGCAAATTTTCAAGTGTCAAGGAATTTCTTTCAAAGACGAGAAATCCATCGCACCGCCTCGTATACGCCCAGAGCGCAAACCCAACATGATCAAGGAGAATGATGAAAGCTTGAAAATCAAATGCAAGTGTTGATATGCGTTCATTAGCACTATTTCTCCACACACAGGGAATTTCGCTCGACAAGGAAAACCCACCATAGAGGCTAATATGCGCTCATCGGCACAAATGTTTTTGATTGAGGTAACTGAGGTTTTTAAGGGGCCCGAACCCTTTACAAGAGAAGAAATTATTCGAAATGTTTAAAATTTATGCCTATGTCCAAATTCACGCCCACGAAAAAGAAAATAAAGGGAATAGGTGAAATTGTCGAAGTATGTAAAGTCATATTTAATCGGCATCCAAATTTTATATTTGGAAATATTGGAAGACTAATTAAATTAGCACCTAAGACTTTAATAATAAGTTGAAAATAATGGAAATGGGTTAAATGCTATAAAATTCCACGATGATGAATTATTCGAACCCATGAAGGGATTGGAAGAATGGATTTGAATAAATGTGGAAAATCAAAAGAGATTTGAATTGCGATGACGAATTTAAAATTTGAAATATCCAAGTCAAGACCAAGATGGATTTTGGAAAATATTGAGAAAAAAATTAGAAATTAATTAAATATTAGAATTTTCTCAACATCCCATATTTAATTAATAAAACGTTGGAATAATTTAATGGCCTAAATATTTGAATTCCAACCCCTTCAAGCACACACCCATGACGAAAGATGTGTTAATGAAGACAAACACCCGAAATAGAAACTTTTGAGAAAATGGAAGGAACGTGACACATGTCAATGAGACTAAAGAAATTTATGTCAACTGATAAGTGGTGAGAAGGAATCTCGCCCAGAATGGTAACTTGGAAAAGTATTGAATGCAGTTGCCTAAATTTAAGGTTGAGGGCCACATTCCTACATTAGAAATGAATTTTCATTTCATTCTCACATTGAAGAATTGGAGAGTCAAGAGCGGGAGGTGAAGATTTTGAAGAATCAGAGAAAGAGGTTGTGAAATTTGAAGAGAAGTAATTCTCCAATAAGTTGGAGAAATCAAGGAAGAGGCACAAATTTCTGGAGAGAGAAAATTTCTTTCTAGAGAGAGAGTACTATAATAAATTTTCAATAATTTTCTTCTTCAAGGTTAGAATTTGTTCTTGGAATAAAAGAGTTTGATATGCTTTTATTCCTCACACATTCTTATGTTCATTATTTTGCTTTGCAGGAAGAGGAATGGCAAAGCCTAGAGGATCAAGTTTGTTCAGACCAACATTGAACAAGAATGAGCAGAGGGGGCTTTATCCGGAGTCCAAGATCGTGTCAAAGTGGAAAGACGTTGGTGACACGAATTTGGGTGGCCTCAACATGAAAAAATTTAATAGAAGAATGTTCGGCTACAAGGATCATGCTCCCACATACTTAGCCAGCCAGAAAGTCATAAGCAAGATTCTAGCAACAACTGGCATTCTTCCAACCATCCAACATTCTGGACTGATAGTGGAATGTGCAAGGCACTATAATTAGAAAGATAGAATGGTTAGAAACCTAGATAACAGGTATTAGAAGACCTCTCTTCGTCGGCAATTTCAAAGGCAAAAGAACACACTTAGGGTCTACACTTATGGGACTGACCATTGTGATGGAGTGATCAACCGAAAATGGCTACGGAAGAACAAGGCTCACCATTCTAAATTACCCAAACAGCTGATTTGGTTGGACCTTCAGCGAGAGTACAATGACTTGGTGATGATGTTAAGCAAGATATTTTGAATTCTACGGTCCTACATGTTTGAGTCCTGGATGTGGTACTTCATTGAGCAAGTGACAGAAGGAATGAATACTATGGTCTGGGCTCAAATGATCAGTGACAATTTGGATGAGCAACTCAGAAATTTGTAACAGTCCGGGAAATTTTACATGAGCTCTTATGTTATATATATGTTAGCCAAGAAGACAAGGTATGAAGGATTGAGGTACAAGGGGCTGATAGGAAGTGGTCTAGGCTGATAGGAAGGGGCTGATAGAAAGTGCACGAGCGTAATCCCCAGTTGCAGCTCTATGCTAAGGATGACTTCATGAGAGCCAACAACACCTTCGCTATGCACATCGTCAGAACTTTGCAAGGCAACTTCCATACAAGGCTATCAACTAAAGCAATAAAGTTGGTGGAGAAATACAGATCGTGATTCATCCAATTCCCAACTTTCCCCTACATTAGGCTGCAAGGGTTTTCTTTCGAGCCATACAAACTTCCAAGGTATCCAATAGACAAGATGGTGTTGTTGGAAGTTACTAGGCAACTGACAACATACAACAAGATTCAAAAAAGGAAGAAGAAATTGGGACTTGAATTCCTAATTACCATAGGGGAGTCAAATGAAATGTGTCCATATATACAGGCAGCTGAAAGGTCAGCAAAATAATTACACTTTATCATCTAACATTGTACCCAACAAGAACGGTTTATGATCCTTACAACAATATCAGAGCAGTAGCTAGTGTAAGATACAAATATAGGTTGCACCTTGAAGATTTTGGGGCAAATGTTGCAAACGAATACGAGATTAAAAGGAGGATGTTTTCCACGTTACCGCTCAACATGATTTGGGCATGCAAAATCACCCAAGTGCTAGACCAAGTATAAGATACGAACGTGATCCAATCTAGGTATGTGAGAGAGAGAGAGAGAGAGAGAGAGAGAGAGAGAGAGAGAGAGATGATCATCCAGCCATATGATTGGTCTAGGAGAGAAATATTAGATCTCGATTCAATATCAGAACCAGTCTTGAAATTTACAAAAATGGTGGGTTAACCATCAAGTCAGCAAATTGGGGATGAATAAAGACTGCCTAACTTATAACTTGATGGCACGTCAAGGGTCGCAGGATGATAGATCTAGGCAGCCATCAGGAGTCAAAATTGAAGGAAAAATTCCATCAGAAAATGTTGAGTGAAAAGGGGAAAGAGTATTGTACAAGAGGTGCAACCAAGGAAAAGACCCAACGTGCATAGTGAAGAACCTTCGCAAAAGAGGCAAAGGCCAGTGATAACACCAGCATCACCCAGCAGGACCCCAAACTTGCAAGAAATTGATCCTTTTACAAGAGAAGAGGTTGGAACGAGTGGGAGAAGGATGTCGCAAGGAGATCAAATAACTCGACCATTGCAAGATAGAGAAAGCATTAATGCTTGTTATGAGTCTGCCCAACAGAAAAATCAAAAGCAAGGGGATACTGCTAAGGAAGGCCTTGAGACCATATTAGATGAAGTAACTGTAGAGGCAGAAGTCCCTACTACAGAGGCAGAAGTCCCTACTACAGAGATAGAAGCTCCTATCACAGAGGCGGAAAGTCTCGTCGCAAAGGAAGAAATCAGTGAAGAGATGGTACAGGGATAGGAACGGTTGTCCGTGTATGACCAACATTCAGTTGCCCCAAATTGGTTGAGGCAAAGGTTGCAAAGGAGTTGTGAAAAGGAAATTGACCTTGCACTGGAATTACAGGAGATCTTGAACCGAGTTAATAGGTCAGAAGAGAAGAACAAGGCAAAGAGGTTTTCAAAGTTCATATTAGGGTCGAGAACTCTGCAGATTGCAATACCTATAGTTGGTAAAGCCAAGGACCAGATCACCTCAGAAGAGTACAATGTGACAGCATTTGATCTTGGACACGCCACTAAGGAGCAGGCAATTCAAGAGTTTGATGACTCCACCTGAGCAAAGAAGGAGAAGATGGGGAAGTTGGAAGAAAAAACCAAAAGGTGAAGAGTGAGAACAAGGCTTTGTGCGGGTATCTAAATAGCTTATCCCATCCATTAAGGGAAGAAAGCCAGACATTTGTTCCTCCTACAGCTCTTCCAACGAAGTTAGTAGAAGGCATTGAGGAGATGAGTAGAGTCACCCAAGGCACAAAGGTATGGGTGGAAGGCATTCAGAAGGAGGTATAAAAATTTGTTGAAGACTTGGCGCAGATGTATGAAAGGGTATTAGCTATCCTCTCTAAGATACAATGCATAGATGAATCGTGGGATGATGAGCAGATTTACCAAAATGAAATAATCTCACAATTGCAAGCCTTGATGGAGACTCCTAGGCATACGTTGGTTGATGGTGGAGTGATAAGGGAAGGAGAGGCATATGATTTCGCCAGTTGGTCAGTGCAGTAGTCATGGCGAAAGAGATGTTTGAAAATTCCATTGAAGAATCTGCTCAATTGAGAAAGGTGATTGGAAACATTCAAAAGGGAATCTCCAACACAATGGTAGCTTTGTTTACACAAAGAATGACTGAGGACGATATAACTGCAGATAGCCTGAGGGGCAAACTAGAGTTCTTTAAATCAAATTTCTTCTCAAGAGATGACTTTGAGAATTTTTCCATATTCTCAAATGTCAAGCATCACCGCTCAAGACCCAATGACAGATTGGGAGAACAATTTCAGCAGATGTGAAAGAGACATAACCATCCTGGAATTCAAACAAGCAACGCCAAGTGTTAGTGTAGATGAATTGGAGATAGTGTTGTCCATATTCCAAGCATTCAAGGAACAGAATCAGGCGTAGGCTATTCTGAGCAAAAGAGCATTAATGACTTAGTAGGAATCTTTCTTCATTAATGGGTCATCTTTGACCACTTCCCCACTAAATGAGTGGCTTCCTTTTGATTGGTCCATGTGGACCCTCTCATTAATTATAGATTCTCTTTCCTTACCCTAACCCTAATCAAGGCTGAGGTGGCAAAATCTAGGCCATTTGTTTTGTTTCAATCCGGGCCACCCATTGTAATATGAGACTTATATAAAGGCCTCACTTCTCATTTGTAAAGGATAGAATTTGGAGATTGGTGCTAAGAGCTCCAAAGATAATAGAGTTGTCATTGGAGTTCGATGATCTCTTGATGTATTTTGGTGCTTGCATGTTCTCTTTGTTCCCTCATTTAGAGTAGACTTGTTTTCAAGTACTTAGATGAATGTGATTGATAATGTTGTTATGGTGAAATCGCCTTGCTCATACCTTTTATTCTTAGGTGATTCCTAAGCGCAGTGTAAGGTTGGTTTTGAGCCCTTATGTGGATGCTTTACTTCTAACTTTGATGCACATTGTTTGTTAATATGGTGTTCATCGGGATATGAAAATTCTTTGCACAACCCTTGAAGATTGCACCAGCTTTGTGTAGTTGTTAGATTTGGCGAAGCAAAATTTGGTAGATTTCATTGTAGCAGTATTCATCTTTCAAGTTCTTAGGATTAGAATAGATCTCTCAACCATACTCTAATTTACTTTCAACATATTTCGTGAAAAAACACAAAAAAAGTACTTTCATTGTTATATCATTTGAAAGCTCCCATAGCTAGTATCATCTAAATCATCTTGAGAACAAGTACGTAAGTCCCCTTGTGATACCAACATATCAAATCAACCATTGAGCTTATCTATAGTCAAGAACTGACATAAAAGAACCTTGGAGTCTATTGTATGATCTTCCGCAATCTTAGCATACACATGATTTTGCTCAAGAGAGAATAAGATACTTTGGTATTTAATTCTACTATTGGTGCAGTCACCAAACACCCATCAACAGATCCCTATGTTGTTTGCAACTTCTTTAATTTAGTGTCAATCCATATGCACATAGCGCATCGTCATTGTAATCCGTTATATCATGGTGCATAACACCAATGCTATAGCAAATAATAGGTTGGTCTTTGCAAGTGAAGTTACTTTGGTAGCATTATTCCTTCATTCCCTTTACCATCTTGCATTTATCCACCTTTTTCTTCTACCAAAAGATGTGTCATAATTGCATTACATCCTTGTGAGATATCAACATTAAACATGTACAACCATGCACTCTAGAATCATATCATCCAAGCGACATCAATCAATATGTTCAACCCTTATCCCTGGTCAATTCTATATCCATGGCCTATGCATCATCTCGATATGACTTCTCTCCTATGGCACATCTTTTTATCACCCTTTGTCTTTCTGAGAGACCTTCTAAGCTCCATTCCGTCGAACATCTCTCTTTCACTTCCATCCCCATCCTTAAGCAACCAAAACAACCTTCAACTGAAGCTCCATCCCATCCTACTTTTTATTCTTCTTTAACACAATGTCACTTAATCAAGACATTGCATCAGAGAGGGGAAAAATGTAGACACCAAATATTTCCCTAGTACACCCTTGTCCCAATCAACTAAATAATTACATCATCTACTCAAATCCCCTTCACCTAATGTCCCCTATATATATAAATAATCCTATTATTTAATTTGCCCCCTTTTCATCTCACATAATTACCTATTTTCCACCTCACACGGCTAAAATAATCAAATACTATTATCATTTAACTATGGATAATATCTCTCAACAAACTTCCAAGAATAAAGGGAACCTTAATAGGCTTGTCCCCCACATTCCTCATGTTTGCAAAAACATAAAATTTTTGGTAAGTGCATTGTAGCCCTTCACATTTCAACAACCTCAATCATGACCTTCCATTCTGTCCGTAAACCTAGGGAAACCATTTCATTTACCATTTGCCATTGATCTTTCCATCAAATCTCCACCGTTCATTGCCTCTCCCAAAAATCTATAAATTGAAGCATCATTCCATCCTTTTCATACATTCCATTTGAGCTAACTATATGCTATTAAATCAGGTACTCCTTTTGTGCAACAAGAGCATCCACATTTCAATCGCCATCGGAGAAAATCAAATTTACAATTAAGTTCATTGGTAATGTTGTTTTGATTGCCTGTGTTATTGCTTTGTTTTGAATTCCTTTGTATGCTCTAAGTGAGGTTTGCTTTGGTTTGAAAAGGTACTTTCATTCGCATGTGTTTCCAATTTGCATTTCAAAACTAATGCTTACACTACGCATTTCGGAATTCCTAAAAAGGAACAAGGTTGTCCATTGTGTCATCATATTGAAGCTGTAGCAAGTAAATGCCAGAATTAGAGATAGTAGGAAAGGCATGTGTTTCTAGATGGGCTATCTTTACAAATTTGCACAAAACAAAATATGTTCAATTTGACAATCTCTAGCATCTACGTATCTTAAGGATCTTAACTTGTATACAACAAACTAATACATGAATAAATTGAGATAAAATATTTGTTCATGTCCACTAAAAGCAATGAACACCTATGGGTTGTGATTGGTCTAAAAGAGTAAGGCAATGTAAAAGCAACTCCAAAAGAAAATTCAATAAATTGAAAAAAAGACACTTAAAGCGCTTCTCTAGATGATCACTTGAACAAAAATATAACAAAGATGATACCCTAAGGACGGGGAACTGCAGATATACTAACCAATCATTATCCACTTCTGATGTTCAATAATTTAAAGCCAAAAAGAAAAAGTTAGTACCTCTAAACAAGCAGTTGCAAAACTTCCAATCGCAAATATATAAGACATTAGCAACAAAACAGCTTGCTATAGCTTCTTGGTAGATAGCTTCCAATCTGCTGTTTTCTAGAAAAGTGATTGTCAAATTGTCTTGGAGCTAATAATAAGAAACATGGCTAGCCTCCAGCTTTGTAGCCCTCTCCTGTTCTTTTGTCTCCCTAGGTATATGTTTGGCAAAGACAACTACCTAAGATAGGAAAACGATAAACAAAACAGCCATTTCCTGCCAAAAATGGAGGTTGTGGCCATTTAAAGTGGGTAGAGTAGGTAAGTGACTCCTCGCATAGCCAACTAGAAATGTGAGAAAAATATTGATAGATTCAACAAATAATAAAAACTATGCTCCATGGAGTTTCAGGGACGGGGACGTTTTAGGGGATGGGGACATGTTTCCGATACGGGTACGGGTCAAAGCCAAAATTTAGGGGACAGGACCTTAGGGGACGGCGATTAAAAATATAGGGGAATTTTTATATAGAGAGAGAGAATTCAAATATGCATATCATAACAATGATAAATCATTCATCATAGACATTTTAGAGGCTCAATACATAGCAAATTAACAAAATCCAAATACTAAGTACTTTCATTGTAAAAATATGGCGTACATATAGCAAAAAAGCCCAAAGGCTCCAAGTATCATGCATGCAATCAAAATTACATAAAGAGAAGTCCAACTAAAATACTAAAAGTAAATAGTAAACAATAACATAGAAGTTCAACTCCATAATCGGATGTCCATAATCTCCTCTTGCAACTCCAAAATGCAATCTTTCCTCACTGGTGTTGCTGCTCTATCTTTTCGTCTTTCTCTTAGCAACTTTGATAAAACTACAAATGAGAAGAAGACTTACACTTTTAGTGTTTTAATGGTCAAATTAGGGTTTACTTTATTTTATTATAAGCTAGAAGCCACGTGGAGCCCGCGTGGTCTAATAAAAATTTTTAAAAATGTGTTTTTTTGCTTTAAGCGCCGTACAAGTGCTGGCTGGAAAATAGGGGACGGGAATCAGTACAGGGGACGGCTGAGGGACGGCCACGCTGTCCCCGGTATTGATTCCCGTCCCCAAGTTTCGGCTAGTCTAAAAATTGCCATTTTGGGGACGGTCCCTATTTTGGCCTGTTTGGGGACGGCTTGGGGGACGGCAAAAATCCATCCCCGCGTCCCCATTTCGTCCCCGGTAAGGGAACGGGTCCAAAAAGCTAGGGGACGCGTCCCCGTGGAGCATAGAATAAAAAAAAATTAATTCAGAACTCTGTGGTAAGTGACTGATACATGTTGTTGTGAGGTTTTCACACCATCGCCCCATTGTAAATGGGGACCCCCTCTTTTGCAAGCAGTAGGAGTAGTAGTCTTAGGTAGTCTTTGTTGGCGACAGTTTTCAAGTCCCTTGGTTCGGTAAGTGA
>MU223804.1:4995298-5052867 GCA_018584345.1 Thuja plicata | reverse complement strand
TCTGACAGAGATAGTAAGTTTGTAAGCTATTTTTGGAAAACACTTTGGAAGAAGTTGGATACTGAGTTGAAATTTAGCTCAACATTTCATCCACAGACTGATGGACAAACAGAAGTTGTGAACAGAAATTGTGAACAGAAGTTTGGGTAACTTATTGAGATGTTTAGTTGGAGACACACCAGGCAATTGGGATTTGATGTTGGCACAAGCAGAGTTTGCATACAAAAGTTCAGTGAACAGAAGTACTGGAAAAACACCATTTGAGATTGTTCGTGGCACTCAGCCTAGAGGTATATCAGATTTGAGAAAGATTGTTGGTGAAGAGAAAAGAAGTGCTAAAGCAGAAGAATTTGCAGAATTTATGAAAACATTGCATGAGGATGTAAAGCAAAAGCTGGAAAAAAGTAATCAGAAATACAAAGATGATGCAGATAGATCAAGAAGACATAAGACATTTGAAGTTGGTGATGCTGTGATGGTTCATTTGAAGAAAGGAAGATTTCCTATTGGAACATATGGGAAACTGAAGATGAAGAAATTTGGTCCTTGTAAAATACTGAGAAGATTTCACAGTGGAAATGCTTATGAAGTTGAATTACCTGATGACATGGATATATCACCTATATTCAATATTTCAGACTTGTATGAATATCATGAACCTGATGAAGAAGTAACTGTACCAAGTGATTATCTAAAGAAACAGATAGAGGAAGTTGAGAAGATCCTGAAATAGAGAGTTGGCAGAAGTACAAGAGGAAAAGAATACATAGAATATCTGGTAAAATGGAAGAACAGACCAATTGAGGACTCATCTTGGATTTATCAATCTAAGTTGAATTCATTTCAGGTTGGACCTGACACATGATTCGGGGAATCATTTCTATTCAACCCCAGGTGTCTGATGCAGGAGCATCTTGGGTCAATGGCAATCCTGCACGCCCAAAAATATGTTTGTTTACTCTTCAGATTTTTGGAAGCTACTCGGCATGGTTTCTATTGCTCGGCATGGTTTCTGTTGCTCGGCATCCTGTGTTGCTATTGTCGGGCATCCTGTGTTGCTGTTGCTCAACTTTCTGTTGCCGAGTGCTCTGTTGCTCGGTCGTGCCTATGCCAAGTTGGTCTCTTTTGGAAGTTGGAGCGGTGGCCGACTTCTTCATTTAATTTTCGTAGCTAGATTTATCTGGGATCTATCTTGGGATTCGTGTGGACCTAAATTTGGGTCTCTCCTTTGTAATTGAGCGCCGACTTAGTGGTTGGACTCTTGTATTTATTTGGTTGTATGTTCTTAGTTTGGTAGCAAGTCTTAGAGCAAGAAGGCAAATGTTAAGATATTGAAGGCCTGAGATCTCTGTAGTAGGAAGATCGAATTGTAATACATTCTGATGTATATGGCCGTAACCAGGAAGGCCTTACAGCCTGGCATGTATTGCGTTTTGATGATATTAATGACAAAGATATCTGCATTTCTCTTCTCTCACTGTGTTGTTGTGTAATTCCGCATTGTATCTGCAAGGAGGTTGGTCTGTGGGTGTGCCCTAGGCCCTGCAGTCCGTCCCTCCCTGCGTCAGGTCCTCAATAGAATTTCCCTTCCCAAGGGGTTTTGCCTTCGTCTCGGTCACCTTCGATATGTTAGGAGATGGTACCATGTTAAGGAGGGTTGTTCTTAACTGTGGCATGGCTGTAAGGAGTTCTCCCAATTGTACTGGGATTTCTGTCTGCATTACTTACCTTAGAATGTTGTGTTCAGCCTGGCCGCCGTGAGAGGTTCCCGCGGCGTCGTGCGTTTCTTTCCATTCAGCCATCATTCCTCTCTCGATGTCTTCTTTGGCCTCTCGTACTCTTTTCTTCTCAGTTTCGGGATGTGGATAGGTAGCCTTCTTTGCTTGCCCTCGGGTAACCGCCAACACCTCCTCTTCGTTGCCTTCGATATTCAGGAGGTTTACACCAGGTTTGCCTACTTGGTCGTTTGCTTTTGAGTTCCTAGTAGTTCTGGCATAGTTCTCCAAGGTTCCAAATGTTTTGATTGGGCGCTGATGATTTATGCTAAGTCTGGAATCCAGTGTCATTTGACTTTGGCTCTGAGGAAATAAGTTTTGTGATTGAGGGATAATGGAATTTGGCTAAGTATCGAAAGGAAATCAATCCTTTAAACTTTTATGTGCTTTGACAAACTTGTTATTTTTAGTAATGTATACTTTAAGTAAATTTCGTTGTGTCTCCGTTTGGCCTAATTTTGAGTTTGGAAGAACTTACTATTTTTGGCTGTCTATTTTTAGTAAGTTTCACTCTCCCCATTTGGGCCAATTTTGAGTTTGGACAAACTTACTATATTTAGCAATTTCTACTTTTAGTAAGTCTTTTTACGGCAACAGGTGACCATTGACAGCGAAGGAAACAGAGAATATCTAGATTCAAGTCAATTGAAGTAAAAGGCTAAAATGAGGAAAATGGCTAAGTGTGGGAAAATCCTTCACTGCCTGTCAGATGTGCCCAAGAGAGGAAATTCACAACGACGAAGGATTCCTCCTCAAATCACAAAATCCTCCTCCACCCAAAAAGTGTGCCCAGGAGAGGAAATCAATTGTGACAGAGGATTCTTCCAAACTTCAAAAAATCCTTCACCATGGTCCAGGTGTGCTCATGGGCGCAAATCTAGCCTGTGCAAGGAATTTCCTCCGAATTCCACATTCCTCCTTCATGTTTCAAATACGCTCAAGATTGCAAGATGCTCAAAAATTGACTAAGTGTGAGAAAATTCCTTGACCCCCCCTAATATGTGTCTAAGATGGAGAGAACATGGAAAGACTAAAAAATGGCTAAGTATGGTTAAAGTTCTCACAAGACCAAAAGTGCTCATGGGCACTAATTTACCCTGTGCAAGGAACTCTCTCTCACAAGGAAAATCCTCTACTATGTTTCAAGTGCGACCAGGAGCACTGATTTTCCTTGGCCAAGGATTTTTCTCCTCAAAAAAAAATCCTCCTCCCAGTCTCAAATGTGCCTAAGTTGGAAACTTGCATAAAATGTTGAAATTAGCTAAATATGGAGAAAATCCTTCTCCATGTCTAATATGTGCCCAACATTGGAATAGCAAGAAAATAAATTTAAACATCCAAAATGGTAACAAAAGGGGCGTGACACATGGAAATCAAAGAGCGGATGATTTTTTAGCAACATGTGGGGGTCACCAAGAAAACATGTCAGATTCTCCCCCAAAATCGAAACCGGAAGAATATGTTGGAAAGTATTAAATGAAGTTGCTAAAATCACCCCAATGCCAACTTACTAGTTGAGAGGGTGAATTCTCTATATAAGGGAGTGTAGAATTTCATTTCTCACATCGCAGGTTGAGAAATACGAGGCAAGAGCACGTGAGTTTGAGGAACAGAGGCAAATTTGGAGAGTTTAAAAGTCGGGAAATTCTTTTCTTCCGAGGTTCAAGATCATTCCATGTTTGGAATGTAAAGTATGGAATTGTTTTTTATAGATTTGAAATTTCTTAAAGCAATCCTAATGTTAATTATTTTGTTTTGCAAGTTAAATGGTGGAATCAAAGGCCGCAAGCACATCAATACAAGCACAAATCAAGAGTGAGCTCAAAGGATTCCTCCTAGAGTCGTGGATCGTGTCAAAGTGGAAGGAAGTCAGCGACACCAACCTAAGATCCCTCGATCTGGATGAATTCAAAAGAAGAATGTTTGGCCATTAAGGACATCCTCCATCATTCCTAGCTAAGAAGATGGCCAAAAGTGGAAATGTGACGACAGCTGGTTTCCCTCCTGCTACACAGTGCCCAAACTTGATTTTTGAATGTGCAAAGTACTATAATTCCGAGCAAAGATCAATTTTGGCTCCTGATAACAAGTTGTTGGCAAATCTCACCCCGGAAGCAATTGCTAAAGCATTTGGGATCCCAATGTATCATTCCATGGTGTACAAGACAAAGGAGAGGGCATTAAGGCTCTATGAGTCCGGAGTTGATGAACGTACAGAAGTTATCAATTGCAAGTGGATGCAGAAATCCAAGCCTCATCATTCCAAGGTGCCCAAGTAGCTTGTGTTAATATCTGTGGCCTTGAGACAAAGATAAATTACATTGCAAATGATTATTAATATTATGGACTTGGCAAAGATTAAAATAAATAATAAGTATGCTACTTATTATATGACATATCACATTATGATTGAGAAGAGGGACGACTTGCATATTGAACTGTTGAAACTGCTATAAGGGCCGACCTGCATTATAGTCAGCTATCTATTGAGGCTAGCAGCTGAATAACAATAATTATAAAAGCCGACTTGCATATGCAAGTCGGCTGCCTTATCATATTGGAGAGACACCTCTCTTGAGGCATACTTATATGGGATTGAGGAGTGCGAATTTGGCATCATCGAAAACATATCATGACTGCCTTATTTCACAATTTCAGCAGACTTATAATTCAGATCATCATTGCATAATTGTTCCTACAATATAGCAGCTTCTGGGCAATTTGGAAAGAAGAATAATAGACCTGAATACACACTTGGATAAGACCTAAATTCACACTTGTAGTGGACCTAAATACATACTTGGAACAGACCTAAGTTCATATATTGTAGCAGAATTGGAGAGGCATTATAGCAGACCTTAAAGAGCAAATTGTAGCACACTTAAAGAGCCGGTTGGAGCAGAATAATAGCATTGGATTGAAGACTTCTACATACAATCATTCAGCAGATTTCAAGCATCTAAACCGGGTATTATCTATATTCTATTCATCTATATTTTGGAAAGGGCCTAAGTCTTAGTTCTAAAAGATTATCTATAGATTGTTACTTTCCTTTCAAAGTCTGAAATATTAACAGTTTGTCGGTATGGACTTCAAACAAGAATACAGTGACTTGGTGATGTTGTTGAGCCGAATCATGGGATGCCTACAGTCATTTATCTTTTGAGCCATGGATGTTCTATTTCATTTAAGAGGTAATGGATGGAGTAAAGGTTGTGGATTGGGCAAGATTAATCAGTGACAACCTGGATGAGTTAAGGAATTTGGAACACTTCAGGTCTTTTTATATGAGCTCTTATATTGTATACATGTTAGCAAGAATCACCAGTTATGAAGGATTGAGATGCAGGGGACCCATTGGATGTGATCTAGGACAACTCAAGGTGTACGAGTTCTACCCTCAACTACACCTATATAATATTCTTAATTTCTTAAGAGCCAATGACACCTTCACAATGCATATTGTTAGATCTCTTCAGGTAAGTGTTCACATGAGACTGTCACAAGAAGCAATAAAGTTGATAGAAAAGTACAGGTCGGGATTCATCCAATTCCCAAGATTCACTTCATTCAACTTCAAGGGTTCTCTTCCTATCCGTCCAGGCTTTCAAGATATCTGACTAATAAGATGGTGCTACTGGAGGTGACAAGGCAATTGACAGCTTATGATAAAGTCCAGAAGAAGAAGAGGAAAAGCAGATTTCAATTCCCAATCATCATGGGAAATTCTAATGAATTATGCCCATCACCATCAGTGCCAAAAAGGTCAGCAAAAGAATTGCAATTTTACCATCTCTCATATCATATAGCAAGGTTGGATTTTGACCCTTATAATAGGATAAGAATGGTAGCTGGCAGAAAGTATAGGCATAGGATGCAACTTGAGGACTATTGGGCAAATGCTAAAGATAAGTATGAAATCAAGATGAGGATGTATTACATATTACCACTCAAGATGATCAGAATATGTGAAATACATCTAGTGCCAGATCAAGTAGAAGAATATTTGAATGCAATTCAACCCAATTTCAAGGAGATGAATGAGTACATTCAAACGCCCAATTGGTCTAGACTTGAAATAATAGATCTTGATAAATTATCCAGACCAGTCACAAAATTCACTAGATGGTGAGTTGAGTGTCACATCAGCAAACTAAAAGCAAAAAATGTGCACATGACTTATGACATGATGGGAAATAGGGAGTCACGTGATGGTAAAGTTGCGGAGTCATTAGAAGTTGAAGCTGAAGAAGAAGATCCACAAGAAAAAGAAGAACGTTAGAAAGGAAAAGTATTGCTCGGGATATGCAATCAAAAAAAAGGCAGGATGTCCCGAGTGAAAGGCCTCCATAGAAAAGACAAAGGCCAGAAGTAACACCATCATCACCGAGCAGTTCCTCAAGCATACAAGAAGTTGACCTCTTTACAAGAGAAAAAGTTGGATCCAGCACTTACAGGAAGAGGTTCAAGGGACTCCAAAAGCACAAGGTAGGCAAAGTGTCAATGCTTCTAGAGAATTTGCCCAGCAGAGAAATGAAGAGCAAGAACCACCTTCAGAAATGGATCTCCATATCTAAGAATGCCTCGACACAATGTTGGTTGAAGACTTCGAAAATCCAGAAAATCCCATTCCTGATGAACAATTCCACAAGGAAACAATGTCGGAGCCAAAACAGTTACAAGTGCACAATCAACACTCAGTCGCTCTGGAATGGATAAGGGAAAGAATGAGGAATGATCCTAAGCTAGAGCTACGGGAATTTCTAAGCCGAATAAATAAACCAGTCGAGAAAAGTAAGGCGAAGAAATTCTCCAAAATCACCAAGGATGAATCAGGATCTAGTGTTTTACATGTAGCAATACCAAGGATTGATAAGGCCAAGCACAAAATTACTCCAGAAGAGTGGTTACAACATTGACCTAGGGCGTGCAACCAAGGCGTAAGTGATGGAAGAATTTGATAATTCTGTCTAAGCATTGAAAGAACGGATGAAGAAGATGGAAGAAAAATACCAAAGATTGAAAAGCGAGAACAAAGCTTTGTGTGGATATCTACAACACCTAACACATCCAGTTAGGCAGGAAGATCAAATGTTTGTTTCCCCTACAACTCTTCCAAAGGAATCAGTTGGTGATCTTGAAAAATCGAGGAGCATCACCCAAGCCACCAAAAGGTGGGTGAAGAATGTTTATAATGTTGCATGTAAGTTCCATAAGGATTTAGCTCAAATGTATGGAAGAACTCTGGCTATCCTTGGCAGAATACAGTGTGTGGATCAGGCATGGGAGGATACCCATATCTACCAGAACGAGACCATTCAACACTTGGAGGCTTTGATGGAGATTCCCAATCAAGCATTGATGGATGGTGGAGTGATAAGAGAAAATGAGGCGTATGCCTTTCCCCAATGGTACGATGCAGTAGTCACAGGAAAGGAATTATTTGATAAATCAAATGAAAAATCTGCTCGATTGAGGAAAGTGATCAAGAACATCCAAGAAGGAATCCTCAATATAGTCAAAGCATTGTTCACAAAGAGGTTGACTGACGAAGAGATGGCAGCAGATAGCTTGAAGAGTGGGTTGGAAGAATTCTTTGGCATAATTTTTTCTCCGAAGATGATCTAGAGAATATTTCCATATTCTCAAGCATTATGCACAGGATTTAGGAATCAACGCCAGAATGGGAAAGGAACTTCAACAGGTGTTAAGGGCAGCCATTATGGAGTACAAGCACAAAACTACGCCAAGTGTCTCTATGAATGAGGTAGAAATAGTCATATCCAGATTCGGTGCATTTAAAGAAGGCAATAAAGAACGGGCTATTTTGGTTGATGAATCATTAAATGCTTTGTGGGCGACTTGTCTCCTCATTGGTCGACTTGCTCCACTCTCCTGTTGGTTAGCGACTTGTCCTCTCATTGGTCCATGTGGCCCCACTACTTTATGACGCAGAATCTATTAATGGTTGAACCCTGATTAGGGCTTGTATGGTGAAATCTCAGCCTTCGATTCTATTTTGATCTTGGTAGTTCATTGTAATTTTGAGCTCTATAAAAGGGGCCCTTTCCTCTCATTTGTAACAAGAGAGAACTTTGAGAAATGTTTGTTATAAACTACCAAAATAAAAAGTAGCTCATTGAAGTTTTGGTGGTTACTTGTATTTATTTTGGGAGTTTGCATGGTTTCTCGTTCCTCAAGTAGATTAGATTTGCTTTCAAGTCGTTAGATGAACAAGATTGATAATAATGTTTTATGGTGAAATCGTTTGATCATACCTTTTGCAAATGGATGATTTCTATGCACAGTGTAAGGTTGGTCTGAGCCTTTTATGTGGATGTTTAACTTCAATCATTGAATGTGCATTGTTCTTCTAGAGGGTGTCCATTGATGGTGTGAAAATCCTTAGCACAACCTTTGAAGATTGCACCTCCTTTGTGTAGTTGATTTGGTGATGCAAAGTGTGGTAGATTTCACCTAAACAGTCATTGTCCTTCAAGTTCTTAGGTTTAGAATGGAATCTTTGAACCTTTATCCTCTTTACTTTCAACATATTTCGTTGCAACATTTTAGAGTACTTTTCATTGCCAAATCATTCGTATACTTTTCGAGGTTAAAATTGTTTAAGTCTTCTTGAAGAATCGTAAGTCCCCCTTGGATTACCAGCATACATCAAGCCAAATGAGCTCATATCCAACATAAAGTCGCATGTTTCCAGTAGGAACCTTGGAGTCACCTCTATGATCTTCACAATCTTAGCATACGAGGGGTCTTTGCTCAAGAGAAGATAAAGTGTCCTTTAGCACTTTATTCTACGTTGGTGTGGTCATAAAACACCCATCAACAGGTCCAAATTCAATTGTTAAGTCCATCTTAACCCAAAAGGAACCTAGCTCAAAGAGGACTATGTGGATCACCAAAGTACAAGAATATGACCTGGATATTAAAGCAACTCAGCTTGTCAAGGGAATAGGCTGATGCAATCTTGTTTCAGAAAATCAGGTTTATAGTGAAGAAGTAATCGAAAGAATTGAATCAAATGAGCTTCCATTAACAATATTTATTGGTTCTACCAATTAAATAACATTCGAACATTTCATATTTTTCCAAATTATTGAGAGTGCCCCCCAATCTTACAGTTAACAAAAAGGGTCATCAAGCTAAATGCAGCAAAATATGTAATATGGGACTTCACATAATATAGAAAGGCCATTGATGATACATTCTTAAGATGTGCTTCTGAAGAACAGAAACAAAAAAATTACGACTAACTTTTCAAAATAAAGCATGTGGAGGACATTTCTCTTCATTGACATCGGCTTTCAAAATTCTATGTAATTATTACTATTGGTCTCAAATGTTCAAGAAAGATTATAATTGGATCTCTAGATGTGAAGCATGTCAACAATTTCTAGGAAAACCTAAACTTACCACCCTGCTACTGAGACCTGTGGTGACAGATGAGACATTTCGGAAATGGGGTCTAGAATTCATTGGGCCATTGAAGCTGCATTCCAATGTTAGTCATACTTGTGTGTTAACAGCAACTAACTATTTTACAAAATAGGCGGAGGCCATCCTAGTGAGCAAAACTACTTCTGAAGCAGTTTGCAAGTTTATCGAGAACATTCTGATAAGGTTTGGAGCTCCCAAGGATATTGTTACTAACAATGCCTCTAATATTTCTTCTACTAAAATCACATTATTTTCTTATAAACATGAATTTTCCCTCTCTAATTCTTCTAATTATTACCAACCAGGCAATGGTAAAGTGGAATCTAGCAATGATAACCTTACAGTTATCATACATAAGTTTGGTAGACCAAAACCAAAGGAATTGCTTAAAAAGTTGTTTGATCTGTTATGGGCTGACCGCATTACCCAAATGCGGTAGGTAGTGAAATTCTGATCACTTTGGAGCTAAAAATTCGTCAACTATCTCCAACCATTTAAGCCAAAGAATTTAGAGATCCCTTGGAAAAGAGAATCATGTTTTAAACCAAACTTAAGAAAGTAAGATCAAAGATTCTTCATAAATTGCTACTCGTCAAGCAAAAGTGAAGCAAATTTTTGACAAAAACTTAAGTAAAGGAATTTTCAAGCTAGTAATTTAGTTTTGTTGTGGAATACAAGGAGAGAGCCTGGAGGAAATCAAAGCAAATTCAACTCTTTATGGATGGGACCTTTCAACTTCAAACATTATTGTGGAGAGAACACATTATTTAGCATATCGTGATGGTACACATCTTCCATTTCCAAGTTAGTTCAATCGTCTCATTTTTGCATTTTAATATTTCATTTTGCTTTCACAAAGTTTTTGGACTCTATTGCCCAATGGAGAAGGAACCAATCCTACACTAAAACTCTACATTCATCCTCCATCCTTGAAGTCCTTGTCTTGAATTAGAGCTAGCTAATATGAACTTCTCAAATAACATTTTCAAATTTTATGACTTCCAGGCTTGTCAAGTACTCCTATCCATTGTATTCCTTTCATACCCAGGATCGATGATTTGTTTGATCGAATGAGAGGAGCAGCAGTCTTTTATTAGATAGATCTACGGTTGGACTATCATCAATTGAGATTAAAAGAGGAAGATATCGATAAAATAGCTTTCCAGACTTGTTAGGGTCATTATGAATTTATTGCATTACCTTTTAGAGTCACTAATGCTCCAGCCGCCTTCATGAATATGATGAATAGCATATTTCAGGATTGTCTAGATAAATTTGTTCTAGTATTTCTCAATGACATCTTGATTTATTCCAAAAATGAAGAGGAGCACCACCGACATCTGCAAATCGTCCTTCAACGGTTAAGCCAACATAAATTATATGGGAAGTTGTCCAAATGTACATTCTTCCAGAGTGAGGTGCAGTATTTGGGGCACATCATCTCAGCAAAGGGTATTACAGTAGACCCAAGCAAGATTAAAGCTATAACAGAATGGCCCACTCCCTGAAATGTACAGGAAGTAAGAAGTTTCATGGGGCTAGCAGGATATTACCAAAAATTTGTGATGAATTTCTCCCATATTACATGCCCAATTACCTCTCTTCAGAGAAAAGGTAAAAGATTTGAATGGACCAATAAGTGCCAGAAGGCCTTTGAGTATTTAAAGGAGAAAGTGACCACGGCACCTATGCTCAAGGCCCCTGACCCAGCAAGACAATTTGTTGTAGTTACTGATGCCTTTGAAGAAGGTTTAGAAGGGGTACGGATGCAAGACAGACAGGTAATCGCCTAAGAATCAAGGAAATTAAAGAGCTACGAGCAAAATTATGCACCCCACGACAGGTTAAGGATCTGAAAGGAATTCTGGAATCTTGCTCCAAGAAAGGAAGTCTGTTATACCTCAACAAATATAATGATGACTGGTCAGCAAAAGTGTATATTTGTATATGAGATAATCAATCAGCTATTAAATAGGAACGGATCAAGCAAAATTTTTGATGGCTGTTTCTGAATTGTATCCTTATAATTCTGTGTGAGTGATTAGTGGTCTGATTGTATATGAAAGCAATAAAGTCTTTAATTCTGATCATTCTTTCTGAATATGTGCCGTACAACCCTGTGATTTATTTGACGCCTTTCCTGATTATTAAGCTCTACGTGTGCATCCCTAGCCTTGCGGATGATGGATGGTATAGCATCCCCTCTTGGCTGTTCAAAGGCTTCTAATGAGCACTTCCCGGTCTGAATTTCAATATTCAAATACCAAAATCTTCCATGTTGTTATTACAACTCCCCCATGTCCATCTTATATCCTCTCAAAGGGCAATTCTTTTTAGAGGCACCTCCTATCATTAATAATTTAATAGTCACAACCCAAGGATGGGCTGCGTCCCTTTACTAATCACTCCTCACTTCCCTTGTTAAGCGCTTTGTATCTACAACATAAACATAACTGTTAATTGCTTACAGATCTCTGCATGATTAATTGAATCACTTCTTGACAAAGACATCACCTTTAACAAGGTTGCCTCTTATCAACTAGTCGTTGCATTGATAATAAAAAGTAGTTTGATACAAAGATCTTAAATAGATCACTGTTCTTTTGTCTTTATTTGTGTCTTGTTCTATGATTTAGTGGCCTTTGGCCTTTATTAATCGATAGGTTTATTACATAGTCAAACTCGAATTCATGATAATTGATATATATCAAAGTTAAAAAATAATAATGTCAAGTGTCAACAATCAGCCATCATTGATCAAATATCATATGGGTCATCAAAAATATCATCATCACTATCCATATTAGATGATGTATGTACTGGCAAATAAGAAAAACCACAAATAGTGTCACTTGAGAGGTTCGAGGAAAGGCCTATTACGTAAACATACAGTAACTCAGATGTTTATATTATGTGCACAAGAACTATATTTATTCTTTTGGTCTTTACACTCAACTATACAGCCTATCAGTCCCTATTTATATTTATTGATATACAAGGATAAGAATTATAAATCTCTCCAACCTACAACTAATTGACAGGAAAAAGTGGAATGTCTGATTCCACAACCTAAGTCTTAATGGCTGCAAATTGTCTCTTACCCCTTTGATTTTAATTTTTTATCATCCAGCTCAGAAAGGTGTTAAACACTAATGGTGTCTGGAATTCATGAAGTGTACCATTAGATGAGAAGGATGTCTCGTTAACAATGTCTGCAGGAGGGTAGCTCACATGCACAATGGTTGCAGAGCCAGTTATTATTAAGGTGAGATTCGTGGCAACTAGCGAATATAAAAAAAGGCCTCTTACAGGCCCCTACAGTATCTGTCAGCTGTCTAATAGTTTACCCACAGTTTTAAAAACCACCAAGTACTCATGGGTTCTTTTCACAGCTGTCATTTACTTGCAAGCAAATTCCAAAGGAATTCGCCGGTTTGATGCACTAGCCACCCAAATTCTGCCCAGGTTCACCCACGTTTGTCTGGGACAGACCTACAGGCTGTGGACAGGACCCTGCCCAAACCCACAGGGGAGTGGATGCTTACCCCAAACCCAGGTCAGACTGGACTGGAACCCAGGATCTGCTGCCAGCAAATCAGTAACACAGTATGACACAGTTGGGAGGAATACTTCCTGAATTGTGGCCATTGATAGCATTCTAAACAAACACTGAATACATACAGCGCATTGGCATTGGTGCAGAAATGCTATCACATATCCATTTTGATTTGTTCAAGTGCTTTCTGGCCAAACTGTTCATGAGCCACGAAGTGTTTATGAGACGTGAGTGAATCAGAAGTTTTAGCACAAACTAGTGTATATGGACATGAAAAATGTGTTGATGTTTTATAGCTACGTGAGTGTAGCATCGGGAGTATTCTTTTCTCCTGCTGAAGACAAAACATTTCACCTTCTGATGCCGATTCATGTATCTTGGTCATCGCATGAGTTTGAGATTCCTTGCGGTGATTGATTGTTCGTTTTCTCTCTCAGGCAATTGGATTGTCTTTCTTGTAACTGTTCATCTATTCATTTCAAGGGGACAATGGAGAGTCATGTGCCGTATATATCACATTTATTATGCTCAGTCATATACAGGGATGCGTGGATATTCAGATTGCATTTTTTGGTGTGAAGGAGATATTTCATTCCAGTTCAGCATGGAACAAGATTGTATATCAAGACATTCTATTTTACATTAATATAAGTGATTTTTCTGTGTGGCTGGGTTTTTCTCCCTCAAGTAGGAGGGTTTTCCCAGGATAAATGTTGTGTCTTACTGTTCCTTATTTTGATCTTTTGCTGATTATCTTTATTCCTGGTAAAAACATTAACATGGTATCAGAGCCAGGTTGGATAACAGCGACTTATTGGCACAACGGGGGCATCTTTAGCGCTTATGAATTTCAAGCTCGCAGGTCCCAGAAAGTCTTATGTTTTTTTTTAATATTTGCCATGAAAGTATAGTTCATCGAGCACCATGAGCAGCAGGAATGAGCACTTGGGAAGAAGGGATACGGGTGACAGATGTTCAAGCCACAGGAGAGAGATAAAGGCTACACTACCACTGTGGATCTCTGGCTCTAATTCGCTGAATTGAGATGGAGAATACGCTGATAGAGATGAGGATTTGACTGTGTTTCAGATCCTTGCATAAATGTTTTCAGTGACATTTCAGTTGGTGCTAAGGATGATGACGACAACCTTGATAAGACATGCGTATGCGTTCTTGTTATTGGGATTGACATCTTCTGCTTTGGAGGGGAAGAGTCGATTTTATTGTCACAGTCAGTTGGGGAATCGAATCTCCAAACTAATGCATATGGTTCACTGTAAAATCTAGCTCCTCTAGTAATGAAGCCGACCTTCTATGTTCGTGAAGAGAGAGAGAAAACCATGTCTCTGTCTCACGTACATAATCAGAGCATGTTATCAACTGCATGTTATCGTTTTGTTCTATGTTATAACAGCAGATCATTCCATTGTAGCAGATCTGAATCTTTAGGTGCAAAGATCAGGAAAGAACAATTGGTGAATTGTGAGAAAGATTAGACAATAAAGAGATAAGTATTTCATACCCTTGAATAATGTTCATGAATCTTTTATGTAGTTATTAATTCATACATTGGATCTTGTATGCTTCTAGCATTGGTCTTTCTCTTTGGGATAGGTTGATCCTATGAATTTTTTTTGTAATCTCTCTAAAATACTTTCAAGGTAGATCGAGGAGCATAAGGATGATGAGAGATTGCATTCAAAGGAGAAAGAGCTTGATGTATTTTGTAAGGAAGTCACGCAGACTGAAGAATGGAGACACAGTTTGCTGCCATAGAGCTGAGTTGGTGTACATAACTGGAGACATGTCTCAAAGAAGAAGAACCTATTCAGATTGTCATTGTGATAAGTTTCTTCTAAGAGGAGGAAATGACATTCAGAGAGAGCTTGAGCGGCAAAGAATGATGCTCTTGCTGAGAGAGAGTTTCAGCTTCGGTGATTCTTGCTACTTGCTACTAATGCATTTTTCTCTGAGACGGAGAAATTTGAGGTGAAAGCCTTTGTTTGTCTCTGAGACGGAGGCATTCCTCTTTCCACTCGTGGGAGTAGCCATAGTGGATGTCATGTTGAGAGACTCCATGACACATCACGTTGAGTGACTCCGTGATGTGAGCTTGTTTTCTTTCCACACATGGGAGTAGCCATGGTGGACGTCATATTGAGTGACTCCATGACGTTATCACATTGAGAGATTCCGTGATAAAAATCTTTTTCACAAATGGGTGTAGCCATTGTGAGTGTCATGTTGAGAGACTCCATGACATGAGAATCTGAAAAGATTCCTCCCTAGCTAAGAGGGAGTGTTGATGTTTTATGGCTACGTGAGTGTAGCGTCAAAAGTATTCTTTTCTCCTACTGAATACGAAACGTTTCACCTTCTAATGCCGGTTCATGTACCTTGGTCATCACATTGGTTTGAGATTCCTTGCGGTGATTGACTGTTCGTTTTCTCTCCCAGGCAATTGGATTGTCTTTCTTGTAACTGTTCATCTATTCGTTTCAAGGAGACAATGGAGAGTCATGTGACATATAAATCATATTTATTATGCTCAATCGCATGCAGGGATGCGTGGATATTCAGATTGCATTTTTTTGTGTGAAGGAGATATTTCATTCCAATTCAGCATGGAACGAGATTGTATATGAAGACATTCTATTTTACATTAATATAAGTGATTTTTCTGTGTGGCTGGGTTTTTCTCCCTTGAGTAGGAGGGTTTTCCCAAGATAAATGCTGCGTCTTACTGTTCCTTATTTTGATCTTTTGCTGATTATCTTTATTCCTGGTAAAAACATTAACAAAATGCACTTGCTTCTCGACTGACTTCAACTTTACTAAGAGTAAGGTACTGAGTCACCAAATTTGTCAAAAAGAATTCAATATTTCCTGATGGATTGCAATGCAATTTTACCTAGGCATTTCTACATTTTATCGAGTAAAACAAGGATTGCAGGATTTGCAAGTACTTGATAATTTATCTAAGTCCAAGTCTGAGCCTACTGCAAGCAGTGCCAAATGAGGCCTGCCTAGTCCAGATCTGTAACACTGGTCGATTCAACAACTTTCTAGATATCAATTTTGGGAATCCACTATATCAATTTTGGGAATCCACTACATATTTAGTATTTAGCATTGTTCTGTTCTGAATTTTTTGGGTAGCAATTTGAAATCAAAAATCAGCCTCCCGAGTCTTTTCCAAGTCCGAGGCTAGTAACACTGTGTATAACCACAAAACAATCTGTTGTGGCATGCCTCATGGTCTTAAAATCCTTGCGTCAGGCTTCTAAATTGGCTATCATTCAACATGATAAGTCCACAATCCTGAAGTCCGAAAAGTGCGAATGAGGAACCTGTATATTTTTGCTGGGAATAAACTTATTTTTCCTTTTGGTCAATGCTAAGAAATACATAATCAATTTTCTATCAACAAGTAGTAAAATATTGCTACAGAAAAAATTGAGAATTGAGCAATCTATAATTCATACCTGGTATATTGGGCCACTGTTTCTTAACAAGGCCATTTAGAAACTCCCTAAACTTGTGAAGACGAGAATAGTACAGGTGGCTGTACTGTTGCCCCTTGTACTTCTGCTTGTGTAATAAGTATCTTTCATCCTGGAAATCAAAAAACAAAAATTAATCCACAACACACTTTAAGATGAAGCAAAACAGAAAATGATAAGATGAACAATAACAAACCTGGCATATGTAATCAGCTTGTTTTCTCTGGAAAGGATAAGAATCTGAGTCCACAACCATGGCATCCATGTCTGTCCAGACCAGTACCTATTGCCAACATACAAAGCCACTGTTGTTTTGTTTGTGACAAAATGGCAGACACATATAACAGTTTAACCCAAGTCCAAAGTCTCCTAACTGCAAAAGGCACAGTTGCCAGAAACAAAAAAAATTGGAAAACAGGATGACAGCATGGCAAGCAATAGGGTTAGGCAATTTTGGCTAAAGACACATTATTAGACATAAATAGTAACATTATAAGAAGTTAAACAAGAAAACTTAAGAGATTCATATATAATGGTCATTGCTGTGTTTCAAACATTAGTACATTATATAAGTCAGACTTACCAATGCCTAAACAATCCAAATGGAGTTGACACTCAACTAACAAATAATGCAAAAGGAAACCGGGCAGATTTCAACATTATATAAAACTTCTCTTGACCTTTCTTTATATTTACTAAATTTAATTTTATTTCCTGGTTTCACTCTTGTCATCACATAGGTCTAGTATTGTAATGCACACTTTATCTATTGTTTACTCTGATAATGAATAATAGAGTGTGCTCGAAAATATTTATATTCATTCAACTGGCTAAAAAAATCATGCTTGTTATCATGGACTGTGAAAATCTTAAAATTCACTTGCAACTAGAAATGGCCGCTTGGCAGCTCAACACCATTTTCGGTACAGGAAATATGAATCACAAGCCTCCAGTCACATTTCTTGCAATCAAACAATAAGGTATCTAAAATCATAACCTAAATTGCAGCGCCCCAACTCACCCCTTCCCGACCCCAACTTGGCAACAAGTAAGTCCAAGGTAAGGTGGGTTGGGCGCTGGACTGGGTCACGGCAATACCTCTGGCACAACAAACAAAAGGAAAAAATCATAGCCTAAATGCGGTGTGGCATATTGTATCTCAAGTAGAATGAACATAAGTAATAAAGGCGCGTAGGCCTTAAAAGTGGAGATCCAAGTTTAAAGCAAGGGAGAGGAGACCAGCCACAGTATTAAAATTGGGTAGATTACAGCATCCAACATACTGTGTGCAGCACACTCCAACAGACGAGTTTGAATGCAAGTTTTGAGTGAGATTAATGAAAAAGATAATTCCAAATCGTGGAAACTAACCAAATAGCTACCCGGAAAAGAAACCTAAAAAAAAAATTAAAAGACATACAAAAGATAGGTACGTTACCCTTAAACCAGGTTTATAACTGAAGAATATAGCACAAACACAGGCAGCCCATAATCTTGGTTAAGATAAAGCAACTAGAAAATTAAACAGAATACGGAAGCTTACCTTAATACCCTCAAAGCAATATTAGATTTCTGAGTAGTTGAAAATCTGCACTTCCCCTGTAAAATCATGAAAATTTGTAAAATAAAATCCTTAATAATAAATGCTGAAGGAAGAATAGAAAGGGAAAAACGCATTACACTATCCTGCAAGCGAATGTGCAATCAAAACCCGGGATTTTTAAAAACGATACAGTGGAAAGGAGGCTTACAAACCTGTGAGAAATCTTCACAGAACTTTACCGCCAATTTTTCCTTTTTCAATTACGAGAATATCGAACCCATTAAAATTAATCATTTCAAAAGCCCCTTGATGAGAGGGTTGAAATTTCTTGTTTTATATTTTTATATGCAGTATATTTTTTAATAAACCACTATAGATGTTTTCACGTCGAGAGGCTTCTACATTGAAATTATACAGTTTTTTTTTGTTTTTTAATTTATAATTTGATAATTATTTATACTTTATTGCAATTGTTTTTGGGCAGATTGTGTTAGTGTATTTTCATCAACTTTTCAGATCACATTGATGGAAAAAACACTAACACATATACCTGAAAAATAATTGCAATAATGTCAATGGATTGTGGAAATTTGATATCATTGAATTATTTATACATCAAAATATTAATATACTGATAAATATACTATTAGTGGATGTAATTCAATAATAAAATAATTCTTAAGTAAAATATTAAATCAATCATATATCAAGAGAGTGGCGTGAATCGTATAGCGAGAGAGTATCATTCAAAACATGTATCAAGGTGTTTGAGGTTGTAGAGTTGGAGGGTCCAACCATACAAACAATTGAATAAATACACAACCAAATTCAATGAAATATAATTACAATATGTCACAATGGACTCCTAATGTTTTAAGTCTTACTAATTTTAGAAGAAGGAAAAGTTGATTAAGGATTTGAAAGATGTGTGTGTGTGTGTGTGTGTGTGTGTGTGTGTGTGTGTGTGTGTGTGTGTGTGTGTGTGTGAGAGAGAGAGAGAGAGTTTTCAAAAATGAGGAGATCTTCTGGAAACAAAATATAAAGAGAGACCTTACTGAAGGCGAAAGGAATACTAAGTTTTTTGATCAACATAGAAGAAGGAATGTTATTATAAATTTGACCCTTTCATAATGGTGTTGTTCTCATAGAGGAAGAAGATATTATTAATGTTGTTTCTTTCTTTGAGGAAAACTTGGTTGACTCTAATTAGGATATTTCTAGTCTGGAGGAAATAATAGAGGTAAATTCCTCAAATAGTGAATGGTCAAGATATTACTAACTTTCAAAACATTATATCTTTTGGAAAAGCCCAAATCTCGTCTTTTCTTTTGGTGATTTCAAAGCCCTGGAGCCGGATGGGTTCTCTCCCTCCTCCTTTAAGATTTTTGGGAGATTATTTCAAAGGATCTCCTCGTGGTTGCTAGAGATTTTTCAAAACAAGGAAGCTTTTGGGTCAGCTAAATTCCACTAAATTTGTGTTGATTTATAGGCCAACACCATTCAACATACTCTCAACCTTCTCCATCATTGTCTTGTTAATCATTTTTGCAACTCCATTTTGACTAAGGAGAATATAGAGTTTTCTTCTATCTACGAATGTCACGATCTTTACATAATCTATCAAAATCATTAGAGAAAAATTCGCCACCATTATCCGTCCTTAGACAATTTATTTTCCTTATAGTCTACAATTCAACCATTGCTTTAAATTCTTTAAAATGACTGAAAACATCATATTTACTCTTTAAAAATTATACACCTGTCCTTCTGTTATAGTCATCAATAAATGAAATATAATACGTAGATTTTTGAGTGGAAGAAACATCTACATAGCCAAATCCATCAGAATGGATAAGATCCAACACACCACAAGATTTATGAGAACTCAAATACAAATTAACACAATTTTATTTTCTATAAATGCAATGCTCATATAAATCAAATCCAAGATTACAATCATTCAAACCTTCAACAAGGTTTTGTTTTTCATGGTCCTTAAACCTTTTCTCTAATGTGACCAAGTTTTTGGTGCCATAACATAGTCTCATCTACAAGTAAATTTGATTGTGAAGAAAAATAAGCTTTAGGTACCCAAAATCCATAACCATCCACTGAAGCTGAAATTTTCACCTTTTCCAATGAAGTTTCCTAGATTTGGTCTTCATATTTAAGTATTGTTACACTCAGCAGTATGTGGATCTAACTTACAGTGTGCCAATTCTAACACGTCTAAAAATCACCATATCACCTCTCACGATTTTGCATCTTGCACCAAAAAAGACTACCTACATACCCAAATCTATTAGTTTTCTCATAGGTAAGAAATTTTGTATTTGACTAGGGAGAGGCAATACACCATTAATCCTTCTTATTCTACCACCTGGAAACATAATTCTACCTTTAACATGACCAACACTATTTAAATGAGAATTATCACCCAAGTGCACCTTACCTCCATCAAATTCTTCATATTCAGAAAACCATTTTTTATTAGAGGTCATATGAAGAGATGCACATGAGTCAATTCATCATCACATGCATGAGTGGCCAAATATGTAATAAGTGCATCGTCATCTTCCTTCTCTAAGAATCAAATTTATTCTTTTTATTCTTCTTTTTCTTGTTTGTAGTCCTTATAGATTGTCTAGGCTTACCACAATTCCAACAAATAACTTTAAACTTTAGGAGGTTTAAATTTATTACGCTCTCATTCTCTTTGTCCTTAGGTCTTCCATGAACAACTAGGTCCTCATTAGCAATAATGGCCACCTTTCTCCTCGTATCTTTAGAAAGAAAAAAACCCCACCACGTCTTTAATCTTCAAAATAACAGAAGTGTTGTTGATGGTCATAACAAGAGAATCTAATGAAGTAGACAAAGAACAAAACAAGATATGGCATTTCTCTTCCACATCCACCTTAACACCAACACACACCAAATGAGTCATTGACATATTGAATGCTTCCTAATGGTTTTAATTTGTTCACCCTCCTTCATTATCAAGGAATATAGTTTCGTCCTCAAGAAAATATTATTTACTAAAGATTTGTCTTGACACATCTCACCAAGCTTATTCCATAGTTTTCTGCAGAGGTCTCTCCATGGACATTGTGTAGACACCTAAAAATATCCTTATGTAATAACACAAATATTCTATAAAAAAATTAGTGATTAAATAGATGTGTATTAGTTATTTAATTAATTTATAAGTCTTTTATATCCTACGATTGAATAATTTTTCACTTATTTAATTATCCATTTCCACCTCCTTTTTTACTATTTATCAAATAAATACATTTATTTATTATATAAATTCATTAATCATCTTCTCTCTAATCTCGCCAATCATTTCTACTCACATGGATCGACTCCCAAATTTATAGACATGTGACATATGAAACTTTTGTCTTCATTTGAATTTTCCACTCTCAGCATGTCTAGATTCACTGCACCTTGTGATGTATTATAAAAATTCAATATCCTCTACCTACCTCTCCATCTCATCCCTCCACTACCCTTAACCTATTAATCTCCTTTATTCTCAATATTTCCTACATACTCATCGCCTACTCTTTCATCTTAGTCACTCCTTCTACCACCTATTAATCTCTACACTTGATTTTCATGAGGATTTCTATCAGAGAAAATTATCTCCACTCTTTTGAATCCTAACATCTTTGCTATTGCTTTTGTGGTTTTATTGTTATTGTGATCTTGCATACTCATGGCCTTTGAGAGCCATGGCTATGACCATTATCATATTGCTATATGTTGAGAAAATGGTGTTGTACACCTTGCATAATAATGTTTATTATTTTATTATTTTATTTTATTATGTAATTGTTGTACCTATATGGACATGCAATATGTAGAGATACCCATGGAATATTCTTTGTGAGTTGTATTGTAACATTACAATATTATTTGATATAATTATTTAATATTGAAGAAATACAGTAAATAAAGTACCCAATATTGAATGTGGGTCAATGGGGTTAGTTAGCACATGGTTTAGCACATACCACTTGGAGGTTTTGTGGGAGCTTGTTTCTATAAAAGCAACCACAAGGGTAGTTGTTGAGGTTAGACATGTTAGCTGAAGGTAGCATTTGTGAAGGTTGGAAGCATGGCATGGGATGTGTGGATCCATGCTTGTCCACATGGAGTGATTGGTTGTGGCCAGGGCTTTGAAGGCTTTCATGGTTTATTGCAATGGTATTTTGTTGAATAATACATGGTGATGTATGCTTTTGGAAGCTAGTTTTTTCCCTCATGAGGGTTTTTCCATGATATATCTTGTGTCACATTTTGTAGGTATGTTTTCTATTCTATTGCATGTGGATTCTAAATGTTTCTTTGCATAAGATCTATAATGGGTTATGTAAAAATTGTCATATGATTGTATGCAAGATTCTTATCAAGTGGTATTAGAGCTATGGTTTTTGTGTTGTAACCCTAAGTTGAATCCATGGGAATGCATGATATAATGAAAGAAATGGCAAGATATATGAATTTTGTTAGTCGTAGTACTTACTTAATGTTGTGTTAGTTATATTATGTGTAGCCGACGGTGCTTAGTTACTACCGGACGGCAGTTGGGAATCGGCGGTGACGGTTGGTCACACCCCTTTGGGTTTATATAAGCAATGTACTTTCTCTTCGAAGAGATAATATAGGAGAGGGACTATTGTAAAGGTACTGAAGTTATGAATGATTAATAAAGATTATGGTATTCTCTAATATATCATATGCATTTGTATTTTTGTGTAACGTCTATGCATCAGTAAACTAGGTTACCCCAGCGGGTAAACATTTGGCGCCGCTGCCTAGACGTACTCGGGAAGGCAAAAAAATAAAATTGATGTGTTAATTATTGCCCTGTGGATAAGTGAGCAAAGAATTCATGCCCAATCAATTGAATAAAAATAGAAAGAAGGAACTCGAGGAGGAACAAGCCGCTAGAAAAGCCGTACTCACACAACACCAAGCCGAGCGAAGGGAGAGATATAGAAGACGCGCCGAAGGACTACCGAAGGGAGTAAGTGAAGGCGAGGGTCTGGAGGTATCTGACCGGGAGGCTAGGAGAAGTGACGAGGACTGCCTAGAGGAACAAGGAGCTTTTTTGGGTCCTTAACCTTAACCCCACGGACGGAAGCAAGAGAAGCCCGAAGGAAGGAAAAAGAGAAAGTCGCACAGAGGGAGGCTCAGGATACCGCTGTCGCCACGAGTATCGAAGTGACTGAGGGGCATGGGTATCATAGTAGCCCACCAGGCATGGACAATTCCAATAGTTCATGGACGTCAAGTGGTATGGTACCAAACAATTATGGGGTACCGACGCTGACAGTACCATCCCAGCCTGTAACACAATCGGTGCTGCAAACACAGTTGGCGCCTAGAAAAGTAAACATGGCAACCAACAAGGAGAAGTTGCCAAAATTCCACAAAGATGGAAAGGAAGATCTAGTATGACATTGTCGTACATGTGAGACAATCTGGTCTGCAAATGGAGTCGCCGACTAGGCAGAATGGGAAACAGTTTCCCGCCACACTCAGAGGGGTAGCCATCGACGGGTACTCCGATGTGGAAAAAACAATGGTGACCACTTGGGATGAACTCAAGAAAGAATTCTAGAAGGAGTTTCGACTCCTGAGGGATGACAATGAAATTGTTTCAGAGATATACAGTACCAAACAAGGCAAGAAGGAGATTGTGCGGGCCTACAGCCGCCGACTAAAGGAGTTAGTCAGAAAAATGGAGAGCCAGCCAGCGGATGGCCTGAAGAAAAGATGGTTCATGGAGGGCCTGAAATCGAACCTATGGAGGAAAATGAAGATAGTGCGCCCACCTCATACGAATATGCCTATAACTGAGCGATGGACTTGGAGATTGAACAAAAGACCTCCAAGAAGAAAAGAAGCAAGTCTTCTTTCGACGAAGATGAAACTGCGGACAATGACAGTAGTAGTGATGGCAAGTCAAAGAAAAAAGTCATGGCACTCCAAAAGGAGATGGAGAGAATGATGGAGTTCAAGGCCATGAAAGGGGGTACCAACAAGGGGGAAGATGACATGTGGTGTACGGACTACAAGGAGAGCGGCCATACAAAGGGGTCGTGCCCCAAAAATGCATTGTGTGATATTTGCCAGATCATGGGCCATTCCACCAAGGAATGCCCATACAACATGAAAGTGAGGAATCAACAAATGCTATTTACCCAAGAGCAACCATCTACATCGGGCAGGTACAAAGGCAACCAATGCGGTGGCAAAAGGGGTAGTAACAACAACACCAACACAAGGAGTCGAATACAATATGACTCCAAGGGTTGGCTGATGATCTAGTGCCGAGCTTGCAATCAATGGGGCCACTTTGCAAAGGACTACGACAAGGGTGACACCCTGCAGAAGCTATGTCGTTGGTGTGGTCCTGGCAACCACGAGGATGCCAACTGCCAAAAATCTGGCATTAATTGGCTAGACATAGATGGAAGCACAAATACGGTACTAGCCATCACCCGAGGGCAAGCAAAGTAAACCACATATCCAGACCCTTGAATAGAAAAACAACGGGCATGGGAGGCTAAGGAAGAAATAGAGAAGGCGATGAAGGCATAAAAAGAAACATGGGAGATGGCCACCACCTTGAGCTGGAGGGAGGCAGAACAAAACATTTTGAGACAACTGTTACAATTAGAGGTACCGGTGAAACTCCAGGACCTCCTTCACACCATGCCTCACTTGGGAACAACATCGTTGGGGAACTTGGCCATGCAGCCAAATACCACACGTACGGACATCCCTGGAGGGTTTGTAATTGACCCGATGATGCTTGTTGTAAACAACAGGAGGTACCCGACAGTCGTCGAGATGGGCATCCTTGGCACCACTCTCACAGACACCATTGTAGATGGTGGGTCTAGAGTAAATGTACTTCTGGAGGAGACAAGGAAAAAGTTGGGGAAACCCACATTGTGGCCTCCAACCTTCAACTTGTTGGGAGCGGACCAGCATGGCATCAAACCCATTGGAACCCTCATGGCTCAACGCGTGATGATTGGGACACAACCCTTCATACTCAACTTTGTGGTGATCCCACTAAAGAAAAAGGGGTACGAGATTATTTTGGGATGAGGGTGGCTCACCTCGGTGAAGGTGAACCACAACTAGAAGCGAAACACACTCACCATGGAGACTGCTGGGAGGAAGTACGTGATTAACCTCCGCACGCAAATGGTGAGCGAGGAGTTAGCATCTTCGGACTTAGAATCTGAAGGAGAGAAAGTGGGAGGAGACAGAGGGCAAAGAAGAATGGAGCTCGATGACAAAGGGGTGTTGGAGTTGGAAGAATGTTCTGGGGATGATGGAGACTCAATGAATGGCCTCTTTCATTGGCAAATGAAAGATTATGAGTTCTTCCCACCATCTTGTAACATGCTAAGCATTAGGGAGGAGGAAGCCACCCCTGCACACCAGTTTACGAAGGAAGAACCATCAAATACCAGGAGGTAAATTCAAAGGGGAAAAACCTCGGTGACGACTTTCGTGTCAGCGACAGTTGGAACCCCGTGGGCGCAGCCTCCAAATTCATTATTCTCCTTCTTCTTATGTACGGGCCAGCAATGGTGGTCCCTATAGAATTTATGGTTTCCAGCCTTTGGATTTCCATCAAAAACAAACCAAAGGACAAAGTTCCGGAAGTCGGCTACGACGGGGTCATCCAGTTGTGGACTCTCGATGGACGGGAGATACACGAGGCCATTAGCAGTTCCAAATTGAAACCTCACCTGGAGGGGATGGATAAAGCACCCGAAAGGATAAACAGAGCCCCTGAGGGGATGGAAGGGGACCTGAGAAACCAGAGAGTCTGGAGGGACGACTGAAGAGGCACCCGAAAGGTAATTAGATTAGGCAAATAACAAATTTTTTATAAAAAAAATTATAATTATAATTATAAGAGAGAGAGAGAGAGACCGTATGGATGATAGCATAACAGTTTTAAAAACACCATATGGCAGCAAGTCGTATGACTATTTAAAGTGGCACATATGGGGCCGTACGACACGCTATTGTACGAACACACAAGACTTGAAAATGAACGTGACTCTTTATATTTGTGGTCGTACAAACTCGTACAGAAGGGAAACATAGGCACTGTACGGTCGGAGGAAAAACAATAAAGGAAGGAAGACCATACGACGACAGGGAAGAAAGTGTAGCATACCCTATGGCCAGCAAACACCAATAAATTAAAATAAAAGTCATACAGCCATACGGTCATACAAGATAAGCATAGGGAGAGTGTCATACAGTTGCATAAGAGAAGGGGATTTTGAGGCATTAAGTTGTACGTTGCATAAGAAAAGTGCACAGGTTGTATGGCTAAGGAAATAAAGAGGTGGAAACGTATGCACAAGGTTTCATACAAGCAGCAAGGAGGACGCTAAAGTACCGTACAACCAGGTAGTTGGGGGCACAAACGAAAAAAAAAATGACGACGACAAAGGCAGTGAGGAGAATCAAGTTATTGGCCATCTGACGCAGTTGGCGAAGGAGAGAGGGCATCGAACGATAATCACAAAAATGGTGTGTGCCATGGACTTTTGTGTGGGTTTGAAGGTGCTAAATTGGTCTTGGCAGTGGGGGCACTGCCCCTCGACCCTGCCTGAGGCTAGGGGCGTTGCCCCCAGACCTCCATTTATTTTTGAGGCACACCACAATAGAGTTTGGGGTACCCGCACCGTCAGGGTAAGGGTTGGGTTTGTTCCGCTCAGTGAGAAAGAAGTTTGAAGCCGAGGGAGATGGATTTGGAGGTTGTGAACACACAACTTTGAACAGTTGAAACCCAGAGATGTTGCAGGCATTGATTGTCCACGCGCCAGTGGTGGTGGTGAGAGCGGTAGCAGGGTACTACGCTTTTAGGAGTATGTCTTGGCTGGACATGAGGCTGTCGTGGTGGAGGCACAGAGAGCTCGGGAGGAGCTGACCACCAGGTTGGAGGCAGTAGAGCAAGACTTGGCTCAGTGTACCCAGTAGTTGGGTGTGGAGAAGGCAACAAGGCTATTGGGGACAAATTGGCTACAGAGGCAGTATCATTTGAGCAGCAGATTTGCAACACTTGGTAGAGGCTGAGACTGAGCAGCATGTTTTGGTTCTTGTATGTCGTGTTTCATCATTCCTATCTTGTTCTGTCTTGGACATTTTTTTGTCGTCCGGAGATGACTTTTCTTTAGGGGGGATGATGTTAGTCGTAGTACTTACTTAATGTTGTGTTAGTTATATTATGTGTAGCCGACGGTACTTAGTTACTACCGGACGATAGTTGGGAATCGGTGGTTACAGTTGGTCACACCCCTTCAGGTTTATATAAGCAATGTACTTTCTCTTTGGAGAGATAATATAGGAGAGGGACTATTGTAAAGGTACTAAAGTTACGAATGATTAATAAAGATTATGGTATTCTCTAATCTATCCTATGTATTTGTATTTTCGTGTAACATCTATGCATCAATAAAATAGGTTACCCAGCGGGTAAACAGATTTTGTAGGTTGCTTATTGCAAATATGAGGGTTTTGGGTTTGCTATTATGATGGGTTGTTGGCACATTTTTAGGCATGAGAAATTGTTGGTCAAAAGGTTTTTTGGATGTTTCATTTAAATGATGGTTTTGGAGAGGAGTTTGCAGAAATGACCTCCTAGGAAAAAATGGACCTCACCATCAGATCCAGGTTGGCCTTTCCATAAATTTTGATATACAATTTGCCCTCGTTTGGCCATGTTGAAGGAAAGTGCAAAAAAAATTATTTTGCAAAATCGAAAAAAAAAAAAATTTAAAATTAAAATGCGCTAAGGCACATGCAGGGGTTTGGAAAAAAAATTTAATAGTTTTTATTGGGGGCAGGAGCCACCACTCCCCAACCCCATGGCATTTGCATGGACTACGGAGCCCACAGTACTTTGTGGAGCTTGCAAGTACTGTGGGTACTCCACAGACCTGCTGAGCACTGTCACAGGGGCTGCGGGCCCGTGGGGAGCGGGTCCCCCCACGCGTTGTGAAATGGCTATATAGCCGACAAAACCTACCTGAGGACCCTCCACGGGGTAAAACAAAACTTTTTTTAAAACTTTTTTAAAATTAAAAAACTTTGATTTATAATTAATTAAAAAATTTAAATTCCGCCAAATTTTTTAAATGGAATTTTTTTTTAAATATGTTTTTTCCATAATGTATTATATGCCACATTTTTTTTATATGCCAGAGTTATATTATTAAAATGAAAATATATTTTCTGGGGCATATTGGAGAAATTATTTGTATGGGCATATTGGCAATTTTTCGCAATCCATGTTGTTGCATGTATAGTCTTGGAGGTTGATTTCTTGTACGAAGCATAACTTGGGCATACAAAGCCAGATTTTGAACTTTGAATAGTCGACAGAAAGCTGTTGGAGAACTCTACACTTTGGTTTAGATTTGGTGCAAGTTTGGCATGGTTTATTTGATTATATATTAATGTGAACTATTTATGGTTTATTTTTGGCTATGGTGACATTATAAGTTTATGGCATGGTGTATATTGGAGTTTTTGGATTTGATGTCATTGTATACTTAGTTTATATTTCAGATTGGTCTCATGTTGACATGGTATTAGCGTGTGGTTTGGATATGTATGGTGCATTATTGGGTCTACAGGTTGTGCATTTATGTAAGCGGTCTATACTTACAGGTTTGATTTGTGGCTTGGATATGGGTTGTCTATGCCCATTGATCTTTCATTATGGATACATATTCATATTGGTGGCATGGTTTTGTCACATTATTTGTTATTTTTTTTCATGTAGAGAGGATGAGATGTTGTTACCAGGTACAATCATGGTAGAGGATTGTGGTTGACTACGTTATGTTGACATGTATTTTTTTTATTTATGATGATTTACTTGGAATCTTGATTTGGTTATGGTGGCATATCTTCTTGGTTGGGGATCATGGTTATTTTTTGGTTTCTTTTGAGGAGCTCATGTTGTATGCTTCAATTTCTTTGATGGTTTGATGCCTTGGTTGATTCTCATGTTAGAGGATGGTTTTATCATGATGTCATGGATAGCTTGGATACACTATTCAGTGGGAGCTTGTGACAGTGATGGTGTGGCGGTGTAGGATTGATTCCTGGTTTGTATCTTCTTGGTGTGGGAGATGGATATCATGATGTCATGGGTGACTCGGTACCACGGTTGAATGGGAGTTGTTGGCAGTGATATGTATTGAGTGTTTGCAGATGTTGGAGGGTGTCTTAGATCTTGTTGTTGCATAAGCGTCTTTGACATTTGTTGGTGCACTTGTACCTGGTGGTTATCTTCATGGTGTATGGAGATGGTTACATCTTGAGGACTCATGGGATCCTTGGTAAAGGTGTGGTTTATGCTTTCATTTGACATGTTATCTTTTGTTTTAGAATGGTTTCATTATTGTGTCACGGTATACTCTTGATACGCATTTAGAGTTTTAGCATGTTATGGTATGTTCATATGGATCATGTTATCTCTTTGGTTGAGATGGTTTAGATCATAGTTGTCATGTTTATTATCCTAATTCCTAGGTTGGATTTGTAACATTGATTTTGGTTTAGTTTCTTGGTATTGAGTACATTGATCATTTGTTGGATACTTCATGCTATTGCTATGTTGCATTTGGAGTTGGCATGGATTGATTTGTTACGGGTGCTCGTGGATACTTAGAGACAGAGGTTACGCTGATTTCTATTGGATTAGAGATTTATGTGTTGGGACGGTTGATGGTTTTAGCATGAAGACTGAGGAGCATTCACTTGGTATGGACTTGAGAGGAGATTGTTCTTAGATTAGTCTTGGTTGGAGACATGGATATCTTGATGAGCATTCTCATTACCCACACTTGATCTACTAAGTGGTTTACTATTTGAGAGGTATAGCCCATTATTTATTCTTAGGTGCATTATAATTATGCTTATCTTTCATGGATATGAATCTTGAGCTATGGTGTGAGTTTTTCTGGAGGGTTCATTTGAAAGATGTTTTTGGCATTGGTTATGTCCTTGTGCATATGTTGTTATTATGATATCATCATGGTTGATTTTATGAGTTGATTTTATTAGGCATGTTCCTTGGATTAGGAATGGTTATGAGTTTGATCTTCTTGTGTGAGGGTTACATCCATGATTGGTTATATGTTATGGTTTGGGTGTTATTGTGGCTTCTTGTATGGGGTTTTATGGAGGAGATCGTACTTGGCATAATGAATATTTAGAGGTGTGTATAGAAGGACATGGTATAAGTTATGATTTGCATAGTTTCTCTTTGGTCATTTTTATCTTCCTGGATGTTCGGTTTCACTTACATTGGATTTGAGATTAGTTGGAGCTTTGTGATCACTAGTTTGTGTTGATGTGTGTCATGTGAGATGGCATGGTTATTCTTTTATCTCTTTCCTTTGTTGGTTGTGGAGAGCTTGGGATATTGTTGGAGACTTTTTGTGAGAGTTGTTCTTGCAGGATATTGGTTGATCTGTTGCATATTGTTGTGGATGTCCTTCGTACTACATGGATTCACTTCTATGAGATGTTGTGAGTGGATTGATTTCAGATTTGACATTACCTTTACAGTGGGAGCTTCTTGGTATGTATGTAGCAGGTATTGCATATGAGGCTTATGGTTGTAGGTAATAGGTTGGATATATCAATGTTGTAGGACTCACTTGGTATACCTTAGGGGTATGGATAGTTGGATGGGTTTGCACTTGTTGTGGGTGTTATTTCAACTATGGATTTGACAGCTACATATACATGTGATTGCCTTTGGACTGAGTGTTTGTGCTTGGGATGTCAGTTGGTACATGATTTATGATTCTTATGTGACAGGTTGGGTGGTTTTCTCTTTGGATGAATTCTATGTATGTCTGGTGGTAGTGGCATAATAGGAGGTGGGATCATTAATGTATAAGATGGTGGATACTTTGATTTTTTTTGTGGGTACCTGGATGGAGCACATGGTGTACTTTGATTCATGTTGGTGTATGTGCTAGGAGAGATTATTCCCTTGTTTATTTATGTGGCTATGTATTGACCCTTGTGCAATGTATACAACAAGTGGGAGATTGCTTAGAAAATGATGTTGTACACCTTGCATAATAATGTTTATTATTGTATTATTTCATTTTATTATGTAAATACTGTGCCTAGATGGGCATGCAACATGTAGAGTTTCCCATGGAATATTATTTATTATTTGTATTGTAACATTGTAATATTATTTGATGTGATTATTTAATATTGGGGAAATAAAGTACCCAGTATTGATTGTGGGTCAATGGGGTTAGTTAGCACATGGTTTATGTAATACCACTCTGTGGCTTTGTGGGAGCTTGTTTCTATAAAAGCAACCACAAGGGTAGTTGTTGAGATTAGACATGTTAGCCAAAGGTAGCATTTGTGAAGGTTGGAAGCATGGCATGGGATGTGTGGATTCATGCTGGTTCACATGGATTTCTTGGTTGTGGCTAGGGCTTTGAAGGCTTCCATGGTTGTATTTCAATGGTGTTTTGTTAAATAATACATGATGATGGATGCTTTCGGAGGTTGGGTTTTTCCCTCACGAGGGTTTTCCAAAGATATATCTTGTGTCACGGGGTAAAGCACAATCAGGTGTCACCTTTTAGGCTAACTTATCAGCACAACTGAGTTTTAGTATTTCTAACAAAAACTAAATTTTGGTCAAACATATGGTCTAGCTAGATTCAGTCTAGCTAAGTTATATAAGTGCTTTAACTTTTCCAATTGAAAATATCTATTAAATGCATGTTTTATACCACTTTGAGTCCAATTACCATAGAAATAAAAAATTTCCAAAAAAATGGCGTTTCAATAACTCTTAGTATTTTTAATGATATTTTAAAAAATTACAAAAATACCCTTTTTAAGATATCAGTGTCGAGAATATCCTCATATAGATTTTATAGTGTTTTAATTAGACATAGTCTATTGTAATTAAAAAATATTGCAAGTAGGTATTTTAACAGTCAAGGAGATGTTGATTCATAGAAAGAAAAAATAGTAAATCATATTAAATAAATATGAAAAATATATGGTGCACTAGAGGAGAGTCCTCTTCAAGAATATATATTTCTTTTTTTCATTGGGATATATTTGTTATGAAAAATATGGCAGGAGATGAAAACTGTCGATTTCAGGTGAGTTGGAATTTGAATTCTTATAAAAGAGAAAATATAGGTCACAAACCAATTTTTATTTATTCATGCACTAGCTATATAAGTCATCTATAACATATTTTAAAATTAGGGGAAAAAAGGTTTATTTACATATAATTTGTTGGTGGGAACCAAACCCCTAAATTTCAGCATTTTTCAGCAACTGAAAAATCATCTTTAAAAATTTAAAAAATATATCAATTCTTATTCAAAAAAATTATTAAAAATATTAATCATAAACTTCATCCATTTTAGCACATTTAATTAGTTTACATCATCTTCAAATTCCAAACATAAATGTCACTTTTATACTCTTGAAGTTGAGCAACTTTGATTTTGTTAGTCTTTTCCTTTATAAAAGGGTGACAAATTATTGTGCTTTTACCCCACATTTTGTGGGTATGTGTTCTATTCTATTGCATGTGGATTCTAAGTGTTTATTTGCATAATATCTATAATGAGTTATGTGGAAATTGTCATATGGTTGTATGCAAGTTTCCTGTCACTATCACCATTGTCATATTCCTAGTCATTATCTTACATCAATCAACCATGCTCCATTCCTCTGTTGCCTCGTGTACATGTGCTAACAATTTAGAGAGAAACCCATTACAATACAAGATTTTAAAGGACAAGAGGACAATAGAATCAAGTATTTTATGAAGGCATATGGGTATATTTGTGTTTACTTTCATTGTTTATTTTTATGAATAAGTGTTCTATTGATACGATGTTGGCTAGTTTATTGAATCCATGGCTTGATTAGGCTCACAAGAATATTGTCAATTTCCATCATTGCCATATTGAGAAAAATAGATTTTTTTAGGCACAATCTAATTAGACCCTTAGCCTTATGGTCCATAACATCATATTTCGTAGCCTTAATCAAATATGTAGGTATTGTGACATTCTCGTCAGCAACATCCCACAAATATCAATCTATTAACAAATCCTCCATCTTCAACTTCCGTATTTCAAAATTCTAGAAAATTTCTCCACCTCTATTTTCCCTAATGAATTTGGCATCTAAGAATTCCTTAAAAAATCAACAAGTTGTCATCGCCTAAAAATGGTCTACAAAACCTTAAGCCCTTAATCTCGATTTCTCATCAAGAAAACCCAAATCTTGATTAAATCTCCTAAGTCCTAACCTAAGGCGATTCAACTACTCAATCTGAATTGATCTAAACTCTAGGTTCCATTCGATTATGGCACTTGATCATGTTTAATTAATTAATTCCTAAATTCTAATGATGTTGACAATTAAATCAACCTTATAATATTTTTTTAATTAATGCCTTAGGATGTTGATTAAATAAATAATAATTTTAAATTATCACAAAAAGGAATAAAAATTAATTATGCCATCACAATTTGGAGGAAAATGTATTAAAATCATTTAATTAATTCAAAAGTGCTTTCTTATGTCATCAAAAAGTTAATTGATTATCATTTTGGAAACAAATCAGTTAATTGTTCAACCACTTCTATTCGATTTAGCAACTTTTGAATCAACTCAGATAGTTTATAAAATAACTGATCAGTCTTTTGAGTTAACTGATTCTCTCAACCAATCAAATTAGTTGCACACAGATTATGCTAATTCGTGATTAATCTCAATCATTAATTATTGTTTGATCTTGTCCGTCCATTTTTTAGAAGATTTCTATATAATCATGCCTTCATTCTTCGAAAGGAGAGGATTGTGAAGTAGAGTAATGTTGTCAAATTGTTAATTAATTATTAATTTCTTATTGCTTATCATAGTTCATTTAGCTTATTTTGCATTTGCATAAATCAAATCTTAGGATTTCCACTTTCATTTGCTTAAACGGATTAATCTTAACTTAATATTTGGATGTATTTGCATTCCATATAGTTTAAATCTTTCAAAATCCTTCATTTAGATAGAGTCTAAAGTCGGTGGATTTGCAATGATCTGAGAGCAATTTCATACTTCTATTTACTAGAAGGCAACGAGTCATCTTGGTTGATTTGTGCTTCATTAATCTAGTTTGTTAATCAATCAAACAATGATTAATTGAAGTGTTTGTGTTGTTATCTTAGTAACATTTTCACACACACATTTTTGGCACCCACCATGGGGCAGAATATTCACATTTTTGGCCTCACATTTTGATAAAATTTTGAGTCTCGAGATTTGTTTCATACTTTGATTGTCTAGGCTTGTACGAGTTGTCTCATAGTGTAGTAAAATTTGGAACTAATACTCGTATCGTTTCTCAAGAATTCTCATATGAGGAGTAGTACATGCATGTATAAGCATTTGATGATTAAAAACAACAACGAGGCTTTCTTGTAGAATTGTGAGATTTTATGACATATGACTATAGGTTGTTCTATTTTTATGATTTTTCACAACTTGACATCTTCTATGCAGGTCATTTTGTTGAAGAAACTTGATGTCTAAACCTTTTGTGCAGGATGCTTGACAGAGAAATTAAAAAAATGGAAACTACTGACAATTATGAATGCAGGTTGCCTAAGGAGAAATGACTAAACTTCATGTTTTCATTAATATTTTCTAGGAACCTCGCATGCAAGACTTATTAAAATGAATAACTGTGTGATGTGTTTGAGAATAGAGAAAAGATAAGAGATTATGAAATTTTCCCCTCTAAGGGAAAATTAGAAATATAGACCCTCATAGCTTTTCTATTTATTTTATGTATACCTATTATATGTGACGCAAGGAGGGTAGGAAGACTAGGGCTCAAGGCACTCCCAACTATCCAAACCCACTTGTAGAACAACATGGAAGCAACAACACAGAAAGGGAGAGAAGAAACAATAGAACTTTATATTATTTCATTAAACATTATACATGTCAGGCTATGAGGCCTTCCCAGTTTTGGTCATATACATTCAGATCTTTCACAGAATAAGATTTATACATGCAAGGTCACAAACCTGTGATTCAATTCTGCTAAAACTATCTTCTATCCAAAAATTGATCCCCAATCTAAGAACATAAAACCAAATATATACAAGAGTCCACCAAAGAGGTCGACACTCAGATCCTAAAGATCCAACATAGGAAACATAAAAAACCCAAATTTAGGTCAACACACATCCCAATGAGAGATCCAGAAATTAATTACACTACAGAAATTAAATTCAAAAGTTGTCCAGAAGATCCAACTTCAAAATCACAACTCGGTAAGAAGCCAACTGAGCACTAGAAACAACTCGGTAAGAAGCCAACTGAGCAACAGAAACAACTCAGTGAAAACACATCGAGCAACCACACATTCACCGAGATCCGTTGGTAAAGCAAGACAAACCAAGTAACCAAGCAAATTAGTTACCGAGAACTTTATCAAGAAGCCTCCAACAAGCTACCAAACTAAAGCAAACATATTTTTGGTTGATCAGGAGTGCTAAAGAACCCAAGATGCTCCTGCATCAGACACCTGGGGTTAAAAGAAATGTTTCTCTAAATCATGAGTCAAGTACAACCTGAATCAAATCCAACTCAAATTGAGAAATCCAAGATGTGTCCACAATCAGTTTGTTCTTCTATTTTACCAGATATTCCATGTAATCCCTTCCTCTTGTACTTCTGCCAACACTCTATTTCAAAATCTGCTCAACTTCCTCTATATGTTTCTTAGGATAATCACTCGGCACTATCACTTCTTCATCAGGTTCATGATACTCATACAAATCTAAAATATTAAATATAGGTGATATATCCATGTCATCAGGTAATTCTACTTCATATGCATTTCTACTGTCAAATCTTCTCAATATTTTGCAAGGACCAAATTTCTTCATTTTCAATTTACCATATGTTCCAATAGAAAATATGACTTTCTTCAAATGAACCATAACTATATCACCAACTTCAAAAGTTTTATGTCTCCTTGATCTATCTGCACTATCCTTATATTTATGATTACTTTGCTCCAACTTATGTTTCACTTCCTCATGCATTTTCTTCATAAACTTAGAATTTCTCTCCTTCATCACTCCTCTTCTCTTCTCCAGCAATATCTCTTAAGTCTGATATACCTCTCAGTTGTGTACCATTAACAATCTCAAAAGGTGTCTTTCCAGTATTTCTATTCTCTAAACTTTTATATGCAAACTCTGCTTGTGCCAATAGCATATCCCAATTACTCGGTGTGTTTCCAACTAAGCATCTCAACAAGTTACCCAAACTTTGGTTTACAACCTCTGTTTTTCCATCAGTATATGGATGAAATGTAGAACTATACTTCAACTTGGTGTCCAACTTCTTCCAAAGTGTTTTCCAAAAATAGATGACAAACTTACTATCTCGGTCAGAGATGATACTCCTCGGTAATCCATGCAATCTCACAATCTCTTTAAAAAAAGATCTGCTATATGTATTGCATCTGATGTTTTCTGTGAGGCCCACATTAGACTGTCATATTTTTACTGCTTTTATTCATGCTTTCAGTAGTTTATGCTTTAACATACTTTGACTATTGGAGACTTTTATGTATTAAGGATTTGTTGAATCCTATGTTATGTATTCAGTGCCTGATTATGTAATCAGGGTACATTTGAGATGCTTTATGTTTAGATTCAGTTTCAGTTACGATGATGTCGTATATGGGATTTAAGTGTATAAATGTAATATGATGAATTTGGTTTAGGAAACCGATGCTAGGTTATTTCAGCTCTAATATAGTTATGGTTTATGTGCATGTATATTATTGATGTCGTGTATGTTTCATATCATGTTGTTTTGGATCTACTAATGTGTGCATTGAGTGTGCAGGAAAAGTTGACCATGGATCTAAACCAGGGACCCAGTACTGGAACCTATGTAAATGATCGTGCTTTCCAAGGTCCTGTTTATATAAAGAGACATGGACCTCATTATTTATGTGTTTATTTAGTAAATGCGGTTTCCATGTGTGTAATTGGATTAGTAAATGTTCATGTGATTGAGTCATGTCATTTGTTTTAATTTAATGTGTCAAATTTGGCAATTGTTGTAATTTAATGTTGACATGGCTAGTAAAGGGAACCAGGGTTAGTTGTAGGGTTAACTAAGGTTACCTAGGAGTAGTACCCAAGCTTACCCTAAAGTTAGAAGTTTCTAGAAAGTCTTCTTGACTTAGAAATCCGTAGGTTAACTTCAGGGTTAGTTTTGGAGGGTCTTTTGGGCTCCCAAGGGGTAACCGGGGTCAATTTTAGTTACCCAACTTGGTACTCTATAGGTTAGGGGTCATTTTCTATCATTAATGAGCCTCTAAACTCATTTATTTCTCCCTTAAAGTGTCATTTTTGGACTTGAGCGAATTTTGAAAAGGAGTGTAACTTTGGTTAACCTCACTCTCTCTTCTACCCAAGTTTCATTTTGACTTCGCCCATGGAGAGTTTAGGCAAATGGATAGTTAAGGGTTGGTTAGAGCCACCTCACCTTTGGGTTAAGCCTTGTTCTTGTTGGAGTTTTTCCTATTTAGGGAAGGATTTAGGATGAGTTGAGTGTTCACCCACTCTCTACCCTTAGAGACAGAATCCAATTTGAAGGAGCCTTTGGAGAAGGAGCTTAGGAAGGATAGCTCAACACCATTTCTCTTCTCACCTTAGCTTTGGAATAAGGGTGGATCTCTTTAAAGTAAATTTATTTTGTTCATGTGTGTTCTTGAGCTCAAAACTCCATTAATGGAGTCCTATGTGTTTTGAAGTTTTATTTTTGAAATTTAAATTTAATGTTTTGTTTCATAATGTCTTTATTTTGTGATTTGATTTCGAATGGGGCTTCAAGACACACTCACCCTTGCGAGGGCAGAGTAACCTTGAAGGGGTAGATGGAAATGATTCATGTTAGTATAGAGTCTCCCATGTGTGAAAGGAAAAAAATATGGGGTAACATGATACCCATGATGCCAAGAGGAGCCTGAGGGCACCGAGGAGGCATAAGGAGGATATTTTAGGACTGCAGCTTGTGAGGATGGTCATTTTCAAGTCCATGTGAGGCTTGTGTGTTTATTTTGATTCTTGGCTTTCTTCTACAGTGAGGTCTACCACTACCCCTATTTTAGGAAGGTCTCTTGGAGACCTATCCTTTTATTCATCCTTGTGTTGGGAAGTTTCCTGGAGTACGAGTTTTCTATTTGTCTGTCTGCTTGTGTTTTCTTGTTTGTATCCCATTCCAGATTGGATCCCCAAGCTCGGGGGTGGCCTTGTAAAGGCCTAGGTTGGGAGGTGAGCCTCCATGGTCAACCTCAACATTTTTCTTCATGTTCTTGAGGGGATATCAAAGATGCATAACACCCTTATGTGGAAGATGGGTATGGTTAGAAAATCATCATTTTGTAACCTTTTTTGTTTGGAGGATTATCATTGTTTCAAGTTTGTATAAAACCACTATGAAGTGAGAAATATTAGGTTATTTGGCAGACTATCTACCCATGTTGTAAAATGGACTTTCAAGCGAATATAAAATCTTATGTTATTATGTTATTTGAAAATAGTTTTTTTTAAAGCTATTAGTGCATGATTTATATAGTAGAAATCATGGAAGTTAGTATGAAACTTCAAGTCCTATGTTTATTAATATTCTTAAAATATGAACAATCAAATTTGTTAGTTTTCAAAGTCTATTGGGACTATTTTTGTATGTGGATAGCTTACTCTTTATGGTGATTAAATTTAAAGATTAGAGGAATCAAGTGTTAGCATGTTCTTAATATAGCTCTTGCTCTTAGAGGAATTTCAAAGTTATTGCAAAAAAAAATTTCAATACAATGAAGTTCTTGAGAAAATAAAATACCATTCTTTTTTTTACACTTAGGAATTCAGGAAAATTTTCTTAAAAAATTAAAACGCTTTTATTAAATTTTCCTTCCATCAAGTTAAAGAGTTTTAAATATAGATTCCTAATATTTATTAAAATTTCAAAAAAAATATTCCCTAGTACTCCCTGTTTGGGAGTATATAGTCTAAACTACACCAGTCAAATATTTCATTTCTAGTTTTAGTGTGCCCTTATGCATGTATATATTTATATATATAAGCATATATATAAATATAAATATATAAATACATCTAATAATATTATTGTCAAAAAAATAACTTGTAAATAAAATAAATAAATAAATAAAAATAAAACAAAACCGAAACAAAATCTGGGTGTAGCAGTCAAGTGCAGTGCGTTCCCAAAATTTTATTTATTTGGGGGGGGGGGGGGAACGAAACCNGGGGGGGGGGGGGGGAACGAAACCCCACCCCACCCTCCTTATGTTTTATTGAGGGCTTTTGGTGAGCGGCGACGGCGCGGCCGCGCCACTCCCCGCCCGCTGTACATACAGTGGGGAGAGGAGTGTGCGGGGTAGTCCCACCCCGCCTACCCTCGGCCTCCCCACCTCCCAGGCACGCTGCTTTGCAGCCATTCCAGTGTTGTCCCTTCCACCGCTCGACGACTTTCCTTGCACGGCTCGGCCCTGCAACATAAGATTAGGGCACGGGGGGTGGGGGGGGAATTAGAATGTTTAGTGTTTGGTTTTTAAGTTCTAGGGTATGGTTAAATGTAAAGTAATTTCTTTGTTTTATATTTGTTTTTTTTATTAGAATATACTTATAATTAAGTTTGATCTTATTTCATTTTATTTTATTTTATTTTGGTGAAGGGTTGTTTGGGTATTTATATTAAGTATATATTTATATTTTTTTTATGGATTAGTTTTTATCATGCTTATGATTTAATCAAGATTTGATTTTTTTTCAGTAAAAGGCTTAAATAGACTTTCATTAGATTAAATTTTTGAAATAAAGATATGTTTTAGAATGTTATAGATTGGTTTTAGTTTATATAATATTGTTTTAAATTAAATGTTCTAATATTGTTTTAATTAAAGTTCTCTTATAAGAGGTTTTATCATAGATGATTGATTCATATATAAAAGTAAAGAGATTAAAATTAGATTTAAATTAATTGAAAATTTGATTTCTTTTGGATTAGATTATGAAATAAATGATTTAAATAACGAGTTATATGTATGTAGAGTACTAGGCGTTTAATTTATTTATGGAAGATATTGTTGACTTAATAGGGCAATGTTAGGTTTTGATCGAAGTTAATTTATTTGAAAATTACTATTTTTAGCTAAATGACATTTCTATCAATAAGTAAGTTAAGTCAACCCCTGGTCGATGCGACGACCCTTTTTAGTGTACTTTTCAATATCTTTGACCCCTTCTCGTGCACGGTTGACTTTTGGTCCACCGTGGTCCAACCTGGTCTGATCATCCTGATTTTTGCACCAGGTGTCTCTTGTAGCCTCTAGATTCTAGGGTTTTAATTTCACGACTTTTGGAGATAGTTGACTTTTGGGTCAAATCTAGTTGACTTTTTGGTCAACTATCTCGATTTGCATGCCTAAGTCCTCCATAGGACTTAGTAGGCCCTAGTAACTCCCTTTCATGTATTTTAGAGTATAGTTGACTTTTGGTTAACTCTAGTTGACTTTTATCCAACTATCTTGATTTGCGTTTCAGTCATGGTTTCTAGTTTAGGAATCCTCATAAGATAGTTCTAAGAGATATCCTACCTCGTATGACTTTTCCTGTTACTGTATCTCCTTTGCATCATCTTGCGTGCTCTTGCTGTACCATTGGGGTAGCCTAACCTCTCCTTTTAGTGCATTTTAAAAATTTGTGTTTGTGTGTTTTTGCCCAACTTTTGGGCATGACATTTTCTTACATGGTATGAAATGTGTCATCTTAGAGAATCTATCCATAACAACAAATATGGAATCATTACCTTTTGCTATCCTCGGTAAGCCAAGAACAAAATCCATGTTGATATCACCCCAAGGTTTCTCAGGAACAAAAAATCAGTGTATACAATCCAGTATTCTGACTTACTCCTTTTGCAACTTGACAAACTCCACAACTTTTCACAAATTTTTGAACATCCTTATACAACTAAGGCCAAAAATACCTTTCCTTGAGTGAACTTAATGTTTTATCAATACCAAAGTGTCCAACCAAACCACTACTATGTTTTTTTCTTTATCAAATTAGTTCTCATTGATCCTCTCTATATGCACAACTGAATACCTTTGAACAACATATCTTCTTCAGTGAAATAGTCTTCATACTTACTCGATTGATTTGGAATAGCTCCTCTACACACTCTCCACTGCTCAGAAAAATCAGGATCATTTTCATACAAATTCTTCATGTCATCAAAACCAAGAACCTCAATTCTCATTTCAGTCAACAAAGATCTTCTTCTACTCAATGCATCAACAACTTAGTTAGAAACTCCACTCTTATGCTTTATCGTGCAAATGTGAAACTCTGCAAATACTCTACCCATTTCATATATCTCTGATTCAACTTATTCTGACTACCCAAATACTGTAAATCCTTATGATTAGTACACAACACAAATTCATTCGGTTTTAGAGCTTGAACAATAACATATAATTCTTGATCATAGACAACATGTTTCCTTTTTGCATCATTCAACTTTTCACTAAAGAAAGCAACAGGTTTACCTTCTTGAGTCAACATAGCTCCTATTTCACTTCCACTTGCATCACATTCAACTTGAAATACCTTATTTAAACTGGGTAAGGTTAATACATGCAATTCAACAACCTTCTGCTTCAAAGTCTCAAAACTCTTATCAGCTCCATGTGTCCATTCAAATTCTATTTTGTCTCCTCTCATTGTCTCAGACATAGCATTACAAATAGAACTGAAATTTATGATAAACTTCCTATAAAAACCTGCCAATCCATGAAACGATCTTACCTCACTGACATTCTCAGGTGTAGGCCAACTAAGTATAGCTTCAACCTTCTCAGGATCCATCTTAAAACCGTCTGCAAAATCACAAAATCTAAATACATAAGTTCTTCTTTCATGAAAGAACACTTTTTTCAAATTTATCGACAACTTTTCCTCTTTCAATCTCTACAATACTTGTCTTATATGTATCAAATGCTCTTCTCTAGTCTTACTGAATATCTGAATATCATCCAAGTATACAATCACACATTTAATCAAGAATTTCTTCAAAACCTCATCCATTAACCTCATAAATATACTTGGTGCATTAGTTAAACCAAAGGGCATAACCAACCACTCATACAAACCTTCTTTTGTCTTGAAAGCAGTCTTCCATTCATCACCTTCTCTGATTCTAATCTGATGATATCCACTCTTCAAATCAATTTTGGTAAAATATTTTTCTCCACTCAAACAATCCATTATATCATCCATCCTCGGTATAGGAAACCTATACTTAACTATGATCTTATTGATTTCTCTTGAATCAGTGCACATTCGTCATTCTCCATTCTTCTTAGGTGCCAATATAGCTGGTACTGCACATGGAATTGAACTTTGTTTGATTAAACCCTTGTTCAACAACTCATGAATTTGTTGGTTGAGTTCTTCATTCTCGGTCGATGTCAACCGGTGTGGTGCCTTGTTTGGTAAACTAGCTCCAGGAATCAGATCCTTACCATGACCAATATCTCTCATTGGTGGTAAACCATCAGGTACATTATCTGAAATGATCTCCTTGTATTCAGTAAGCAGTTTCTCAACTTCTGCAGGAACTTCATCTTTTGTGTTCTTACTCAGTTTGTTAGGAATCAAAGCAGATCATATATCATTTCTTTTCAAATCCTTAACAAACCACCTACCTTCCATCAAACAAGCTTTCACAGATGTACATATCTCACCAATAGATTCTTCAACCAAAGATAACAAGATTTGCTTCTTACCATCAACCCAAATAGTATATCTATTCACTCTTCCATCATGTATAGCATTTATATCATATTTCCAAGGTCTACCCAACAAAATATGACAACAATCCATTGACATAATATCACACAACACCTTATCATAATACTTCCCAATTTTTAGATTCACAAAACATTGTTCACTCACCATTAATGTATGCTCATCCTTGATCCGTGAAATCTGATAGGGCTTTGGGTGCTTCATTCTTTCCAACTGCAACTTTGTGATCATTTCCTCAGATGTCAGATTCTCTGAGCTTCCACTATCAACAATTACTTTCCAAACCTTGTCTGCAACTCTGCATCTGGTCTTGAACAAACTTTTTCATACAGGATCTTGCTTATCCTTCTCACTCCAAAGTATCCTTCAGATCATTAGACTTCCTCCCTTCTCAGGTTCATTCGGTGACTCCTCTTGCACCAAAGAATTAATGCTACTATTTACTTTCTTGCTTACATGTGTGCACTCAAAATATCTATGTCCTTCTTCACCACAATTGTAACAAGTTCCTTGGAACCCTCTTCTACTATAACCACCTTGGGAGTAGTTGCATCTTCCTCAGAATGAACTTCCACCTTTCCATTCGGTCTTTCCTTTGTCTTGATACGTGTCTGGATCTGTCTTGTCTGGTTTAGATCTACTATTTTCACCACGAGATCTACCTCTTCCTCTAAGGAATCTACCACCTCTGCCTCTTTGCCTTTGTTCATATCTTTTTTTCAATTTCTCCTCAGTTTTTAGGGAAAACTAATATGCCTCTTCAATACTTTCCACCTTTACCAAGTTGATCTCATCTTGTATAGAACTTATTAACCCATTTAGATATCGTGCCATTATTTCCACTTCATCTTCTACATGTCCATATCTGATGTCTAATCTGTAAAATTCCCCAGTGTAGTCTTTTACCGAGCTATCTTTCTACTTCAAACTTTGTATTCTCCTTACTAGGTTAATATAGTAATCACAAGGTAGAAACTTGCCTTTCAATTTGTTTATCATCTTATTCCATACCTTTATCTTTTCTTTACCCTTCTTCTTCTGATCCAATTGCAGATGCTCCACCACAAGGATGCATGACCTTTCAACTCTGTACTTGCAATCTTTACATTTTTCTCCTCTGATATATTCTCATACTCAAAAGTGTTTTTCCATCTTGGTTATCCAGTCTACTAACTCATTAGAATCTAGCTTTCCACTAAACTCAGGAGGATTAAACTGAGGTGTGGAATTCAAACTTGTCAAATCTCCCAGGAATCTCTCTTCTTCCTGGTCCATCACAGGTGCAGGTGCAACTTATCCTTACACTTCTTCAAATTCATCATCACTAACATCTTCAAGATGTCTTCCTCTGCGTTGGGCTATTTCAACAGATTCAAATCTTGCAACCATTTGTCTTAGCATATCAACTAGACCTGGATCTGCATTTCCTCTCCCACAAACCATCTTGAAACCCTCTACAATTGTAGGTCAGATTATAACCTGCTACCCCACAACAATATCAACCAACTTGAGTTAGTGCTTACAAGAAGGAACCTATATCTAACCTTCACTCTGATACCACCTGACACAAGGAGGGTAGGAAGACCAGGGCCCAAGGCACACCTAGCTATCCAAACCAACTTGCAGAACAACACATAAGCAACAACACAAAAAGGGAGAGAAGAAACAATAAAACTTTATATTATTTCATGAAACATTATAGATGTTGGGATGTAAGGCCTTCCCATTTTTAGCCATATACATTTAGATCTTTCATAGAATAAGATTCATACATGCGAGGTCATAGACCTGCGATCCAAATCTGCTAAAACTATCTTCTATCCTAAAATTGATCCCCAATCTAAGAACAAAAAACCAAATATATATAAGAGTCCACCGAAGAGGTCGGTACTTAGATCCTAAAGATCCAACATAGGAAACAATAAAGACCCATATTTAGGTCTACACACATCCCAATGAGAGATCCCAACATTAATTACGCTGTGGAAATTAAATGCAGAAGTCGGTCAAAAGATCCAACTTCAAAATCACAACTCGGTAAGAAGCCAACTGAGCACCAGAAACAACTCGGTAAGAGTCCAATTGAGCAACATAATTAACTCGATGAAAACCCATAGAGCAGCCACACATCCACTGAGACCTGTCGGTAAAGCAAGACAAAATAAGTAACCGAGCCTGAGCACCAAGCAAAGTAGTTATCAAGAACTTACTAAGCATCCTCCAACAAGCTATCGAACTGAAGCAAACATATTTTTGGTTGATCGGGTTTGTTAAAGAACCCAAGATGCTTCTGCATCAATATGGGCTTATCCAAGTGGGAAAAATTAATCACTCTTGGATAATGACCCACGTGAGCACGAGGTGTGAGCCACACCACTCCAACTCATGAAAATCAAATTTGCTTCTTGGGCCAAAGCCTCAGAAGTCAGATACCATTTGAGATGATACTCGGATCTCGCCTAGCATATGATAGGGCCCTAGAGGTCTCAATCACATTTAAATGACTACTTATGGCAAGGTGCTTTGTGGGGCTACTGACCTAAATCACGCTTGCACAGACGCGAAGGATGTATTCGAACAGAGATCCTTACTAAACTCCATAGAGTAGAAGCCACCTGGTTCACCTCCAAAAGTGGGATAATCTAAGTGAAAGGGAGATAGTAACTCCCCTAAGGAAATCTCTATATCATTCCCCTATTAACATTTAGAATCAGATAATATGACATCATTATACCCATTGCATGGTTTGTGGTAGTGTATTCTGACTAGCTATTGGGTGTCTACCTTAGTCTACGAGTGTGGATTTTATCACTAAGCCAAATTGACTCTAGGGATTATAAAGTGTTGGTATCATTGAATCATTTTGCAAGAGTGTTTTCTATGTCTATGAAACTGAAACAATGAAACTAAACTGAAAACCAAAAATTGCAAACAAAACGTCAAAGCGCAAACTTTCCAATAACAAACAATAGTTTCTCGTGCGTTTTCCCATCCTTGCTTGTACGAATTAGGATCTTGCACTTGTTTACTTGTATCATCCCATGTGAGTACTCATATCACCCCATGAGAATACTCGTATGAAAATCTACATTTCTTGTCTATTTCGACCTGTTATTGATTTGTCATATGCATTTTAGTAGGATAAATCTAGTTCCTCATATTCTGTGTAGGGAACACTCATACAAGTCTGCATTGAATTGTACTGCATTCTAAAAATATCTATCCATATACCCTATTTGACTCATTTTTATCAATTTTAGACCTCTAGTTAGGCTTTGTATTGTCTTTTGCAGATCTGATTTCATAACAGTGAGTTTGTCCCAGTCATTATTTTTAGTCATAATCAGTTGATAATCCGATTTGTGTTGTCGTGATTCCTAATAAGTTGTTGGTATAAGTCCTTCAATTGGTCTATAGTCGTCATTTTAGTCATTTTATTTTTTGTCATTTTATGAGTCTTGAGTACATTTTTATCTAGGTTTGTTAACCTTGACTCAGATATGAGTCATTTGCATCTCCATTCTTAGTTGGATGTTATCTTGTTGTTGTGTGTGTATTTTGTAGACCTACAAGCTGCAACACAACACTTCAATATGTCATTGCACTAGTGAGATAAACATTAAATAACAGAGGAAAAGCACATACATCACTAAAATCCACATATTGCTCCCTATCTAAGAAGAGTATGAAATATGCTATAATTTGCCCTCAAATTATGCATAAAACAGTGACACATTCATGCTTAGAATGGAAGATTTAAAAATGCAAGTTAAATGTTCAAATAAAGTTCATTTTAGAGCTCCAAATGAGATGATGTAATTACTATCATTCAAAATTCATCAATAATTCTACAATTTTAGAGCAACATAAGGATGTAATTAAAATTCTAAGATTATGGGCAGCATAAGGATGCTTTCAAATTGTAAAGATGAAGGGTTAAAATACATTTAGAAATTAGGACAGCATAAGTTTGCAAAATGAATTCTAAAACAAGGGGCCTATTGAGTTCAAAATTCATTCCTTTTATAGAAGAAATTGAGGAATGAGAGGTTAGGATTGATTTGTGAAGAGGGGTGGAGATTGAATCCTTGGTGACCCATGTAAGGTGATCCAAGTGATTTAACTCCCATTGGCTAATGGATTGACTTTCTTTGCGAGTGAGGAGTTGTAATTAGGAGGTTTTATTTAATTCCTTTTAATTAATTACCTTAGCCATGTATTTAATTTGTTTTGATTTAATTGATTTGATTTGATTAAATTGGCTAAGGCAATTAATGTAAATTAGTGATTAGATCACTTTGATTTCTAGGAAATTAAATTTGATTTAGATGAATTATGCCAATTAATTGAAGAATTGTCTTGACATAATTAGGGGTATGATCACACTTAGGGAAAATAGGGTCTCTGGTCAGAGTAGACCAAATTAGGGTGGTTACAATTTTCACCATCACCTATCTTGGACTTAGTCAACATGTCAGTTTTTTACTTTAGTACCTGTCAGGAAGTCAATTGATTCATTCCTATTAAAACTAGAGGCTCTCTCAAACAATTTCAAGAGGAATAGAGAAAGAATCTTGCATTTGAAGTAAACCCTCTTTTCATAGAATATCCAAGAACTTCAAACAAGTCAATCTCTCATCACGACAATTCGTCTGATTTGAAAAAATTGGGAGAAAGACAAAGGAGAGCATTCTAGACGTAGACATCACAATGTTAGTATCTGAGCTACTGATAGTGAGCACTCCTCGAGTGAATGCGAGCCTAATGAGGCCAGTATCAGGGGATGTAAAAACAACAAAGACTTCCTCAATATGATGAAACTATCATGACTCGATAGAAATAACAATACTTCCTCGAACTAGCATGACAGGGAGCCCAACCTACTCCTCAATATAGAGCTTAAGATGTCATCGCTAAAGAGGAAGAAAATCATTTAACTCTGGTAACAAAATAACTACAAGCCTTGCAAGCTTAATTGCAATAAACTAAAAATAAAAAAGAGAAAACAACCATGAACTATTCTCTACACATAATTAGTCCATTTCCTTTCGATAAAAACTTGTACTTACATCCATTCCCATGCAGAGTTGAGATCCCAAAATTTGACAAGTATTCTAGTCAATCTTATCCACAAGATCACATACGGGAGGCTCTATGCACAAAATTTATGCATGAACAGACATACCTCGTGCATCTCTTTCTCTGGAGTCTGGGTGGCCAGGCCATTGAGTGGTTTTCAAAGTTACCCACAGGGATCAAAACTTTCGACGAACTAATCAATTTCTTTTTACAACAATATTCATATAACATGCAACATCCTGTGACAATGATGAATTTGTGCAATACCAAGAAGCAAACATGAGATCCTTTTCTAACTTTTCTTCAGCGATGGAGGAAAATATTTTCTTGGTATTTGTGCCTCATACCTGAATCTGAGAAGATGGATATATTCACTAATGCACTGATCCCCGAGTTCAATTTCCCCATACAGATGGAAGATCTACCCACCTTTGACAAAATAGTGAAGAGTGCACTAAAAATGGAAGATGTGCTTGTTAGAAAGGGAGAAAGAAGGTATGGTTCCAGTTCCAAGGACAAGCACAAGTATTGGAACAAAAAAAAAATGTGGTAAATGACGGAGTAGTTGACCATTTTGCTCCTCATTCAAAACCAACAGTATTCAGTATGAGAAGTGAAACAAAGGCCCTAAAACCTGTTGAGAGTACCACTAAGGATCCATCAAGAGGGGCAAGCAATCTCATGAAAGAAAAACCTTGGGTCAAATGCAAGTGTAACTTCGCTCCTCTAGAGGAATAATATGAATCAACACTCAAGACTCTTCTAGCAAATAAACCGATTACATTGCCAGACAATTCCAAACCATATGAACCTTAAGTGAAACTGAAATGGTGGAGTGATAGTAAATACTATTAATTCCATAGGAATAAGGGACACAAGAATGAGAATTGTATGAGACTCAAGCATGAGATCCAAGATCTCATTAACAACAAAAAAATTATGGTCGGCAATCATGCGATGAATGCTAATCATAAAGCATTTAAAAATCCCTAGCCCGAATAAGAGAAAAGGGAAAGCTCCAAGCAAGGTTCCAGAATCAATCACATATATGGAGCCAATGATGATAAAGTTGTACATATGCTTGAGCCAATCCTTTATGAATACTACAATGTCATTATTATCAAGAAAGAGGAAAATGAGTCTAGAGTGACTAATGTTGTGATCTGCACGCAAGCAAAGGTAACCTTAAGAGGAGTTGGACCTTCCAAGCCTTCTGCATCTGGTAATAGATCAACATCATCAAAACCCTCTATGTCAGCCAACAAAAAACCAATTACAACCATGTCTAATTCATCAAATTCTAAACAACTAGTTTTATCACATGCTACTGACTACAACATTGTCAAGCAATTACAAAGAACAAATGCTCAAATCTCAATTTTTGAATTGCTCAAAATCTCTCCAACTCACAAAGAGATTCTAGATAAAACCTTGTTAATTGATAATGTCCTTAAGGACTTGGGCTTAGATTGGTTTCAATCCATGGTGGGTCACTTGACCTCACCACACTATCTATCATTTTTGGAAGAGAATGATAGTTCTTTGAGCCACCTTCATAATCTACCCCTGCACATTGAATTCATGATCCTCAAGCGTCGTGTCAAACAAGTATTGATAGATGGAGGTGCATGATTGAACATCTATACCTATAGTTCGATAGAACAATTGAGATTTTTAGAGCATGTCATTGATCCCAAGAAGAAGATAACAATAAAGGCATATGATGAACAAGATAGATCTTCCAAAGGTCTCATGCGTCTACCTATCAGAGCATGTCCTATAGAAAGAGTATTCATATGTTAGGTACTAGAACTTCCACTGGCATACAACATTTTGTTGGGAAGACCATAGGTCTACGAGATGCAAGTTGTCCCATCCACTTACCACCAGTGCATTAAATTCCCTTTCAACGGGGTTGAAGTCACCATTCTTGTATATACCAGTTATGCTTACAATTCTATGAAGAAATCAGTTGATACTCTTATCCCACACAATAGAGAAGCTTCTACCTTTGAGTTAGCTAGAGATATGATGAAATAAATGGAAAATAATTTTAAAATCAAAGACACATGGATGAGTGGATACATGATAAAACCTATTCTTTCGCTAACATATTTTCCTACATCATCCAGATCTTATGGGAGACCTTTGGAAGAAATGAAGCCATCAAATACACTAGCCAAAGTAATCTCTGATGGTAGCTTAATCCAGGAAATTGTACCACTTGAAGATAAAAATGAAGAGAAAGTTATCCTAGAATGGTTGTATAGAGAACCTAAAGGTAATGATGTTAAACGTTGTCAGATCTCTCCTAAGAAATATGGAAAGGGATATGAGTTGGTTAGACATATGGGTTATCTAAGGAAAGGACCCATAAGGTCTAATCAAAATGGTATCATATAACCCATAGAGATCAAGTAAATAAGTTCTAAAGATACAACTGGTTTAGGCTTCTTATCAGCTAAGGAAAAGTGAAATAGAGACACACCCACCTGTAAGTTTGATGACTCTAATGAGGAGGATGAATATCATTATCATGTTCCTTCGCGTGTCTTGTCTCTTCTTAATAGGAACGAAGAAAAAAGTCCCCAAATCAATGCTACCAAACAACAAATTTCAAAAGAACAACAAATGGTTCTTGATCAAACAGAGGCTTCAACCTCCAACAAATTCCTGATATAGAAGAAGAGGACATAACCATAGTAAAAATTTTGGGAAGGACCCATCCTAACTGGGGTAAAAGAGTATACTTCACTCATGTCTTATATATGGTAGACCAATATGAAATAGACTCTCGTGAGTATTAATTTGAAAGTCTATATAAAGAAACTCTAGATAAAGAGGTCAACACAGCGCAACAATACGTAACCAAACTCGAGGTAGGTGAAAGTTCAAGGATTAGGTCTAACAAGTTAGATCCTCAAATCCATGACATGGGCTTCGATAATTTCATTAGGACCCTTACCTATTTGAACACATCTATACATGGTACTAATTTAGGACTCTACTTAACAGTCCATGTATATGATGAACATACCACAAACACCCTGGAACATATTGAATCATTGCCACTCATGCATCATGAACTTATTGATTGGGATTTGTAAGAACAACCCATGAACATGTGTACATTTCCCAATGAGTATGCACTAACCTCCTATCTTAACATTGTTGAACCAATCACCTCTTCCACCAGCGAACCGTGTGTGAACATGGCTGAAGCAGATATCAAGTACCTCAGTTAGAATTTTGAAGGTCAAAACCACATTGCGGTGGTTTTAGAATAGAAAATAGTACAAATAAAAGATGTATCCAATGGTGAAAACCTCTCTAAGGCACCAAAGAATAGGGTACTTGATATATTGTCAAGTCACTTCCAAGAGTGATCATCAATGTTGATAGAACCAACGCAAACTGTGAATATTGAAACTAAAGATAATCCACATATAATACATCTGACACAATCACTATCAACATAGGAGTTGGAATAATTCACTCAATTTTTTAAATAATAAAAGATCAACTTCGCATGGACTTACTCAGATATGCCAATATTGGATCCAAATCTCATAATGAACCATATCTCAATTATTCCTGGAGTTAAAATGGTTAAATAAAAGATCAGAAAGATGCACCCTCATGTTTCTCTACTAATAAAATTTGAGTTGGAAAAATTGCTCAAAGATCGATTCATCAGAGAAATTGACTATGCAGAATTGATCTCAAATATTGTGCATGTATCAAAACTAGATAATTCTATCTAAGTATGTAGTGATTTCAGAGATATTAACAAGGCATGTCCCAAAGATGATTTCCCTTTGCCCAATATCAATATGATTGTTTATATGACATCCTGATATGAAATGTACTCATTAATGGATGACTTCTCAGGGTACAACCAGATCAAATTTTCTCCTGAGGATTAAGAGAAAAAAACATTCACATGTGCTTGGGGTACCTTCTATTGGAACGCCATGCTATTTGGTTTGAAGAACACAGGTGCTACATACCAGAGAGTTGTAACAACCATCTTCCATGACATGATACACAAGAACATGGAAAACTATGTGGATGATATAATAGTGAAAACCATGAAAATATCCACACATCTGCAAGATCTGGGCAAGATTCTAGATAGAATGGAATAATTCAAAGTAAGGTTAAACCCAAAGAAATATGCATTTGGGGTGACATCTGGTAAATTGTTAGGATGCATTGTCTCTGCAAAGGGGGTTGAGGTGGATCCAACAAAGGTACAAGAAATCATGGAGATGCAATAGCCAAATAACATCAACCAAGTAAGAACACTCCAGGGAAGGACTTAATTAATCAGAAGATTCATTTGATAGTTGGCCAACAAGGCACAACCTTTCACAAAACCTTACATGAAGGAGTAATGTATCAATGGGATGAAACATGTGATAAGAAATTTAATCAAATCAAAGAATATTTGGAAAATCCACTAGTCCTGATCTCTCCTATACAGGGTAATCCATTAATTATGTACATATCAGCTACTAAAATATCAGTGGGGGCACTTCTTGCACAATAGGATGAGAACAAGAAAGAATGAGCTATTTAATATATCAGTAGAACCTTGGTCTCGTATGAGATGGAATACTTATTAATTGAGAAGGCTTTTTTGGTAGTTGTGTTTGCATCACAAAAATGATGCATTATATATTGGCACACTCTGTAAAGATGGTTGCTAGGATTGATCCACTAAAATATTCTAAACAAAGCTACCTTGACTGGTAGGTTAGCTAAATTGGTCTTGATCCTCAATGAGTTTAACATTGAATATGTCAAACAAAAGGCTATCAAAGGGTAAGCTATTGTAGATCAGTTAGTTGATGCCCCAAACATGATGATCAACCTATCAACATGGAGCTTCCAAATGGATCCATTATGCACATCACTCATAGATCCTGGAAGATGTTCTTTGATGATTCTTTCACTCAAAAAAGTTCAGGTACAGGTGTGTTATTTATCACTCCTCGGAGCTACTCTATTCCTAAAGCGTACAAGATTTGTTTCCCTTGTACAAACAACACTACTGAATATGAAGCCTTAGTGAATGGAATGAAATTGGCTGCTGAATAGAACATTTTTGAGTTACATATTCATGGCGACTCTCAATTGGTAATTAACCAAATCAATGATGCTTATCAAACAAGGGATGATAAACGCATACCTTACAAAATAATGGTTGATCATTTTAAGAATTAATCTACAATTCATCATGTTCCAACAGATTCCAAGGACATAATATAGAGTTTTCAATGCAATGGCTACACTGGCCTCCTTACCAAAATAAGGGGAAGACTTTCGTTATGAGTTCCTAGTGGAAGAGCTCCATTACCCAACATACAATTCCCCTAACTCTCAGATGATTTGTTTTGTCATAGGATAAGAAGCATCCCACTACCAACATGTTTATTCTTACCTATGCCATCAGGCCATTCCTGATGAGATAACCCACAGTAAAAAATGACACTTGATCTACAATGCCTCACGGTATGTTCTCATAGAAAATGACTTGTATAGGTGAGGACTAGATGGTATTTTTTTAGGCGTTTAGAAAAAGAAGAGTCCAAATGTGCGTTAGTTGAGGTCTATGATGGTATTTGTGGTTCTCATTCTAATGGTCTGACTCTAGCTCAAAAATTGCTAAGAGTTGGCTATTATTGGCCAAACATGGAGAAAGAAGTAATAAGGTACTCCATAGATTGTAAGAAATGCTAGCTTTGTGGAAATATTATACATGCTCCAACTAGGGAGCTTATTCCTTTCATCACACATTGGCCCTTTCAATAATGGGCATTTGACCTCATCAGGCAGATATATTGATCCTCTTCAAATGAACATAAGTTCATAATAACAGCCATAGAATACTTCACTAAGTGGGTTGAAGTACTCCCATTTACAAAAGAAACAAGACAATATGTGGCCATGTTCATTTTTAACTACATAATCTATCAATATGGTATCCCTTCATCCATTATAACTGATAATGGATGGAAATTTAAGAACAATGATATAAAGGAACTTTGTGCTAAGTTCAAAATCAAGAAATGTTGTTCTTATATCTATTATTCACAAGGAAATGGGCAGGCTAAGGACTCAAATAAGAATCTATTGAAGATCCTGCGTGACACTGTGAATAAGTCAGGAAAGGATTGGCATCTGCAGACCAATCCTGCATTACGGGCCTATAGAGAAAGTATTAGAACACCTACTGGAGAAATGCCCTTTGCTCTAGTATATGGAATAGAAGCGGTCTTGCCCATAGAAGTGGAGATCCCATCTCTGAGGGTTTCTTTACATATGTTGATAACAAATGAAGACCATAGAGTCTCAAGAATACAAGAACTAGAACTGCTGGATGAGCGTCGACTAGTGGCGTTCAATCATCTCAAATCACATTAGAAGAGAATGTCAAGAGGATACAATAAAAAGGTCAAACCTAGAGAACTTCAGGTTGGTGACCTGGTGTTGAGAGAAAATCCTTGCAATCAATCACATCAAGAATTAAAGGGGAAGTTTGAATCCAACTGGTTGGGTCCCTACATCATTACTGCAACATTTGGCTTTGGATCCTATCAACTCTCTACATTAAAAGGAGAACAACTTAGGGATCCCATCAACACTCTCCACCTGAAGAAATTCTACACCTAAGAATTCTCAATATCCAACAACATGTACATATCTATATGGTCCTGAAAAAAGACAGGAAAAGTGAAAAATATCCTGAGAGAAAAGCTAAATATCGGATTTTTTTTTGAGAAAATGATCATCCTGATGAAAAATTGGTAATAAGCGCCTTGATGAATAAAAAAAAAATATAAAAACAAAAAGTGAAAAAGAAAGAAAAAAGTGCCTCAATAAAAACCTGGTAAACAAGTGCCTTGGTAGCAAAAATAGAATCTCTGCCAAGTAGGTGAAAACCTGGTAAATAGGTGCCTCTTGTAGTCAAGCGCTCTATCCATCAACACACATCTTGGAATCCTTTATGCTTTCCTGGAATTTTCTTCAGTTTGTACATAGATTTCAGTCACTTTCATGACACTTTGGTTCTTTTGAGAACTATCATGGATTGAAATCGATCAGTCATAGTCTGGGGCAATCAAATCAACTTTGTCCCAATAGTCTAAATCAAGTTAGTTGTTTGACATAATGTCATCTTGGATTGGATTTTGTTTTCTCTTGGTCCTAGGGTATCATTTGTCACTAGGGGCAAACATTCCAATTTGATCAATCCAATGAACCAAACTAGAGTTAGTATCTTAAGTCATTCCTAAAGGAAAGTTTGCCACTAACACAATAGTGTTTCTCAACACCCTAATCAACTGTATTTCTTAACACTACTTATTTGGACTCATCTATGTTTGTCAACACACATTGGATAACATGTCATGAACATTAATATTGACTTAATAACAATCAAGCACACAACTGTGTTTATCAACACCATATACTCACAAGCACGATGGTGTTTCTCAACTCCCTACACAAACAAGCATATAACACTCACATACTTGTTGAAGGTATGTTGAACATTTTCTTGGATGTTGTCTGTTATCAATGCTTTTCGCTCATCTTTTCTTTCATTTCTGCTTGTTGGTGTGGCCACGATGATCCTACAATGTCAAAGTAAACTGTCTGTATATGATAAGAGCTTCTGTATTAAGGTGGAAAAAACTCACATACCTCAACTCTATTTATTTGCACGTCGAGGTGAGTTTGGAATTATCTCCTCGAGTGTTATTACTATTTGTGTTTATGCAAGATCACACTCATAGTTATCTCAGCTTTGTATGCCTCGATACCGGTGTACCCTTGCAACATCAAATGAAAACAATGTTCAGGTCATCTTGGATTTAGTTCCTTGATGCTTACTTTGGTTTCCCACATTTTATCTGATGAAAGTCATACTCATATCCTTATGGTCATAGTGGCACTAGTAAGGGTCGTATCGACTTCGATGTCCCAAATTCTCAATGATGAAAATAGAAAACAAAAATCCAGTGACTAATTCCTAGGATGCATTCATGTCAGCTCTTGCATTACAATTCAATAACATGATACAATTATAGTGATTCTCTCACCAGTGAAAGGTAAGGCCTAATTTCAAAATGATCATCATCTTCTCTCTCATCAAGCGATCAATTGTGTATCATTGGAGACATGATCAAGTACCCGTGTATTGACAAAACAATTTCCTATAGGAGTTGTTAGAAACATTGCATATGCATTGCACAACATATCCATTACACATCATATAGAAACATTGCATATCCATTTCATAATCAAGTTGCGTCCACATATATGCATCAGAAAATAAATTGAAAGCATCACAAATGCATTGCATCATCATAAGTAGCATCATACACATCTATTCAAAAATCAAATAAACATTGCATTTACATATGCATCTACATAGTCATCCATGAGCATCATAAGCATACAAGATCATAAAAGAAAATGCATCCACATAGCGCATCATTAGAAATTAAAACATATCATAACATCAGTAAACACAAGTACAATGAAATCAAAATCTTATGTCTTGTGTATATCATCAACTATCAAATTTTAGGGGTACAATGATCTCAAAATATACAAAATATGTCATCAAAGAAAGTAACACAAAATGGGGATGCCAAAATGAGGAATCACTATATGATCCTAGCTCTCTACAATGTCCTCCTCATTGCCTAGAACCTGTGGTGGTGGTGGTAGAGGAGGAGGAGGAGGGGTCATATCCTCTGGCCTAGGAGCTCATGCACCCTTAGATCTCATTACAAACTTTGTGTATGATGGAACCTGATGATCTAGAGGCACCACAACATTGTATGCAACATAATAATAGGTCACGTGATTGCTCTGGTATGTCATCACGTTCTGGTACCCATCATGCTCTTGAGTCAGGGTCTATGATTGGTGCTCCAACTCTATATTCTAAGCCTATGCAGATGTCAACTATGCATGTGTAGCCCTTAATCTACCTCGCACCGCTCAGATGATATCCTGTGGTGTTTTCTCTCGAGGTCCCTCTCCCTCTCCTCCTGCTTCCTGCTCATCCTGTCATTGTTGCAACTGTCATGTGACCTCCTAACTAATTAGAGCATCTTGTCCATGAACAACCACATAAACCCTCATAGAACCTTGGGTATCTCACTCACCTCTCTTCCTCCGATAACTATCATTTATCTACTCAAACTTATGTCGGGGTCTCCTCCTAGTCATCTAGGTGCTACCACTGGTATGTTATCTCAGACAAGCTCCACCTGATCGATCCTAGGAGTAGGGGTAGTTGGATCTATAAAATGTGGGAAAGGATGATGAGATATATAATCTTAGTACTCTAGTTTCATCCTTGCATTTGCAACATCCTCCAGGTAATCCCATGAGACTACGTAAAGTATACAAATCTTACACAGTCATCGCATATATCTATTAGAATAGTCCCAAAGGATAACTGAGAGGGGGGGGGGTAAATCAATTATCAATAAATTTAATTATTTTTCTTCTTTAACTTCAAAATACAACAAAGTAAATGCTTAATCAGATAACACAGTACACAACACACAATTTGATTACGGGGAAACCAAATGGTAAAAACCCCAGTGGGAATTAGCACCCACAATG